>JAULUF010000056.1:530000-910000 GCA_031834385.1 Semotilus atromaculatus | reverse complement strand
TCTTTCTTTATTTCTTACTAATCTATCTTTCTTTCTAACTAATCTATCTATCTTTCTTTCTTTCTTTCTTTCTAACTAATCTATCTTTCTTTCTTTCTTACTAATCTTTTTTTCTTTCTTTTTAACTAATCTATCTTTCTTTCTTTCTTACTAAACTATAAACTAATTAAACTTTAAACTTCTTTAAACTTCTTCAAACTTATTGGTCCAAACTTTCACAAGCCAACTTAAAGTTTGTCTCGACGAACTTTTTCTAGTTAAGTTGGCTTGGAAAAGCCAACTTACTGAAATCCTATTTAAACTTATTATTATTCTTCTTCTTCTTCTTCTTCTTATTTTTCTTACCCAAAAAATTCTGACTCTAACTCGTCCTAGAGCTTTAACTCTACAAACTCCAAACTCGGGTCAGACCTTCAGACTGTTCTGACTCGGTGTGCTATATCTTTTCAAACTGATTTGACTTTCAGATTTCTTAAAAATTAATATTAAAAATCATAAAAATCCCATTGACTTTCATTGCAACAGTTCAAATTGAGCCAAGACTACGGTGGCCCAGTAGTGAACAACACAAAAACTCAAATCTAAACTCCCTGAAGCCCTAGATTCAATTAAACTACCATTCTATATGTACTAATGAACTTTATCTATCTATCTATCTATCTATCTATCTATCTATATATCTATCTATCTATCTTTCTAACTTATCTTTCTTTCTTTCTAACTAATCTTTCTTTCTTTCTACCTAATCTTTCTTTATTTCTTTTTCTTACTAATCTATCTTTCTTTCAAACTAATCTTTCTTTCTTTCAAACTAATCTTTCTTTCTTTCTAACTAATATTTCTTTCTTGCTAACTGATCTATCTTTCTTTCTTTCTAACTAATCTTTCTTTCTTTCTAACTAATCTATCTTTCTTTCTAACTAATCTACCTTACTTTCTTTCTAACTAATCTATCTTTCTTTCTAACTAATCTATCTATCTTTCTTTCTTTCTAACTACTCTATCTTTCTTTCATTCTAACTTTTCTTTCTTTCTAACTAATCTATCTATCTTTCTAACTAATCTCTTTCTTTCTAACCAATCTTTCATTCTTTCTTTCTTACTTTCTTTTATTCTTTCTTTCTAACTAATCTATCTTTTTTCTTTCTAACTAATCTTTCTTTCTTTCTAACTAATCTATCTATCTTTCTTTCTTTCTAACTAATCTATCTATCTTTCTTTCATTCTAACTAATCTTTTCTTTCTAACTAATCTCTATCTTTCAAACTAATCTATCTTTCTTTCTAACCAATTTTTCTTTCTTTCTTTCTTTCTTTCTTTTTTTCTTTCTAACTAATCTATCTATCTTTCTTTCTAACTAATCTTTCTTTCTTTCTAACTAATCTTTCTTTCTTTCTAACTAATCTATCTTTCTTTCTTTCTAAATAATCTATCTTTCTTTCTAACTAATCTATCTATCTATCTTTCTTTCTAACTAATCTATCTATCTTTCTTTCTAACTACTTTATCTTTATTTCTAACTAATCTATCGTTCTTTATTCCTTTCTTTCTTTCTTACTAATCTATCTTTCTTTCTTTCTAACCAATCTATCATTCTTTCTTTCTAACTAATCTTTCTTTCTTTCTAACTAATCTATCTATCTTTCTTTCTAACTAATCTATCTTTCTTTCTAACTAATCTATCTTTTTTTTCTAACTAATCTATCTATCTTTCTTTCTAACTAATATATCTTTCTTTCTTTCTAACTAATCTATCTTTCTTTCTTTCTAACTAATCTATCTATCTATCTATCTTTCTTTCTAACTAATCTATCTCTTTCTTTCTAACTAACTAGTCTTTCTAACTAATGTATCTTTCTTTCTTTCTTTCTTTCTAACTAATCTATGTTTCTTTCTTTCTAACTAATCCATCTTTCTTTATATCTTTCTTACTAACTAATCTATCTTTCTTTCTAACCAATCTTTCTTTCTTTCTTTCTTTTTTCATTCTTTCTAACTAATCTATCTTTCTTTCTTTCTAACTAATCTATCTTTCTTTCTAACTAATCTATCTATCTTTCTTTCTAACTAATCTATCTTTCTTTCTTTCTAACTAATCTATCTATCTATCTATCTTTCTAACTAATCTATCTTTCTTTCTAACTAATCTATCTTTCTTTCTAACTAATCTATCTATCTTTCTTTCTAACTAATCTATCTTTCTTTCTTTCTAACTAATCTATATATCTATCTATCTTTCTAACTAATCTATCTTTCTTTCTAACTAATCTATCTTTCTTTCTTTCTAACTAACTAATCTTTCTTTCTTTCTAACTAATCTATCTTTCTTTCTTTCTTTCTTTCTAACTAATCTATGTTTCTTTCTTTCTAACTAATCTATCTTTCTTTCTATCTTTCTAACTAATCTATCTTTCTTTCTAACCAATCTTTCTTTCTTTCTAACTAATCTATGTTTCTTTCTTTCTAACTAATCTATCTTTCTTTCTAACTAATCTATCTATCTTTCTAACTAATCTATCTTTCTTTCTTTCTAACTAATCTATCTTTCTTTCTAACTAATCTATCTTACTTTCTAACTAATTTATCTTTCTTTCTTTCTAACTAATCTATCTTTCTTTTTTTCTAACTAATCTATCTTTCTAGCTAATCTATCTTTCTATCAAATCCATCTTTCTTTGTTTTTTAAATAATCTATCTTTATTTCTAACTAAGTTATCTTTCTTTCTAACTAATCTATCTTTCTTTCTAACTAATCTATCTTTCTAACTAATCTATCTTTCTTTCTAACAAATCTCTTTCTTTGTTTTTTAACTAATCTATCTTTCTTTCTAACTAATTTATCTTTCTTTCTAACTAATCTATCTTTCTTTCTAACTAATCTATCTTTCTTTCTTTCTAATCTATCTTTCTTTCTTTCTAACTAATCTATCTTACTTTCTTTCTTTTTAATTAACTTTCTTTCTTTCTTTCTTTCTAACTAATCTATCTTTCTTTCTTTCTAACTGATCTATCTTTCTTTTTCTTTCTAACTAATCTTTCTTTCTTTCTAACTAATCTTTCTTTCTTTCTTACTAATCTATCTTTCTTTCTTTCTTTCTAACTAATCTATCTTTCTTTCTTACTAATATTTTTTTCTTTCTTTCTAACTAATCTATCTTTCTAACTAATCTTTCTTTCTTTCTTTCTTTTTAATTAACTTTCTTTCTTTCTTTCTTTCTAACCAATCTATCTTTCTTTCTTTCTAACTAATCTATCTTTCTTTTTCTTTGTAACTAATCTATCTTTCTTTCTTTCTAACTAATCTTTCTTTCTTTCTTTCTAATATATCTTTCTTTCCTTTTTTCTTTCTAACTAATCTATCTTTCTTTCTTTCTTACTAATCTTTTTTCTTTCTTTTTTTCTAACTAATCTATCTATCTTTCATTCTTTCTAACTAATCTTTTTTTTCTTTCTTTCTAACTAATCTATCTTTCTTTCTTTCTAACTTATCTATATTTCTTTCTTTCTTTCTTTCTTTCTAACTAACTAATCTATCTTTCTTTCTTACTAATCTTTTTTTCTTTCTTTCTTTCTTTCTAACTAATCTATCCTTCTAACTAATCTTTCTTTCTTTCTTTTTAATTAACTTTCTTTCTTTCTTTCTTTCTTTCTAACTAATCTATCTATCTTTCTTTCTACCTAATCTATATTTCTTTTTTTCTTTTTAATTAACTTTCTTTCTTTCTTTCTTTCTTTCTAACTAATCTATCTTTCTTTCTTTCTAACTCATCTATCTTTCTTTTTCTTTCTAACTAATCTCTTTCTTTCTAACTAATCTATCTTTCTTTCTCACTAATCTTTTTTCTTTCTTTCTTTCTAACTAATCTATCTATCTCACTAATCTATCTTTCTTCCTTTCTTTCTTACTAATCTATCTTTCTTTCCTTTTTTCTTTCTAACTAATCTATCTTTCTTTCTTTCTTACTAATCTTTTTTTCTTTCTTTCTAACTAATCCATCTTTCTTTCTCTCTAACTAATCTATCTTTCTTTCTCACTAATCTTTTTTCTTTCTTTCTTTCTAACTAATCTTTTTTCTTTCTTTCTTTCTTTCTTTCTTTCTTTCTTTCTAACTAATCTTTTTTTCTTTCTTACTAATCTTTATTTCTTTCCAACTAATCTTTCTTTCTTTCTTTCTTACCTTTCTTTCTAATTAATCTTTTTTCTTTTCTTTCTTTTTTCTTTCTTTTTTTCTAACTAATCTTTTTTCTTTCTTTCTTTCTTTCTTTCTTTCTTTCTTTCTTTCTTTCTTTCTAACAAATCTTTTTTCTTTCTTTCTTTCTTTCTTTCTTTCTTTCTTTCTTTCTTTCTTTCTTTCTTAACTAATCATTCTTTCTTTCTTACTAATCTTTATTTCTTTCCAACTAATCTTTCTTTCTTTCTTTCTTACCTTTCTTTCTAATTAATCTTTTTTCTTTTCTTTCTTTTTTCTTTCTTTCTTTCTAACTAATCTTTTTTCTTTCTTTCTTTCTTTCTAACAAATCTTTTTTCTTTCTTTCTTTCTTTCTTTCTTTCTTTCTTTCTTTCTTTCTTTCTAACTAATCTTTCTTTCTTTCTTACTAATCTTTCTTTTTTCAAACTAATCTTCCTTTCTTTCTTTCTTTCTTTTTTTCTAAGTAATTTTTCTTTCTTTCTAACTAATCTTTCTTTCTACCTAAACATTCTTTCTTTCTACCTAATATGTCTTTCTTTCTAACTAATCTTTTTTCTTTTCTCTTTCTTTCTTTCTAACTAATCTTTTTTCTTTCTTTCTTTCTAACTAATCTTTTTTCTTTCTTTCTTTCTTTCTTTCTTTCTTTCTCTCTAACTAATCTTTCTTTCTTTCTTACTAATCTTTCTTTCTTTCCAACTAATCTTTCTTTCTTCTTTCTTTCTTTCTACCTATCTTTCTTTCTTTTTTCAAACTAATCTTCCTTTCTTTCTTTCTTTTTTTCTAACTAATCTTTCTTTCTTTCTAACTAATCTTTCTTTCTAAATAATCTTTTTTCTTTCTAACTAATCTTTTTTCTTTCTTTCTAACTAATCTTTCTTTCTTTCTTTCTAACTACTCTATCTTTCTTTCATTCTAACTAATCTATCTTTCTTTCTAACTAATCTATCTTTCTTTCTAACTAATCTATCTTTCTTTCTAACTAATCTATCTTTCTTTCTAACTAATCTTTCTTTCTTTCTAACTACTCTATCTTTCTTTCATTCTAACTAATCTATCTTTCTTTCTAACTAATCTATCTTTCTTTCTAACTAATCTATATATATCTTTCTTTCTAACTTATCTATCTTTCTTTCTAACTAATCTATCTTTCTTTCTTTCTAACTACTCAATCTTTCTTTCATTCTAACTAATCTATCTTTCTATCTAACTAATCTAACTTTCTTTCTAACTAACTAATCTATCTTTCTTTCTTTCTTTCTAACAAATCTATTTATCTTTCTTTCTAACTAATCTATCTATCTATCTATCTTTCTTTCTAATCTATCTTTCTTTCTTTCTTTCTAACTAATCGAACTTTCTTTCTAACTAATCTATCTTTCTTTCTTTCTAACTACTCTATCTTTCTTTCATTCTAACTAATCTATCTTTCTTTCTAACTAATCTATCTATCTTTCTTTCTAACTAATCTGTCTTTCTTTCTAACTAATCTTTCTTTCTTTCTAACTACTCTATCTTTCTTTCATTCTAACTAATCTATCTTTCTTGCTAACTAATCTATCTTTCTTTCTTTTTAACTACTCTATCTTTCTTTCATTCTAACTAATCTATCTTTCTTTCTAACTAATCTATCTTTCTTTCTTTCTAACTACTCTATCTTTCTTTCATTCTAACTAATCTATCTTTCTTTCTAACTAATCTATCTTTCTTTCTAACTAATCTATCTATCTTTCTTTCTAACTTATCTATCTTTCTTTCTAACTAATCTATCTTTCTTTCTTTCTAACTACTCTATCTTTCTTTCATTCTAACTAATCTATCTTTCTTTCTAACTAATCTAACTTTCTTTCTAACTAACTAATCTATCTTTCTTTCTTTCTTTCTAACTAATCTATTTATCTTTCTTTCTAACTAATCTATCTATCTATCTATCTTTCTTTCTAATCTATCTTTCTTTCTTTCTTTCTAACTAATCGAACTTTCTTTCTAACTAATCTATCTTTCTTTCTTTCTAACTACTCTATCTTTCTTTCATTCTAACTAATCTATCTTTCTTTCTAACTAATCTATCTATCTTTCTTTCTAACTAATCTATCTTTCTTTCTAACTAATCTTTCTTTCTTTCTAACTACTCTATCTTTCTTTCATTCTAACTAATCTATCTTTCTTGCTAACTAATCTATCTTTCTTTCTTTTTAACTACTCTATCTTTCTTTCATTCTAACTAATCTATCTTTCTTTCTAACTAATCTATCTTTCTTTCTTTCTAACTACTCTATCTTTCTTTCATTCTAACTAATCTATCTTTCTTTCTAACTAATCTATCTATCTTTCTTTCTAACTAATCTATCTTTCTTTCTAACTAATCTTTCTTTCTTTCTAACTACTCTATCTTTCTTTCATTCTAACTAATCTATCTTTCTTGCTAACTAATCTATCTTTCTTTCTTTTTAACTACTCTATCTTTCTTTCATTCTAACTAATCTATCTTTCTTTCTAACTAATCTAACTTTCTTTCTAACTAACTAATCTATCTTTCTTTCTTTCTTTCTAACTAATCTATTTATCTTTCTTTCTAACTAATCTATCTATCTATCTTTCTTTCTAATCTATCTTTCTTTCTTTCTAACTAATCTAACTTTCTTTCTAACTAATCTATCTATCTTTCTTTCTTTTTAACTAATCTATCTTTTATGCTAACAAATCTATTTTTCTTTCTTTCTAACTAATCCATCTTTTCGTTTTGACTAATCTATCTTTCTTTCTAACTAATCTATCTATCTTTCTTTCTTTCCAACTAATCTATCTTTCCTTCATTCTAACAAATCTCTTTCTTTCTTTCTAACTAATCTATCTTTTTTCTTTCTAACTAATCTATCTATCTTTCTTTCTTTTTAACTAATCTATCTTTTATTCTAACAAATCTATTTTTCTTTCTTTCTAACTAAACTATCTATCTTTCTTTCTTTCTAACTAATCTATCTTTCTTTTTCTTTCTAACTAATCTCTTTCTTTCTTTCTAACTAATCTATCTTTCTTTCTCACTAATCTTTTTTTCTTTCTTTCTTTCTAACTAATCTATCTTTCTCACTAATCTATCTTTCTTTCTTTCTTTCTTACTAATCTATCTTTCTTTCCTTTTTTCTTTCTAACTAATCTATCTTTCTTTCTTTCTTACTAATCTTTTTTTCTTTCTTTTTTTCTAACTAATCTATCTTTCTTTCTTTCTTTCTTTCTAACTAATCTTTTTTTCTTTCTTTCTAACTAATCTATCTTTCTTTCTTTCTAACTTATCTATATTTCTTTCTTTCTTTCTTTCTTTCTTTCTTTCATTCTTTCTTTCATTCTTTCTAACTAATCTATCTTTCTTTCTTACTCATCTTTTTTTCTTTCTTTCTTTCTAACTAATCTATCTTTCTAACTAATCTTTCTTTCTTTCTTTTTAATTAACTTTCTTTCTTTCTTTATAACTAATCTATCTATCTTTCTATCTTTCTTTCTACCTAATCTATCTTTCTTTCTTTTTAATTAACTTTCTTTCTTTCTTTCTTTCTTTATAACTAATCTATCTTTCTTTCTTTCTAACTAATCTATCTTTCTTTTTCTTTCTAACTAATCTCTTTCTTTCTTTCTTTATAACTAATCTATCTTTCTTTCTCACTAATCTTTTTTTCTTTCTTTCTTTCTAACTAATCTATCTATCTTTCTATCTTTCTTACTAATCAATCTTTCTTTCTTTCTTACTAATTTATCTTTCTTTCTTTCTTTCTTACTAATCTATCTTTCTTTCCTTTTTTCTTTCTAACTAATCTATCTTTCTTTCTTTCTTACTAATCTTTTTTCTTTCTTTTTTTCTAACTAATCTATCTTTCTTTCTTTCTTTCTAACTAATCTTTTTTTCTTTCTTTCTAACTAATCTATCTATCTTTCTTTCTTTCTTTCTAACTAATCTATCTATCTTTCTATCTTTCTTTCTACCTAATCTATCTTTCTTTCTTTCTATCTTTCTTTCTCACTAATCTTTTTTTCTTTCTTTCTTTCTAACTAATCTATCTATCTTTCTATCTTTCTTACTAATCAATCTTTCTTTCTTTCTTACTAATTTATCTTTCTTTCTTTCTTTCTTACTAATCTATCTTTCTTTCCTTTTTTCTTTCTAACTAATCTATCTTTCTTTCTTTCTTACTAATCTTTTTTCTTTCTTTTTTTCTAACTAATCTATCTTTCTTTCTTTCTTTCTAACTAATCTTTTTTTCTTTCTTTCTAACTAATCTATCTATCTTTCTTTCTTTCTTTCTAACTAATCTATCTATCTTTCTATCTTTCTTTCTACCTAATCTATCTTTCTTTCTTTCTTTTTAATTAACTTTCTTTCTTTCTTTCTTTCTTTCTAACTAATCTATCTTTCTTTCTTTCTAACTAATCTATCTTTCTTTTTCTTTCTAACTAATCTCTTTCTTTCTTTCTTTCTAACTAATCTATCTTTCTTTCTCACTAATCTTTTTTTCTTTCTTTCTAACTAATCTATCTATCTTTCTATCTTTCTTACTAATCAATCTTTTTTCTTTCTTACTAATTTATCTTTCTTTCTTTCTTTCTTACTAATCTATCTTTCTTTCCTTTTTTCTTTCTAACTAATCTATCTTTCTTTCTTTCTTACTAATCTTTTTTTCTTTCCTTTTTTCTAACTAATATATCTTTCTTTCTTTCTAACTTATCTATATTTCTTTCTTTCTTTATTTCTTACTAATCTATCTTTCTTTCTAACTAATCTATCTATCTTTCTTTCTTTCTTTCTTTCTTTCTTTCTAACTAATCTATCTTTCTTTCTTTCTTACTAATCTTTTTTTCTTTCTTTCTTTTGAACTAATCTATCTTTCTTTCTTTCTTACTAAACTATAAACTAATTAAACTTTAAACTTCTTTAAACTTCTTCAAACTTATTGGTCCAAACTTTCACAAGCCAACTTAAAGTTTGTCTCGACGAACTTTTTCTAGTTATTCTTCTTCTTCTTATTTTTCTTACCCAAAAAATTCTGACTCTAACTCGTCCTAGAGCTTTAACTCTACAAACTCCAAACTCGGGTCAGACCTTCAGACTGTTCTGACTCGGTGTGCTATATCTTTTCAAACTGATTTGACTTTCAGATTTCTTAAAAATTAATATTAAAAATCATAAAAATCCCATTGACTTTCATTGCAACAGTTCAAATTGAGCCAAGACTACGGTGGCCCAGTAGTGAACAACACAAAAACTCAAATCTAAACTCCCTGAAGCCCTAGATTCAATTAAACTACCATTCTATATGTACTAATGAACTTTATCTATCTATCTATCTATCTATCTATCTATCTATCTATCTATCTATCTTTCTAACTTATCTTTCTTTCTTTCTAACTAATCTTTCTTTCTTTCTACCTAATCTTTCTTTATTTCTTTCTTTCTTACTAATCTATCTTTCTTTCAAACTAATCTTTCTTTCTTTCAAACTAATCTTTCTTTCTTTCAAACTAATCTTTCTTTCTTTCTAACTAATATTTATTTCTTGCTAACTGATCTATCTTTCTTTCTTTCTAACTAATCTTTCTTTCTTTCTAACTAATCTATCTTTCTTCTTTCTAACTAATCTATCTTTCTTTCTAACTAATCTACCTTACTTTCTTTCTAACTAATCTATCTTTCTTTCTAACTAATCTATCTATCTTTCTTTCTTTCTAACTACTCTATCTTTCTTTCATTCTAACTTTTCTTTCTTTCTAACTAATCTATCTATCTTTCTAACTAATCTCTTTCTTTCTAACCAATCTTTCATTCTTTCTTTCTTACTTTCTTTTATTCTTTCTTTCTAACTAATCTATCTTTTTTCTTTCTAACTAATCTTTCTTTCTTTCTAACTAATCTATCTATCTTTCTTTCTTTCTAACTAATCTATCTATCTTTCTTTCATTCTAACTAATCTTTTCTTTCTTTCTAACTAATCTCTATCTTTCAAACTAATCTATCTTTCTTTCTAACCAATTTTTCTTTCTTTCTTTCTTTCTTTCTTTTTTTCTTTCTAACTAATCTATCTATCTTTCTTTCTAACTAATCTTTCTTTCTTTCTAACTAATCTTTCTTTCTTTCTAACTAATCTATCTTTCTTTCTTTCTAAATAATCTATCTTTCTAACTAATCTATCTATCTATCTTTCTTTCTAACTAATCTATCTATCTTTCTTTCTAACTACTTTATCTTTATTTCTAACTAATCTATCGTTCTTTATTCCTTTCTTTCTTTCTTACTAATCTATCTTTCTTTCTTTCTAACCAATCTATCATTCTTTCTTTCTTTCTAACTAATCTTTCTTTCTTTCTAACTAATCTATCTATCTTTCTTTCTAACTAATCTATCTTTCTTTCTTTCTAACTAATCTATCTTTTTTTTCTAACTAATCTATCTATCTTTCTTTCTAACTAATATATCTTTCTTTCTAACTAATCTATCTTTCTTTCTTTCTAACTAATCTATCTATCTATCTATCTATCTTTCTTTCTAACTAATCTATCTCTTTCTTTCTAACTAACTAGTCTTTCTAACTAATCTATCTTTCTTTCTTTCTTTCTTTCTAACTAATCTGTTTCTTTCTTTCTAACTAATCCATCTTTCTTTATATCTTTCTTACTAACTAATCTATCTTTCTTTCTAACCAATCTTTCTTTCTTTCTTTCTTTTTTCATTCTTTCTAACTAATCTATCTTTCTTTCTTTCTAACTAATCTATCTTTCTTTCTAACTAATCTATCTATCTTTCTTTCTAACTAATCTATCTTTCTTTCTTTCTAACTAATCTATCTATCTATCTATCTATCTATCTTTCTAACTAATCTATCTTTCTTTCTAACTAATCTATCTTTCTTTCTAACTAATCTATCTTTCTTTCTAACTAATCTATCTATCTTTCTTTCTAACTAATCTATCTTTCTTTCTAACTAATCTATCTATCTATCTATCTTTCTAACTAATCTATCTTTCTTTCTAACTAATCTATCTTTCTTTCTAACTAATCTTTCTTTCTTTCTAACTAATCTATCTTTCTTTCTTTCTTTCTAACTAATCTATGTTTCTTTCTTTCTAACTAATCTATCTTTCTTTCTATCTTTCTAACTAATCTATCTTTCTTTCTAACCAATCTTTCTTTCTTTCTTTCTTTCTTTCTTTCTTTCTTTCTTTCTAACTAATCTATCTTTTTTCTTTCTAACTAATCTATCTATCTTTCTTTCTAACTAATCTTTCTTTCTTTCTAACCAATCTATCTTTCTTTCTAACTAATCTTTCTTTCTTTCTTTCTAACTTATCTATCTATCTTTCTAACTAATCTATCTTTCTTTCTTTCTAACTAATCTATCTTTCTTTCTAACTAATCTATCTTACTTTCTAACTAATTTATCTTTCTTTCTTTCTAACTAATCTATCTTTCTTTTTTTCTAACTAATCTATCTTTCTTTCTATCAAATCCATCTTTCTTTGTTTTTTAAATAATCTATCTTTCTTTATTTCTAACTAAGTTATCTTTCTTTCTAACTAATCTATCTTTCTTTCTAACTAATCTATCTTTCTAACTAATCTATCTTTCTTTCTAACAAATCTCTTTCTTTGTTTTTTAACTAATCTATCTTTCTTTCTAACTAATTTATCTTTCTTTCTAACTAATCTATCTTTCTTTCTAACTAATCTATCTTTCTTTCTTTCTAATCTATCTTTCTTTCTTTCTAACTAATCTATCTTACTTTATTTCTTTCTTTTTAATTAACTTTCTTTCTTTCTTTCTAACTAATCTATCTTTCTTTCTTTCTAACTGATCTATCTTTCTTTTTCTTTCTAACTAATCTATCTTTCTTTCTTTCTAACTAATCTTTCTTTCTTTCTTACTAATCTATCTTTCTTTCTTTCTTTCTAACTAATCTATCTTTCTTTCTTACTAATATTTTTTTCTTTCTTTCTTTCTAACTAATCTATCTTTCTAACTAATCTTTCTTTCTTTCTTTCTTTTTAATTAACTTTCTTTCTTTCTTTCTTTCTAACCAATCTATCTTTCTTTCTTTCTAACTAATCTATCTTTCTTTTTCTTTGTAACTAATCTATCTTTCTTTCTTTCTAACTAATCTTTCTTTCTTTCTTACTAATCTTTTTTTCTTTCTTTCTTTCTAACTAATCTATCTATCTTTCTTTCTTTTTAATTAACTTTATTTATTTCTTTCTAACTAATCTATCTTTCTTTCTAACTAATCTATCTTTCTTTTTCTTTCTAACTAATCTATCTTTCTTTCTTTCTTTCTAACTAATCTATCTTTCTCACTAATCTCTTTCTTTCTTTCTTTCTTACTAATATATCTTTCTTTCCTTTTTTCTTTCTAACTAATCTATCTTTCTTTCTTTCTTACTAATCTTTTTTTCTTTTTTTCTAACTAATCTATCTATCTTTCATTCTTTCTTTCTAACTAATCTTTTTTTCTTTCTTTCTAACTAATCTATCTTTCTTTCTTTCTAACTTATCTATATTTCTTTCTTTCTTTCTTTCTTTCTAACTAACTAATCTATCTTTCTTTCTTACTAATCTTTTTTTCTTTCTTTCTTTCTTTCTAACTAATCTATCCTTCTAACTAATCTTTCTTTCTTTCTTTTTAATTAACTTTCTTTCTTTCTTTCTAACTAATCTATCTATCTTTCTTTCTACCTAATCTATATTTCTTTTTTCTTTTTAATTAACTTTCTTTCTTTCTTTCTTTCTTTCTAACTAATCTATCTTTCTTTCTTTCTAACTAATCTATCTTTCTTTTTCTTTCTAACTAATCTCTTTCTTTCTAACTAATCTATCTTTCTTTCTCACTAATCTTTTTTCTTTCTTTCTTTCTAACTAATCTATCTATCTCACTAATCTATCTTTCTTCCTTTCTTTCTTACTAATCTATCTTTCTTTCCTTTTTTCTTTCTAACTAATCTATCTTTCTTTCTTACTAATCTTTTTTTTTTTTTCTAACTAATCCATCTTTCTTTCTCTCTAACTAATCTATCTTTCTTTCTCACTAATCTTTTTTCTTTCTTTCTTTCTAACTAATCTATCTATCTCACTAATCTATCTTTCTTCCTTTCTTTCTTACTAATCTATCTTTCTTTCCTTTTTTCTTTCTAACTAATCTATCTTTCTTTCTTTCTAACTAATCTTTTTTCTTTCTTTCTAACTAATCCATCTTTCTTTCTTTCTAACTAATCTATCTTTCTTTCTTTCTAACTTATCTATATTTCTTTCTTTCTTTCTCTTTCTTTCTTTCTTTCTTTCTTTCTTTCTAACTAATCTATCTTTCTTTCTTACTAATCTTTTTTTCTTTCTTTCTTTCTAACTAATCTATCTTTCTAACTAATCTTTCTTTCTTTCTTTTTAATTAACTTTCTTTCTTTCTTTCTAACTAATCTATCTATCTTTCTATCTTTCTTTCTACCTAATCTATCTTTCTTTCTTTCTTTTTAATTAACTTTCTTTCTTTCTTTCTTTCTAACTAATTTATCTTTCTTTCTTTCTAACTAATCTATCTTTCTTTTTCTTACTAACTAATCTTTCTTTCTTTCTTTCTAACTAATCTATCTTTCTTTCTCACTAATCTTTTTTTCTTTCTTTCTTTCTTACTAATCTATCTTTCTTTCCTTTTTTCTTTCTAACTAATCTATCTTTCTTTCTTACTAATCTTTTTTTCTTTCTTTTTTCTAACTAATCTATGTTTCTTTCTTTCTAACTAATCTTTTTTTCTTTCTTTCTAACTAATCTATCTTTCTTTCTTTCTTTCTTTCTAACTAATCTTTCTTTCTTTCTTTTTAATTAACTTTCTTTCTTTCTTTCTTTCTTTCTAACTGATCTATCTTTCTTTCTTTCTAACTAATCTATCTTTCTTTTTCTTTCTAACTAATCTCTTTCTTTCTTTCTTTCTTTCTAACTAATCTATCTTTCTTTCTTTCTTTCTAACTAATCTTTTTTCTTTCTTTCTAACTAATCCATCTTTCTTTCTTTCTAACTAATCTATCTTTCTTTCTTTCTAACTTATCTATATTTCTTTCTTTCTCTTTCTTTCTTTCTTTCTTTCTTTCTAACTAATCTATCTTTCTTTCTTACTAATCTTTTTTTCTTTCTTTCTTTCTAACTAATCTATCTTTCTAACTAATCTTTCTTTCTTTCTCTTTAATTAATTTTCTTTCTTTCTTTCTAACTAATCTATCTATCTTTCTATCTTTCTTTCTACCTAATCTATCTTTCTTTCTTTCTTTTTAATTAACTTTCTTTCTTTCTTTCTTTCTAACTAATCTATCTTTCTTTCTTTCTAAATAAAAACTATCTTTCTTTTTCTTTCTAACTAATCTATCTATCTTTCTATCTTTCTTTCTACCTAATCTATCTTTCTTTCTTTCTTTTTAATTAACTTTCTTTCTTTCTTTCTTTCTTTCTAACTAATCTATCTTTCTTTCTCACTAATCTCTTTTTCTTTCTTTCTTTCTAACTAATCTATCTATCTTTCTATCTTTCTTACTAATCAATCTTTCTTTCTTTCTTACTAATTTATCTTTCTTTCTTTCTTTCTTACTAATCTATCTTTCTTTCCTTTTTTCTTTCTAACTAATCTTTCTTTCTTTCTTTCTAACTAATCTATCTTTCTTTCTTTCTTTCTTTCTTTCTCACTAATCTTTTTTTCTTTCTTTCTAACTAATCTATCTATCTTTCTATCTTTCTTACTAATCAATCTTTCTTTCTTACTAATTTATCTTTCTTTCTTTCTTACTAATCTTTTTTCTTTCTTTCTTTCTAACTAATCTATCTTTCTTTCTTTCTAACTAATCTATCTTTCTTTCTTTCTTTCTAACTAATCTTTTTTTCTTTCTTTCTTTCTAACTTATCTATATTTCTTTCTTTCTTTCTTACTAATCTATCTTTCTTTCTAACTAATCTATCTTTCTTTCTTTCTTTCTTTCTTACTAATCTATCTTTCTTTCTAACTAATCTCTTTCTTTCTTTCTTTCTAACTAATCTATCTTTCTTTCTTTCTTTCTTACTAATCTTTTTTTCTTTCTTTTTTCTAACTAATCTATCTTTCTTTCTTTCTTTCTAACTAATCTTTTTTTCTTTCTTTCTTTCTAACTTATCTATATTTCTTTCTTTCTTTCTTACTAATCTATCTTTCTTTCTAACTAATCTATCTTTCTTTCTTTCTTTCTTTCTTTCTAACTAATCTATCTTTCTTTCTTTCTTACTAATCTTTTTTTCTTTCTTTCTAACTAATCTATCTTTCTTTCTTTCTTACTAAACTATAAACTAATTAAACTTTAAACTTCTTTAAACTTCTTCAAACTTATTGGTCCAAACTTTCACAAGCCAACTTAAAGTTTGTCTCGACGAACTTTTTCTAGTTGCATAATGCAATTGGTTATGGTTGTGCTCACTGTGTACCTAGTTAAACAGTGGAACCAAATTACACTTTTAAAATTGAAATAAGTTGGCTAAACTTTGTGTCATTAAAGAATATCTGCAGAAACTTCTGCTTTATTAAGTTGGCTTGGAAAAGCCAACTTACTGAAATCCTATTTAAACTTATTATTATTCTTCTTCTTCTTCTTCTTATTTTTCTTACCCAAAAAATTCTGACTCTAACTCGTCCTAGAGCTTTAACTCTACAAACTCCAAACTCGGGTCAGACCTTCAGACTGTTCTGACTCGGTGTGCTATATCTTTTCAAACTGATTTGACTTTCAGATTTCTTAAAAATTAATATTAAAAATCATAAAAATCCCATTGACTTTCATTGCAACAGTTCAAATTGAGCCAAGACTACGGTGGCCCAGTAGTGAACAACACAAAAACTCAAATCTAAACTCCCTGAAGCCCTAGATTCAATTAAACTACCATTCTATATGTACTAATGAACTTTATCTATCTATCTATCTATCTATCTATCTATCTATCTATCTATCTTTCTAACTTATCTTTCTTTCTTTCTAACTAATCTTTCTTTCTTTCTACCTAATCTTTCTTTATTTCTTTCTTTCTTACTAATCTATCTTTCTTTCAAACTAATCTTTCTTTCTTTCAAACTAATCTTTCTTTCTTTCTAACTAATATTTCTTTCTTGCTAACTGATCTATCTTTCTTTCTTTCTAACTAATCTTTCTTTCTTTCTAACTAATCTATCTTTCTTCTTTCTAACTAATCTATCTTTCTTTCTAACTAATCTACCTTACTTTCTTTCTAACTAATCTATCTTTCTTTCTAACTAATCTATCTATCTTTCTTTCTTTCTAACTACTCTATCTTTCTTTCATTCTAACTTTTCTTTCTTTCTAACTAATCTATCTATCTTTCTAACTAATCTCTTTCTTTCTAACCAATCTTTCATTCTTTCTTTCTTACTTTCTTTTATTCTTTCTTTCTAACTAATCTATCTTTTTTCTTTCTAACTAATCTTTCTTTCTTTCTAACTAATCTATCTATCTTTCTTTCTTTCTAACTAATCTATCTATCTTTCTTGCATTCTAACAAATCTTTTCTTTCTTTCTAACTAATCTCTATCTTTCAAACTAATCTATCTTTCTTTCTAACCAATTTTTCTTTCTTTCTTTCTTTTTTTCTTTCTAACTAATCTATCTATCTTTCTTTCTAACTAATCTTTCTTTCTTTCTAACTAATCTTTCTTTCTTTCTAACTAATCTATCTTTCTTTCTTTCTAAATAATCTATCTTTCTTTCTAACTAATCTATCTATCTTTCTTTCTAACTAATCTATCTATCTTTCTTTCTAACTACTTTATCTTTATTTCTAACTAATCTATCGTTCTTTATTCCTTTCTTTCTTTCTTACTAATCTATCTTTCTTTCTTTCTAACCAATCTATCATTCTTTCTTTCTTTCTAACTAATCTTTCTTTCTTTCTAACTAATCTATCTATCTTTCTTTCTAACTAATCTATCTTTCTTTCTTTCTAACTTATCTATCTTTTTTCTAACTAATCTATCTATCTTTCTTTCTAACTAATATATCTTTCTTTCTTTCTAACTAATCTATCTTTCTTTCTTTCTAACTAATCTATCTATCTATCTATCCTTCTTTCTAACTAATCTATCTCTTTCTTTCTAACTAACTAGTCTTTCTAACTAATCTATCTTTCTTTCTTTCTTTCTAACTAATCTGTTTCTTTCTTTCTAACTAATCCATCTTTCTTTATATCTTTCTTACTAACTAATCTATCTTTCTTTCTAACCAATCTTTCTTTCTTTCTTTCTTTTTTCATTCTTTCTAACTAATCTATCTTTCTTTCTTTCTAACTAATCTATCTTTCTTTCTTTCTAACTAATCTATCTTTCTTTCTTTCTAACTAATCTATCTATCTATCTATCTTTCTAACTAATCTATCTTTCTTTCTAACTAATCTATCTTTCTTTCTAACTAATCTATCTATCTTTCTTTCTAACTAATCTATCTATCTTTCTTTCTAACTAATCTATCTATCTTTCTTTCTAACTAATCTATCTTTCTTTCTTTCTAACTAATCTATCTATCTATCTATCTATCTATCTATCTATCTATCTATCTATCTTTCTAACTAATCTATCTTTCTTTCTAACTAATCTATCTTTCTTTCTAACTAATCTATCTTTCTTTCTTTCTAACTAACTAATCTTTCTTTCTTTCTAACTAATCTATCTTTCTTTCTTTCTTTCTAACTAATCTATCTTTCTTTCTTTCTTTCTAACTAATCTGTTTCTTTCTTTCTAACTAATCTATCTTTCTTTCTTTCTTACTAATCTTTTTTTCTTTCCTTTTTTCTAACTAATATATCTTTCTTTCTTTCTAACTTATCTATATTTCTTTCTTTCTTTATTTCTTACTAATCTATCTTTCTTTCTAACTAATCTATCTATCTTTCTTTCTTTCTTTCTTTCTTTCTTTCTAACTAATCTATCTTTCTTTCTTTCTTACTAATCTTTTTTTCTTTCTTTCTTTTGAACTAATCTATCTTTCTTTCTTTCTTACTAAACTATAAACTAATTAAACTTTAAACTTCTTTAAACTTCTTCAAACTTATTGGTCCAAACTTTCACAAGCCAACTTAAAGTTTGTCTCGACGAACTTTTTCTAGTTATTCTTCTTCTTCTTATTTTTCTTACCCAAAAAATTCTGACTCTAACTCGTCCTAGAGCTTTAACTCTACAAACTCCAAACTCGGGTCAGACCTTCAGACTGTTCTGACTCGGTGTGCTATATCTTTTCAAACTGATTTGACTTTCAGATTTCTTAAAAATTAATATTAAAAATCATAAAAATCCCATTGACTTTCATTGCAACAGTTCAAATTGAGCCAAGACTACGGTGGCCCAGTAGTGAACAACACAAAAACTCAAATCTAAACTCCCTGAAGCCCTAGATTCAATTAAACTACCATTCTATATGTACTAATGAACTTTATCTATCTATCTATCTATCTATCTATCTATCTATCTATCTATCTATCTTTCTAACTTATCTTTCTTTCTTTCTAACTAATCTTTCTTTCTTTCTACCTAATCTTTCTTTATTTCTTTCTTTCTTACTAATCTATCTTTCTTTCAAACTAATCTTTCTTTCTTTCAAACTAATCTTTCTTTCTTTCAAACTAATCTTTCTTTCTTTCTAACTAATATTTATTTCTTGCTAACTGATCTATCTTTCTTTCTTTCTAACTAATCTTTCTTTCTTTCTAACTAATCTATCTTTCTTCTTTCTAACTAATCTATCTTTCTTTCTAACTAATCTACCTTACTTTCTTTCTAACTAATCTATCTTTCTTTCTAACTAATCTATCTATCTTTCTTTCTTTCTAACTACTCTATCTTTCTTTCATTCTAACTTTTCTTTCTTTCTAACTAATCTATCTATCTTTCTAACTAATCTCTTTCTTTCTAACCAATCTTTCATTCTTTCTTTCTTACTTTCTTTTATTCTTTCTTTCTAACTAATCTATCTTTTTTCTTTCTAACTAATCTTTCTTTCTTTCTAACTAATCTATCTATCTTTCTTTCTTTCTAACTAATCTATCTATCTTTCTTTCATTCTAACTAATCTTTTCTTTCTTTCTAACTAATCTCTATCTTTCAAACTAATCTATCTTTCTTTCTAACCAATTTTTCTTTCTTTCTTTCTTTCTTTCTTTTTTTCTTTCTAACTAATCTATCTATCTTTCTTTCTAACTAATCTTTCTTTCTTTCTAACTAATCTTTCTTTCTTTCTAACTAATCTATCTTTCTTTCTTTCTAAATAATCTATCTTTCTAACTAATCTATCTATCTATCTTTCTTTCTAACTAATCTATCTATCTTTCTTTCTAACTACTTTATCTTTATTTCTAACTAATCTATCGTTCTTTATTCCTTTCTTTCTTTCTTACTAATCTATCTTTCTTTCTTTCTAACCAATCTATCATTCTTTCTTTCTTTCTAACTAATCTTTCTTTCTTTCTAACTAATCTATCTATCTTTCTTTCTAACTAATCTATCTTTCTTTCTTTCTAACTAATCTATCTTTTTTTTCTAACTAATCTATCTATCTTTCTTTCTAACTAATATATCTTTCTTTCTAACTAATCTATCTTTCTTTCTTTCTAACTAATCTATCTATCTATCTATCTATCTTTCTTTCTAACTAATCTATCTCTTTCTTTCTAACTAACTAGTCTTTCTAACTAATCTATCTTTCTTTCTTTCTTTCTTTCTAACTAATCTGTTTCTTTCTTTCTAACTAATCCATCTTTCTTTATATCTTTCTTACTAACTAATCTATCTTTCTTTCTAACCAATCTTTCTTTCTTTCTTTCTTTTTTCATTCTTTCTAACTAATCTATCTTTCTTTCTTTCTAACTAATCTATCTTTCTTTCTAACTAATCTATCTATCTTTCTTTCTAACTAATCTATCTTTCTTTCTTTCTAACTAATCTATCTATCTATCTATCTATCTATCTTTCTAACTAATCTATCTTTCTTTCTAACTAATCTATCTTTCTTTCTAACTAATCTATCTTTCTTTCTAACTAATCTATCTATCTTTCTTTCTAACTAATCTATCTTTCTTTCTAACTAATCTATCTATCTATCTATCTTTCTAACTAATCTATCTTTCTTTCTAACTAATCTATCTTTCTTTCTAACTAATCTTTCTTTCTTTCTAACTAATCTATCTTTCTTTCTTTCTTTCTAACTAATCTATGTTTCTTTCTTTCTAACTAATCTATCTTTCTTTCTATCTTTCTAACTAATCTATCTTTCTTTCTAACCAATCTTTCTTTCTTTCTTTCTTTCTTTCTTTCTTTCTTTCTTTCTAACTAATCTATCTTTTTTCTTTCTAACTAATCTATCTATCTTTCTTTCTAACTAATCTTTCTTTCTTTCTAACCAATCTATCTTTCTTTCTAACTAATCTTTCTTTCTTTCTTTCTAACTTATCTATCTATCTTTCTAACTAATCTATCTTTCTTTCTTTCTAACTAATCTATCTTTCTTTCTAACTAATCTATCTTACTTTCTAACTAATTTATCTTTCTTTCTTTCTAACTAATCTATCTTTCTTTTTTTCTAACTAATCTATCTTTCTTTCTATCAAATCCATCTTTCTTTGTTTTTTAAATAATCTATCTTTCTTTATTTCTAACTAAGTTATCTTTCTTTCTAACTAATCTATCTTTCTTTCTAACTAATCTATCTTTCTAACTAATCTATCTTTCTTTCTAACAAATCTCTTTCTTTGTTTTTTAACTAATCTATCTTTCTTTCTAACTAATTTATCTTTCTTTCTAACTAATCTATCTTTCTTTCTAACTAATCTATCTTTCTTTCTTTCTAATCTATCTTTCTTTCTTTCTAACTAATCTATCTTACTTTATTTCTTTCTTTTTAATTAACTTTCTTTCTTTCTTTCTAACTAATCTATCTTTCTTTCTTTCTAACTGATCTATCTTTCTTTTTCTTTCTAACTAATCTATCTTTCTTTCTTTCTAACTAATCTTTCTTTCTTTCTTACTAATCTATCTTTCTTTCTTTCTTTCTAACTAATCTATCTTTCTTTCTTACTAATATTTTTTTCTTTCTTTCTTTCTAACTAATCTATCTTTCTAACTAATCTTTCTTTCTTTCTTTCTTTTTAATTAACTTTCTTTCTTTCTTTCTTTCTAACCAATCTATCTTTCTTTCTTTCTAACTAATCTATCTTTCTTTTTCTTTGTAACTAATCTATCTTTCTTTCTTTCTAACTAATCTTTCTTTCTTTCTTACTAATCTTTTTTTCTTTCTTTCTTTCTAACTAATCTATCTATCTTTCTTTCTTTTTAATTAACTTTATTTATTTCTTTCTAACTAATCTATCTTTCTTTCTAACTAATCTATCTTTCTTTTTCTTTCTAACTAATCTATCTTTCTTTCTTTCTTTCTAACTAATCTATCTTTCTCACTAATCTCTTTCTTTCTTTCTTTCTTACTAATATATCTTTCTTTCCTTTTTTCTTTCTAACTAATCTATCTTTCTTTCTTTCTTACTAATCTTTTTTTCTTTTTTTCTAACTAATCTATCTATCTTTCATTCTTTCTTTCTAACTAATCTTTTTTTCTTTCTTTCTAACTAATCTATCTTTCTTTCTTTCTAACTTATCTATATTTCTTTCTTTCTTTCTTTCTTTCTAACTAACTAATCTATCTTTCTTTCTTACTAATCTTTTTTTCTTTCTTTCTTTCTTTCTAACTAATCTATCCTTCTAACTAATCTTTCTTTCTTTCTTTTTAATTAACTTTCTTTCTTTCTTTCTAACTAATCTATCTATCTTTCTTTCTACCTAATCTATATTTCTTTTTTCTTTTTAATTAACTTTCTTTCTTTCTTTCTTTCTTTCTAACTAATCTATCTTTCTTTCTTTCTAACTAATCTATCTTTCTTTTTCTTTCTAACTAATCTCTTTCTTTCTAACTAATCTATCTTTCTTTCTCACTAATCTTTTTTCTTTCTTTCTTTCTAACTAATCTATCTATCTCACTAATCTATCTTTCTTCCTTTCTTTCTTACTAATCTATCTTTCTTTCCTTTTTTCTTTCTAACTAATCTATCTTTCTTTCTTACTAATCTTTTTTTTTTTTTCTAACTAATCCATCTTTCTTTCTCTCTAACTAATCTATCTTTCTTTCTCACTAATCTTTTTTCTTTCTTTCTTTCTAACTAATCTATCTATCTCACTAATCTATCTTTCTTCCTTTCTTTCTTACTAATCTATCTTTCTTTCCTTTTTTCTTTCTAACTAATCTATCTTTCTTTCTTTCTAACTAATCTTTTTTCTTTCTTTCTAACTAATCCATCTTTCTTTCTTTCTAACTAATCTATCTTTCTTTCTTTCTAACTTATCTATATTTCTTTCTTTCTTTCTCTTTCTTTCTTTCTTTCTTTCTTTCTTTCTAACTAATCTATCTTTCTTTCTTACTAATCTTTTTTTCTTTCTTTCTTTCTAACTAATCTATCTTTCTAACTAATCTTTCTTTCTTTCTTTTTAATTAACTTTCTTTCTTTCTTTCTAACTAATCTATCTATCTTTCTATCTTTCTTTCTACCTAATCTATCTTTCTTTCTTTCTTTTTAATTAACTTTCTTTCTTTCTTTCTTTCTAACTAATTTATCTTTCTTTCTTTCTAACTAATCTATCTTTCTTTTTCTTACTAACTAATCTTTCTTTCTTTCTTTCTAACTAATCTATCTTTCTTTCTCACTAATCTTTTTTTCTTTCTTTCTTTCTTACTAATCTATCTTTCTTTCCTTTTTTCTTTCTAACTAATCTATCTTTCTTTCTTACTAATCTTTTTTTCTTTCTTTTTTCTAACTAATCTATGTTTCTTTCTTTCTAACTAATCTTTTTTTCTTTCTTTCTAACTAATCTATCTTTCTTTCTTTCTTTCTTTCTAACTAATCTTTCTTTCTTTCTTTTTAATTAACTTTCTTTCTTTCTTTCTTTCTTTCTAACTGATCTATCTTTCTTTCTTTCTAACTAATCTATCTTTCTTTTTCTTTCTAACTAATCTCTTTCTTTCTTTCTTTCTTTCTAACTAATCTATCTTTCTTTCTTTCTTTCTAACTAATCTTTTTTCTTTCTTTCTAACTAATCCATCTTTCTTTCTTTCTAACTAATCTATCTTTCTTTCTTTCTAACTTATCTATATTTCTTTCTTTCTCTTTCTTTCTTTCTTTCTTTCTTTCTAACTAATCTATCTTTCTTTCTTACTAATCTTTTTTTCTTTCTTTCTTTCTAACTAATCTATCTTTCTAACTAATCTTTCTTTCTTTCTCTTTAATTAATTTTCTTTCTTTCTTTCTAACTAATCTATCTATCTTTCTATCTTTCTTTCTACCTAATCTATCTTTCTTTCTTTCTTTTTAATTAACTTTCTTTCTTTCTTTCTTTCTAACTAATCTATCTTTCTTTCTTTCTAAATAAAAACTATCTTTCTTTTTCTTTCTAACTAATCTATCTATCTTTCTATCTTTCTTTCTACCTAATCTATCTTTCTTTCTTTCTTTTTAATTAACTTTCTTTCTTTCTTTCTTTCTTTCTAACTAATCTATCTTTCTTTCTCACTAATCTCTTTTTCTTTCTTTCTTTCTAACTAATCTATCTATCTTTCTATCTTTCTTACTAATCAATCTTTCTTTCTTTCTTACTAATTTATCTTTCTTTCTTTCTTTCTTACTAATCTATCTTTCTTTCCTTTTTTCTTTCTAACTAATCTTTCTTTCTTTCTTTCTAACTAATCTATCTTTCTTTCTTTCTTTCTTTCTTTCTCACTAATCTTTTTTTCTTTCTTTCTAACTAATCTATCTATCTTTCTATCTTTCTTACTAATCAATCTTTCTTTCTTACTAATTTATCTTTCTTTCTTTCTTACTAATCTTTTTTCTTTCTTTCTTTCTAACTAATCTATCTTTCTTTCTTTCTAACTAATCTATCTTTCTTTCTTTCTTTCTAACTAATCTTTTTTTCTTTCTTTCTTTCTAACTTATCTATATTTCTTTCTTTCTTTCTTACTAATCTATCTTTCTTTCTAACTAATCTATCTTTCTTTCTTTCTTTCTTTCTTACTAATCTATCTTTCTTTCTAACTAATCTCTTTCTTTCTTTCTTTCTAACTAATCTATCTTTCTTTCTTTCTTTCTTACTAATCTTTTTTTCTTTCTTTTTTCTAACTAATCTATCTTTCTTTCTTTCTTTCTAACTAATCTTTTTTTCTTTCTTTCTTTCTAACTTATCTATATTTCTTTCTTTCTTTCTTACTAATCTATCTTTCTTTCTAACTAATCTATCTTTCTTTCTTTCTTTCTTTCTTTCTAACTAATCTATCTTTCTTTCTTTCTTACTAATCTTTTTTTCTTTCTTTCTAACTAATCTATCTTTCTTTCTTTCTTACTAAACTATAAACTAATTAAACTTTAAACTTCTTTAAACTTCTTCAAACTTATTGGTCCAAACTTTCACAAGCCAACTTAAAGTTTGTCTCGACGAACTTTTTCTAGTTGCATAATGCAATTGGTTATGGTTGTGCTCACTGTGTACCTAGTTAAACAGTGGAACCAAATTACACTTTTAAAATTGAAATAAGTTGGCTAAACTTTGTGTCATTAAAGAATATCTGCAGAAACTTCTGCTTTATTAAGTTGGCTTGGAAAAGCCAACTTACTGAAATCCTATTTAAACTTATTATTATTCTTCTTCTTCTTCTTCTTATTTTTCTTACCCAAAAAATTCTGACTCTAACTCGTCCTAGAGCTTTAACTCTACAAACTCCAAACTCGGGTCAGACCTTCAGACTGTTCTGACTCGGTGTGCTATATCTTTTCAAACTGATTTGACTTTCAGATTTCTTAAAAATTAATATTAAAAATCATAAAAATCCCATTGACTTTCATTGCAACAGTTCAAATTGAGCCAAGACTACGGTGGCCCAGTAGTGAACAACACAAAAACTCAAATCTAAACTCCCTGAAGCCCTAGATTCAATTAAACTACCATTCTATATGTACTAATGAACTTTATCTATCTATCTATCTATCTATCTATCTATCTATCTATCTATCTTTCTAACTTATCTTTCTTTCTTTCTAACTAATCTTTCTTTCTTTCTACCTAATCTTTCTTTATTTCTTTCTTTCTTACTAATCTATCTTTCTTTCAAACTAATCTTTCTTTCTTTCAAACTAATCTTTCTTTCTTTCTAACTAATATTTCTTTCTTGCTAACTGATCTATCTTTCTTTCTTTCTAACTAATCTTTCTTTCTTTCTAACTAATCTATCTTTCTTCTTTCTAACTAATCTATCTTTCTTTCTAACTAATCTACCTTACTTTCTTTCTAACTAATCTATCTTTCTTTCTAACTAATCTATCTATCTTTCTTTCTTTCTAACTACTCTATCTTTCTTTCATTCTAACTTTTCTTTCTTTCTAACTAATCTATCTATCTTTCTAACTAATCTCTTTCTTTCTAACCAATCTTTCATTCTTTCTTTCTTACTTTCTTTTATTCTTTCTTTCTAACTAATCTATCTTTTTTCTTTCTAACTAATCTTTCTTTCTTTCTAACTAATCTATCTATCTTTCTTTCTTTCTAACTAATCTATCTATCTTTCTTGCATTCTAACAAATCTTTTCTTTCTTTCTAACTAATCTCTATCTTTCAAACTAATCTATCTTTCTTTCTAACCAATTTTTCTTTCTTTCTTTCTTTTTTTCTTTCTAACTAATCTATCTATCTTTCTTTCTAACTAATCTTTCTTTCTTTCTAACTAATCTTTCTTTCTTTCTAACTAATCTATCTTTCTTTCTTTCTAAATAATCTATCTTTCTTTCTAACTAATCTATCTATCTTTCTTTCTAACTAATCTATCTATCTTTCTTTCTAACTACTTTATCTTTATTTCTAACTAATCTATCGTTCTTTATTCCTTTCTTTCTTTCTTACTAATCTATCTTTCTTTCTTTCTAACCAATCTATCATTCTTTCTTTCTTTCTAACTAATCTTTCTTTCTTTCTAACTAATCTATCTATCTTTCTTTCTAACTAATCTATCTTTCTTTCTTTCTAACTTATCTATCTTTTTTCTAACTAATCTATCTATCTTTCTTTCTAACTAATATATCTTTCTTTCTTTCTAACTAATCTATCTTTCTTTCTTTCTAACTAATCTATCTATCTATCTATCCTTCTTTCTAACTAATCTATCTCTTTCTTTCTAACTAACTAGTCTTTCTAACTAATCTATCTTTCTTTCTTTCTTTCTAACTAATCTGTTTCTTTCTTTCTAACTAATCCATCTTTCTTTATATCTTTCTTACTAACTAATCTATCTTTCTTTCTAACCAATCTTTCTTTCTTTCTTTCTTTTTTCATTCTTTCTAACTAATCTATCTTTCTTTCTTTCTAACTAATCTATCTTTCTTTCTTTCTAACTAATCTATCTTTCTTTCTTTCTAACTAATCTATCTATCTATCTATCTTTCTAACTAATCTATCTTTCTTTCTAACTAATCTATCTTTCTTTCTAACTAATCTATCTATCTTTCTTTCTAACTAATCTATCTATCTTTCTTTCTAACTAATCTATCTATCTTTCTTTCTAACTAATCTATCTTTCTTTCTTTCTAACTAATCTATCTATCTATCTATCTATCTATCTATCTATCTATCTATCTATCTTTCTAACTAATCTATCTTTCTTTCTAACTAATCTATCTTTCTTTCTAACTAATCTATCTTTCTTTCTTTCTAACTAACTAATCTTTCTTTCTTTCTAACTAATCTATCTTTCTTTCTTTCTTTCTAACTAATCTATCTTTCTTTCTTTCTTTCTAACTAATCTGTTTCTTTCTTTCTAACTAATCTATCTTTCTTTCTATCTTTCTAACTAATCTATCTTTCTTTCTAACCAATCTTTCTTTCTTTCTTTCTTACTTTCTTTCTTTCTAACTAATCTATCTTTTTTCTTTCTAACTAATCTATCTATCTTTCTTTCTAACTAATCTTTCTTTCTTTCTAACCAATCTATCTTTCTTTCTTTCTAACTAATCTTTCTTTCTTTCTTTCTAACTTATCTATCTATCTTTCTAACTAATCTATCTTTCTTTCTTTCTTTCTAACTAATCTATCTTTCTTTCTAACTAATCTATCTTACTTTCTAACTAATTTATCTTTCTTTCTTTCTAACTAATCTATCTTTCTTTTTTCTAACTAATCTATCTTTCTAGCTAATCTATCTTTCTTTCTATCAAATCCATCTTTCTTTGTTTTTTAAATAATCTATCTTTCTTTATTTCTAACTAAGTTATCTTTCTTTCTAACTAATCTATCTTTCTTTCTAACTAATCTATCTTTCTAACTAATCTATCTTTCTTTCTAACAAATCTCTTTCTTTGTTTTTTAACTAATCTATCTTTCTTTCTAACTAATTTATCTTTCTTTCTAACTAATCTATCTTTCTTTCTAACTAATCTATCTTTCTTTCTTTCTAATCTATCTTTCTTTCTTTCTATCTAATCTATCTTACTTTCTTTCTTTCTTTTTAATTAACTTTCTTTCTTTCTTTCTTTCTAACTAATCTATCTTTCTTTCTTTCTAACTAATCTTTCTTTCTTTCTTACTAATCTATCTTTCTTTCTTTCTTTCTAACTAATCTATCTTTCTTTCTTACTAATATTTTTTTCTTTCTTTCTTTCTAACTAATCTATCTTTCTAACTAATCTTTCTTTCTTTCTTTCTTTTTAATTAACTTTCTTTCTTTCTTTCTTTCTTTCTTTCTTTCTAACCAATCTATCTTTCTTTCTTTCTAACTAATCTATCTTTCTTTTTCTTTGTAACTAATCTATCTTTCTTTCTTTCTAACTAATCTTTCTTTCTTTCTTACTAATCTTTTTTTCTTTCTTTCTTTCTAACTAATCTATCTATCTTTCTTTATTTCTTTCTTTCTAACTAATCTATCTTTCTTTCTTTCTTTCTAACTAATTTATCTTTCTTTCTAACTAATCTATCTTTCTTTTTCTTTCTAACTAATCTATCTTTCTTTCTTTCTTTCTAACTAATCTATCTTTCTCACTAATCTATCTTTCTTTCTTTCTTTCTTAATAATATATCTTTCTTTCCTTTTTTCTTTCTAACTAATCTATCTTTCTTTCTTTCTTACTAATCTTTTTTTCTTTCTTTTTTTCTAACTAATCTATCTATCTTTCATTCTTTCTTTCTAACTAATCTTTTTTTTCTTTCTTTCTAACTAATCTATCTTTCTTTCTTTCTAACTTATCTATATTTCTTTCTTTCTTTCTTTCTTTCTTTCTAACTAACTAATCTATCTTTCTTTCTTACTAATCTTTTTTTCTTTCTTTCTTTCTTTCTAACTAATCTATCCTTCTAACTAATCTTTCTTTCTTTCTTTTTAATTAACTTTCTTTCTTTCTTTCTTTCTAACTAATCTATCTATCTTTCTTTCTACCTAATCTATATTTCTTTTTTTCTTTTTAATTAACTTTCTTTCTTTCTTTCTTTCTAACTAATCTATCTTTCTTTCTTTCTAACTAATCTATCTTTCTTTTTCTTTCTAACTAATCTCTTTCTTTCTAACTAATCTATCTTTCTTTCTCACTAATCTTTTTTCTTTCTTTCTTTCTAACTAATCTATCTATCTCACTAATCTATCTTTCTTCCTTTCTTTCTTACTAATCTATCTTTCTTTCCTTTTTTCTTTCTAACTAATCTCTTTCTTTCTTTCTTACTAATCTTTTTTCTTTCTTTCTAACTAATCCATCTTTCTTTCTCTCTAACTAATCTATCTTTCTTTCTCACTAATCTTTTTTCTTTCTTTCTTTCTAACTAATCTATCTATCTCACTAATCTATCTTTCTTCCTTTCTTTCTTACTAATCTATCTTTCTTTCCTTTTTTCTTTCTAACTAATCTATCTTTCTTTCTTTCTTTCTAACTAATCTTTTTTCTTTCTTTCTAACTAATCCATCTTTCTTTCTTTCTAACTAATCTATCTTTCTTTCTTACTAATCTTTTTTTCTTTCTTTCTTTCTAACTAATCTATCTTTCTAACTAATCTTTCTTTCTTTCTTTTTAATTAACTTTCTTTCTTTCTTTCTTTCTAACTAATCTATCTTTCTATCTTTCTTTCTACCTAATCTATCTTTCTTTCTTTCTTTTTAATTAACTTTCTTTCTTTCTTTCTTTCTTTCTTTCTTTCTAACTAATTTATCTTTCTTTCTTTCTAACTAATCTATCTTTCTTTTTCTTACTAACTAATCTTTCTTTCTAACTAATCTATCTTTCTTTCTCACTAATCTTTTTTTCTTTCTTTCTTTCTTACTAATCTATCTTTCTTTCCTTTTTTCTTTCTAACTAATCTATCTTTCTTTCTTACTAATCTTTTTTTCTTTCTTTTTTCTAACTAATCTGTTTCTTTCTTTCTAACTAATCTTTTTTTCTTTCTTTCTAACTAATCTATCTTTCTTTCTTTCTTTCTTTCTTACTAATCTTTTTTTCTTTCTTTCTTTCTTTCTAACTAATCTATCTTTCTAACTAATCTTTCTTTCTTTCTTTTTAATTAACTTTCTTTCTTTCTTTCTAACTAATCTATCTTTCTTTCTTTCTAACTAATCTATCTTTCTTTTTCTTTCTAATCTCTTTCTTTCTTTCTTTCTTTCTTTCTTTCTAACTAATCTATCTTTCTTTCTTTCTTTCTAACTAATCTTTTTTCTTTCTTTCTAACTAATCCATCTTTCTTTCTTTCTAACTAATCTATCTTTCTTTCTTTCTAACTTATCTATATTTCTTTCTTTCTTTCTCTTTCTCTTTCTCTTTCTTTCTTTCTTTCTTTCTTTCTTTCTTTCTTTCTAACTAATCTATCTTTCTTTCTTACTAATCTTTTTTTCTTTCTTTCTTTCTAACTAATCTATCTTTCTAACTAATCTTTCTTTCTTTCTCTTTAATTAACTTTCTTTCTTTCTTTCTAACTAATCTATCTATCTTTCTATCTTTCTTTCTACCTAATCTATCTTTCTTTCTTTCTTTTTAATTAACTTTCTTTCTTTCTTTCTTTCTTTCTTTCTTTCTTTCTTTCTTTCTAACTAATCTATCTTTCTTTCTTTCTAAATAAAAACTATCTTTCTTTTTCTTTCTAACTAATCTATCTATCTTTCTATCTTTCTTTCTACCTAATCTATCTTCCTTTCTTTCTTTTTAATTAACTTTCTTTCTTTCTTTCTTTCTTTCTAACTAATCTATCTTTCTTTCTCACTAATCTCTTTTTCTTTCTTTCTTTCTAGCTAATCTATCTATCTTTCTATCTTTCTTACTAATCAATCTTTCTTTCTTTCTTACTAATTTATCTTTCTTTCTTTCTTTCTTTCTTACTAATCTATCTTTCTTTCCTTTTTTCTTTCTAACTAATCTTTCTTTCTTTCTTTCTAACTAATCTATCTTTCTTTCTTTCTTTCTTTCTTTCTTTCTCACTAATCTTTTTTTCTTTCTTTCTAACTAATCTATCTATCTTTCTATCTTTCTTACTAATCAATCTTTCTTTCTTTCTTACTAATTTATCTTTCTTTCTTTCTTTCTTACTAATCTTTTTTTCTTTCTTTCTTTCTAACTAATCTATCTTTCTTTCTTTCTAACTTATCTATATTTCTTTCTTTCTTTCTTTCTTTCTTACTAATCTATCTTTCTTTCTAACTAATCTCTTTCTTTCTTTCTTTCTTTCTTTCTAACTAATCTATCTTTCTTTCTTTCTTACTAATCTTTTTTTCTTTCTTTTTCCTAACTAATCTATCTTTCTTTCTTTCTTTCTAACTAATCTTTTTTTCTTTCTTTCTTTCTAACTTATCTATATTTCTTTCTTTCTTTCTTTCTTACTAATCTATCTTTCTTTCTAACTAATCTATCTTTCTTTCTTTCTTTCTTTCTAACTAATCTATCTTTCTTTCTTTCTTACTAATCTTTTTTTCTTTCTTTCTAACTAATCTATCTTTCTTTCTTTCTTACTAAACTATAAACTAATTAAACTTTAAACTTCTTTAAACTTCTTCAAACTTATTGGTCCAAACTTTCACAAGCCAACTTAAAGTTTGTCTCGACGAACTTTTTCTAGTTGTCCTTGTTGCAATATAGATTACCACTGTATATCTGTATTTTGGGACTTACAGTTAAAGACCCAAGGACCAGATATGGTTAATTAAGACCAGGAGTTAGAAGTGCAGTCAATTTAAAACAAGAGTCAGAATTATAATAAATTAAAGAACATTTTACTGAAGATAGTTTGCAGTTTCATCAGGCAGAAGTCAGCTTCAAGAATCACAAGGAGTTTGTAGGCCTCTTCCCCGTACATTTACAAAAATGATAGCAATTATTCCCTTCACCAAGGTCTAATTGCTTCAGGTTGAATGATTCTGATTGGCTAATAAATAAACACATTTTCTACACATAGATAGACTGAAGCATATCTCCATTGATTATGCGGCTGACACTCTGACCCTGAATTTAGGCACGTTGTGACCTTCCAGCCAGGCACGGATTAACGCACGGGCCTACTGGGCACTTGCCCAGGGCACTGGGCCAGCAGGGGGCCCTGTAAAATTTACTGTGTCTATTCTTTTCAAATAATTATTTTTATTTTATTTTTATTTTCAGTAAAATTGTGTTAAATATTGAGGAATAATGTGATCTTTTTTGTAGTTGCAAAGTATTAACTAGTAAATAAATCAAATAAATAAATTTAATGTATTGCTGCGCTGTTGAGAAGGACATCTAGAGGCGAGTGAAAAGCATTGCGTTATATAAAAGTCACGCGTATAAGACGGTTACTCAAAAACAAAAATGAGTTTAAAACCACAAGCAAGTGGATCAATGAAAAGAAAGCCCAAAAAGGACAAAGAAGCAAGAGAAGCTCAATTACTACAAAAGCTACCAACAATCTTCAGCTTTTTTAAAAATGCAAACACTGTCTGTTGATGCTAACAACATGCTGTTGATGAAATTATACAAAATTCAAAAAGTAGTCAAAACGCAGAACATCTAACAGAACATAGGCTAAGTTGTTTATGTTTTACAATAGTAGCCTATGGGCTTATTTTTTAACGAAATGTCAATCTTCATCTTTATAACAGAAGATAAAATACAATACAACAATCTTCACGATACAGTAAATCTTCAAATGTGTAACGGATTGTCACCTTAAAAAGTGTATTTTGTGGTGGAACAAGCAATGCTATATAGCATCTTAATTTAATCTTTGTTTTATTATTTTAGTTCATTAACTAATTGTTAACTCAACTAATTTAACGTAAAGACCTGATAGAATTACTAATTAAATAAATGTCAACTAGCCTAAATGCATTGATTAGAATTGCAATTGACTAAAGATTTTTCTACACTCTTAGAAGAAAAGGTTCTATATAGAACCTTAAAAGGTTCTATCGGCGCTACGTATTTGGAACCCCTAAAAGGTTCTATCACTCTTAGAAAAAAGGGTTCATTGGGGTTCTATATAGAACCATAGGGTTCTTTACTCAACTCCAAAGAACCTTTTATGCTAAAAAGGTTCTATAATGATTTATTTTGCCACAAAGGTTCTTTATAGGCTATTATTCATTCATATATTACATTATTCTGCAACATTTTGTAGTTGTAATTAAATTATTGTTTATTAAACTGTAGTAACTTAATATCACATTTTAATCATGCTGATTTTTGGAGGAGAAAAACTGAAATGGCACTCTTCGTGTGATATTGATTAACTACTGAAAATTATATAAATATATAAATTTTTTAACCCCCATATCTTGAATTTTGTGATCATTCACATGCATTCATAAATATATTTTAGGGGTCTTGATGTTTGTCAATAATATGAAATATTTAATCCGGAAAGGACAAAACAAATGATAATGAATGAACCCCTAAAAGGTTCCATATAGAACCTTTTAGGGGTTCCAAATACGTAGCGCCGATAGAACCGTTTAAGGTTCTATATAGAACCTTTTCTTCTAAGAGTGTAGTTGACTAATAGTCATTCATTTAAGCAATTAGTCGAGTAATCTCACGTTAATATTAATTTCTGCTTATGGAGGCATATAGCCTATTCCGCGCTCAAGCCCATGCATAAATATTGCCACAAAGCACCGGCAAAAGCAGGCTAATGATAATATATGTTTGGAAAAAAAACTAGTCATTTTTATTGTTTAATAATAAAAAACTTTTTTTTTTAATCAGTGTCGGCTGCAAACATATCTATATCTCCACTGTAAAGTGGATGCGCCTTTAGAGAGAAATGCACCTTTCAGATCATAGCCTATCAGCCTAATCAGCCGGTATTTGCTTTCGATTAGATTTTTTTTCGTTTAAAAGTGGACATTTCAAGCTTTATATAGAAATATTCATCATGTATCTGAGGCTATACACTGTGTTTCAGTTAATTTTTTAGACGCGCTCCAGTTCACGCCACGGAGACGATGAAAGCGCGCCCTGTTTATTTTATTTTATTTTACAAAAGCACAACGTTTTCTTGTTATTGTGAGTTTACAAAAATAAAAGTAGCTACTTGCGACTGATGCATTATTCTTTTCTGTATAGGCCTATGACCAGAAAAGATAGGAAAATGCAAGTGTTCGCGCCGACGCCTGCCATGCAGTGCGCGCTGCAGACTCCGCACAAACACTTTGGATATGCATTTATCTAGGTTAAAGTTAGAGCGAGCTGCCATGCCAGACGGATAAGTCCTTTTCATGTTTAACAAATCAAATCATGCATTTTCTACCTACCGCGAGTAAACGCTGCACCAGTTTGAAAAAGGTAAAAGCATAACGAGCGTAACGAGAGAGGGGCCCCACTAAGGGGGATGCAGAGATGTTGCTGCATCTGTAGTATATTAACATTTCTGATTGTTTAAATGATTAGCCCTCGGGGGTCCCCTTAAAATGCCTGGCTTGCCTGCCCTATTGTGGCACCTGTGCATACAGGTGCAACACTGTTGTCCAAAAAATTGGGGAAGGGGGCCTTTGAGACATCCGTGCCCAGGGCACATCATCGCCATAATCCGTCCCTGCTTCCAGGTCACAGATCTGGGTTGCTGAGCACCAACATGTCGAAGAAAAGTAGTCAGTCAATCTCTAATAATTAGGGGCAAAGCCCCAAAGAGGATAGCCCCTATTGTAATAGTTCGTTTTCTTCTTATTATTATTATTATTCCGTATGGAGAGTCTATGGCAGCCTTATCAACGAAACATAGGACAATGGTGAAATTTGCCACACTTGTAGTGATTGTAATGAATAGTAATTGGAGAAATTTTTGAGTCTCTAGGACCAACTATAGTGCCACCACCAGTTCAAAAATTAAACATTGAAAGGGTTATAACTTTGATCTAGAAAAATTAAAATTAGTACACCTGATCCCACTCATGCTGATCACAATCAACATCTTACATTAAGACTCTATTTGATTGAAGTTTACTTTGTAATACATTTCACTCAGTATAACATTGATTTTGATTTCACTTTTTAAGTGTGTGATTTACTTACAAACATATAAGTAATCATTACAATAGATATAGTGTGTCACCATATCATCAATTGAGAAACTGGATGCGTGAACGCAGAGACCTCAATACTTGGTACACAATACACAATGACGGTAACATTTGATGGATCGTTTTTGTGTTTGAATGTGTCATTTTTAAGTAGAAAATTAATTCCAAATGTCACAAAATGGCAAGTTACTAACCCTAACAACAAAAGCAATGATAAAATAGTGTAAATACAGCTGGAAACCAGTAATAAATCAACCTCATTAATTATTCAAGGCCCAGTGCATGATGGGAACCTAATTTTTTATAATGTTGATATTTACGCTTTCATTTCTACACGATTGAATTGAGTACTACTATAGAATTTACTTCTTTTTTTAAATTCTTGCCTGAACTAACTTTTTTCACAAAATAATTTTTATCAGTGCAGAAGTAACTAATATTTTTGATATTCGCTACCGTTCCCGAGATGTGTGTCTCCAAATTTGAAGTAGCCTGTATTTGTTACCTTGGGGCCTGTTCACATATTGCGTCTTTGGCGTGCTCAAGTTCGTTATTTCAAATGTAGGTGATGCGCTGTATGCGCGTTCATAATGGAAGCAACGCGTCGCAGTGCGACGTGCTCGTTTTTTCCAAGCGCGTCCGCGCCGCATCGACATAAATCATCTAAACTTTTCAGAATGCCGCAAGCGCATCGATTGCTTAGCAACGACGTCAACTGAGTGGCTCAAGCAGCTAAACCACGTGCCAAGAGCCCTGATCCATTCTGGTTGTGGGTTTGAAACCTGTGTGGCACGTGCCCAGACCGCAAGAGGTAGGCCTACTGTGGCCTTAAAAAGTGTAAAAGTTGCTTTTGTTCCAGACATGGTGTCTATATGTGAAGGAACTCAATAAATACAACATGCAGCAAATTTATATAACAATTTTTCATTTTGAGTTGCTTCTCACTTGAACTATGGACCTTCTGCATCTTAGCAAAACCACAACTTCCCAGTGATGCAATGAGATGAGTGACAGGCATCTGACCCAGAGATAGTGGGTTCAAGGCCGAGTGGGACGACTTTATAAAATGGTGTGTAATGTTGTGTCATGTTGATTCCTTTCTTATTCAACGTTGTACTAATCTTTCTTTCTCTTGGATTAGAAATAAGTATGTCTTGTTCATTAAGTGTTCATTCTCATCTGAACTTGTGGTCATTTTGAGTTCATTTTCACCTGTTCTTCTGAACCAGCTGTTTTTTCATGTATGTTCAATTTCTGCTGTTTTTACTCTTCCTGCTCTTGCTGCTGCTTCGGGGGCTTGGCCCTGTATCGCTGCTTGCAACTATATTTCCACTTGTTCCTTAACCTCTAACCAAGAATACTAACACACAAAGACACAGTTTCTTCAAGATTGGATTTGGCCAGGTTTTAACAATAAACAGGAGAGTCTTCTCAAAACATCAAGATAACATGTTCTTTCTCTCAAGGAGAGGACACTTTAAATCTAACTGTAAAGTAAAGGCTTTAACTAAGAAATGGTCTCTCAACTATAGGTTTCAATGATCCCTGAGATCATTGCTATCAGGATACCCTAGAAAAGCAGATGGATGTAGTGGCACCTGTTAAAGAAGTCCACATTTCATCTCTGGAAGCCGGGCTAAATGAGCAAGCACTGTTACTGCATTCTTGGCATGGGCCAGACCCTTCGGTCACACCTCATATATCAAATACAGACATTTAAAGGATACATGAAACATTTTCGATAATCACACTGGTAATTTCTATAACAAAGTAAAATCTCACAAGCCTAGAGAAGTCATTCAACTCATTTGATATTTAGAAGGAAAAAAATGGATTGATACCTTGATTATAATCCCTCATTAGATATACATTGAAGCAGCAGTGGATTCCAGAATCCACTTCTTCAGGACTTCATAACAAAAACTTAACTTGAATCATTACAATAAGGGTGTTGCTTATTTATAACGCTGAAAATATGATTTAAGCTAAAATCTTTAGTTTTTTAATCAATGAAATAAATGTGCTGTACAAGTAACAGCAGTTATAATACCTACTTTTACCTAATACATTTATCAAAATCAATTGAGTAGAGTGATCACTAGGAACATACTATAACCTTTGGAACATGAAAAAAGGTGAAATGACATAATCTTTCAAATTTTCATAATAAAATGTATGTACTGTACTTACAGTAAGGCAGTTATTGACAATATTTAACCTGTAGTAAGTCAGTCTAATCACTTGGAAAGTACTAAAACCTTTGGAATATATATTAAAAAAAAACACTATAGGTGATTTACAGTTTATTTCATAAACATATGTAATAATATGCTCATTACATAAACATATTTGATAATTGTACAGTAAGGGATGTATTGTCAAAATTCCACCTGTAGTAAGTCAGTCTGGTCACTAGGAAAGCACTACACCCTTTGGAACACGAAAAAATACTTAGGGTGAATTACAGTAATTAAAAAAAAAACATATTTGTCAACTGTACGTACAGTAAGGGTGTTTGTGTCAAAATTTCACCTGCAGTAAGTCAGTCTGGTCTGTAGGAAAACACTACAGCCTTTGGAACACGAAAAAATACTTGGGGTGGATTACAGTAATTTTTTTAAAAACATATTTGTCAACTGTACGTACAGTAAGGGAGTTTTTGTCAAAATTTCACCTGTAGTAAGTCAGTCTGGTCACTAGGAAAGTACTACAACCTTTGGGATATATAAAAAACACTATAGGTGATTTACAGTTTATTTCATAAACATATGTAATAAACATATGTAATAATATGCTCATTACATAAACATATTTGATAATTGTACAGTAAGGGAGGTATTGTCAAAATTTCACCTGTAGTAAGTCAGTCTGGTCACTAGGAAAGCACTACACCCTTTGGAACATGAAAAAATACTTGGGGTGAATTACAGTATTTTTAAAAAAAACATATTTGTCAACTGTACGTACAGTAAGGGAGTTTTTGTCAAAATTTCACCTGTAGTAAGTCAGTGTGGTCACTAGGAACATGCTACAATCTTCGGAAAGTAAAAAATCCCTTTGGTGAATTAATGTAATTTTATTCTAAAAATATTTATGTTCATTATGTACAGTGAGGCAGGTTTCCTAAATACAATCATTACAATGCACTTTTTATTGTTGCTAAAGTACAATCAATAGCATTAGAACACATAACGTGAGAGAGATTTGCTGGTACATCTGTACTTTGCAAAAATGTAGTTGTCTGTTTGCACACAATGGAAAAAAATAGAACTTTTTAGATGGTCCCTATCTTCTTTACCACACACATTGAATGTTCAGTGAACATTCGCAACTTTGTATGCCATTAAAACAATATTTGCCCATTTTGATCGATTGTGGAGAGTGTTGTAGTTCACCATCTTTGTCCTAAAGATCATGTAGCTGCTTTTATTTTGCAAAAATGTGCTTTATTGCGCTTGTTATTGAGACTGTTTAAGTGCGAATGTGCGAATATAAAACCAACTTTACCTAAGTCGGATAACATATCGGATTGTTTCAACTATTTACGTTCACTTAAGACATATCCTCAGTCAACTGTATTTACGTGAATAAGTTAACGTTACTGGGCAAGACATTGACTGTGAAATTAATTCGGTAACGTTAACGTACTTTCATGCTTGTCTGTGTCAGCCTTTAAGTTACTTTTGTTATTATTACTATCAACAGACTTAACTTACGTGGTATGTTAATAAGCAGTCAAGTTACTTACTAAGCGATGTTGATACATAACGTTACATTCCGAGACAGAAACGATTTAGCAAAATCTCTAACGTTATTGACCGACACATTCAATACTCAAATCGTCCATCCTTTCCAGCAGTCTCCATCTTTTTAGGATAACTTTTTGAGTCCACTTTGTCTCATTTTAAATGGCTAGATTTATTTTTTTTTTTACTAACTTACGACAACATAACCATAACTATCTGCATAGCTGGCACTGAGGTAACTGTTAGCACCGGATAAATACACAGCCCGGTACGAAAGTCTACCTCAATATTGACATAAAGTAGTAAAGACAGAGGAAAGGTATAAAAAATGGACAGAAAATAACAGGAAATAAAAGTATTAATGACACTAACTTACCTGGCAGAAAAGAGTTGGGTGGTTTCGCTAGTGAACGGGCAGATCAGTTTACCGTTATTTCAGTTGGAACTCTGTCTGTCACGCGCTAGCTAAGCTCCGCCCCCTTTTTACGTGATAAGAACTCAACAACTCGTCTCGAGCACTTTACATCATTATTTATATTTTTGGACAAATATGCGTAGAAATAGGCAAAAATATAAGCTATACTTGGAACCTCTAAGTAAGGCAAAGATACCTCGCCAGACACTGTGTCGACATGACAGGCCAAGTGTTGATGTTGATGTTGATGTTAACGAGGAAGAGAGCCAAACAGCCAATGAAACAGGTAAATTAACGTTAGACTGTCGAGCTTATCCAGTAGGATTGTCCCGATTATTTGAATAAATTTGATTATTAAAAAAGAAAATGAAAAAACTTTAGTACATACGGCGGAGATTATCCAGGAAAGTCTGACACACTTACTGAAGAATAACTTTTGATTTTTAATAGAAAATAAATAAATAAAAACCCAGAGAAAAGGATAAGAATTATCATCGGATATATTAAAATAAAAGTCCTCACACAACATATCTGTTAAATAAAAGTATTAACAGTGAAACAGATGAGATAGTGGTCAGCTTCATATTTCTTTGTCATTTTATTTTTTTGTAGAGCCTATTTTTAAAAGGTTATTTACATTTATAAACTTTAAGAAAGCATTTTGAATAGCTTGTAGCAGTGTGCTGCATATTGTGGACTGTTGTTAAACAGTAGCCTAGTGTTTAAAGAAACCGTTAACTATCATAACACATTATTTGTGATATATTTATATATATATTTTATATATGAGATTTCTTCAGCTTGTTTTCTCTTGTTCCTTATGGTATTTTTAATAGATATGGTTTCAGAGGCAGGGAGTGAGACAAACAGCACAGAGTGAGAGAGAGTGAGAGAGACAGCACACAGAACAGTGAGACAGAGAGCATACAGAACAGCCATTCGATATGGACTACACCATTTGTGGTATGTGTGAGTTTTATGATCTGTTTTCCAGATGTAATGAAAGCTATGTAAAAGGCCATTAAAGGCACAATATGTACTTTTTCTGCTTTAAAAATAGCAAAAATAATTGTATCTATGTTATATATTTCTTTTAGTTGTGTACTTACATTATCCCGACAGTTTCCAACAACTTTCAAATCCGGAGAAATTTATAGTTTAATTCGAAGACACGGGCCGTGTCTTTATTTCCGTTTCGTCGCCCGTCTATGGCGTCATATAACCTTTGACTCCTCCAAGTCTCTAACTTCCTGCGGAACCCGGCGAAACTGCAAACACAAAGCAGGGGAACACCGGACACTAGGGCTGCAGGATTTTTTTTTTTTCTGCGATATTGCGATATGTCACCAGATGTTGATTACTAAGCGCGAGCGTGAGGCAGAGAGAGCAAGACAGCGCTCGTGTTGTTTGAAGACGGTGAGAGCACGCGCGCGGCCGGGGCTCGCTCTCCCTCTCTCTCTCTCTGCTCGCTCTCATATGCGCCCTGTCCAGCGGCAGCAGTCATTCTATTCTACACCATTCACCCATCAAATAATGCTTTAGTGGGACAAAAATTCGATTTGGCAAATTCGAAAACTCCTGCATAACTGACTGTGTTCATGAGGATATTCACCGAGATGGGCATTCTGACTTAATTTTGAATGTTCGTGTCCGTCAAGCTCAGAGAGAAAGAGCACTGAACTTTGTGTCTGCCCGGCTCTGTGTGCGTACACTTCTTGCGCTTGATGTTTAAACTAACAGGGCTTAAAAACACATGTAAATGATATGTGAATGATAAACTTTCACTCTATGATGGTTAAACTTCGCAATTAATCCGTGAATCACAAGCGTTACAGGACAGGAAGCAGCTGACCCGTACTGATCATGAATCAGATCAACTACGATACCTATCGCACGTCATTGACAACGACAACAACTCCCATGAGCGCACGCTCTTTCCCGACGTCAATAAAGTACGTCTTTTGTTATTATTTTGATTGAGTGACCCCTGGTGGCCAAAAATTACATACTGTACGTTTAAAGTTACACATTCAAAAAATAAGCATGGAAACAGGCAGCTACAGGAGTCAGATGAAGTCAATTTCTTCACAGTCTTTCTTAGGGTGACCAAATGTACTGTTTCCCCAGGACATGTCCTGTTTTCACGTCCTGTCCTGGCCATCCTGGCTGTTTTTTTATAAAGTGATGAAAATGTCCTGGTTTTCATTATTTTTCATTGGGCCATTAAATTGACGGGTTGATGGGAATTAATAGATGGGCAAACAAGGAGGATGAGGAAGAAAAACAGGATAAAGAGGAAGAAGAAAACTAAAAATATACATCTTTTGTTAGTTTTTGTAAGTTTGTGAGAGCTATTTTTGTTCAATTTGGAGGTATTTATTTATTTATTTTTCTAATACAGAAGAGACATGATTTTTATTATTATTTCATTCATTATTTTTTAAACCTGTCATAATAAAACATGTTGAGTAACCTCTGAGAAGCTTATCTGAATTTGTTTCTTTGTTTATAGATAGTATTTTGTAGTATAACAATTTTCTATCCATACAGAGGAGGCATATCCTACTTTAAATGTATTGAAATTAATAAAGGCATCTTTGAATAAACTTCGAGTATCATTTGAGTATCTCATTGCCGGGCCGAGTGTCCTGGTTTTCGATAATCAAAATATGTTCACCCTATTCTAACTGTTAGTGCAAGTGCAATGTCATGGGTGTAACATAATTGTAACATAGATGTCAGGATTGTAACATTACTGTATCATTATTGTCAGAATGGTCCAGACAGTGAAGCAGCCACCATAACAACACTCAACTCCATATGCAAATTATCAGAACTGATGACAGATGAGTACAGTAGTGAGGTTGACGTTGCATCAGGCTCAAATAGACCTTCAAGTACTAGTGAGTACTAGTTAGCTTGTTCTGATAAACTTTTCTCATGTACACTACTAATCACAAGTTTAAAAAACAGCTGAACTGATGACAGATGAGTACAGCAGTAGTGAGGTAGACGTTGCACCAGGCTCAAGTAGACCTTCAGAAATACATGTGAGTACTAGTTTAGCTTGTTCTGATAATTTTTTTTTCTTTTTTTCTCAGGTTCACATGTAAGTTTTTAATTATAAATTGATCAAAGTATTCGATTAATTATTCATTTTAGAGGGTCTGTACGTCTTTTAAAAAAAATAACTATGAACCTACGTGAATATGTGTATGAGCAGACCTACACACAACCATACCTTTAACAGAGATGTTGCTTTTTTAAAGGCATGCAGTGGAACAGAGTCCGAGTCTGAGGTAGACCACAGGACAGGCAGCATGGAGCAGAACACTTCTGATCCCCTGTCAATGATTGACCTACAGCCTGACATGGACACTGCTTTGACTGCCACAGGAACTACCACAAAAGCTGAGGCAATGCTCATCATTATGAGCCATGCAGCAAAGCATAAAATAACTGGTTGCCAGTTACATGATTTACTGCAGTTGATAAATAAATTGTTTGGGCAAGAGGTTGTACCTCGATCCAAGTATCTTTTTAACAGAGTGTTTAAAAACAGCTGTGAGGAAGTAGAATTTCAGTTCTACTGTGAAACTTGTTACTTAAACATAGGAACAGTCCAGGAAATCAGTGACAAACAAATGGATGAATGTGGATCATGTGGCAAAACTTTTGATTCTGGTTCTATGAATGGTGGCAACTTCTTTATCAATGTTCCTCTTGCCCCACAAATTCAGACTCTGCTTGAAAGCACAGATGCGAGTGCCCATTTAAATTATAGGTTTGATAGGCAAAAGAGTCATAATGAGATGGTGTCAGACATCTATGATGGGGAGAAGTACAGACATTTGTCTGGCCCAAATCAGATCCTCTCAGATTCTCACAACCTATCATACATATTTAACTCAGATGGAAGCCCTGTCTTTAATTCCTCAAAGTTCTCTATATGGCCCATCCACATAATGATCAATGAGCTTCCCCCTGAACTCAGGTTTAAGAATGTATTGCTTGCTGGCCTTTGGTTTGGGCCAAAAGAGCCTGTGATGGAAATCTTTCTGAAGTCATTTGTGGACCAGGCCAAGACCCTTGCTGACACTGGTGTCACATGGCATAAAGAAGGGTCTGTTATTAACAGCAAAATAGTTGGCCTCTGTTGTAGTGTTGATTCTAAGGCGAGACCACTGATGCAAAACACAACCCAGTTTAATGGATATTATGGCTGTGGATTCTGTCTCCATCCTGGGAAGCTGGTTGATAGGGTAGTAAAGTATCCAGTGTCAGCAGAAGAATATTGTGACAGAACAAATGAGGAAATGGTTAGGGATATGGAGTTGGCTGTAGAAGGTGGGACAAATATTAGGGGCGTAAAAGGTCCTTCTCCACTAATCAACTTGCCATACTTTGATGTTGTCTGGGGTTTTGTCCCAGACTACATGCATGCAGTCTTACTGGGGGTTTCAAGACAGATGACTAAACTCCTGGTTGATACTTCTTCATCCACCCAGCCATATTATGTAGGCAGCCCTGCCACTTTGAGAGAGATCGATGCTAGAATTGTTGGTATCCAACCTCCACACCTGATTACTCGACTGCCTAGAGGATTGTCAGATAGGGTGCACTGGAAAGCCTCAGAGTGGCGATCCTGGCTCCTGTTCTACAGCCTACCATGTCTTGAAGGATTTCTTCTCAAAAAGTACCTGCAACATCTTAGCCTACTTGTATCAGCCATTTATCTGCTACTGAAGGATGAACTAAAACCTTGTGAAATCAACAGAGCTGAGATCTTGTTGCTTGACTTCATGTTCAGGTTTCAGATTTTATATGGCGAGTCACAGATGACATTTAACATTCACCTTCTCAGTCATCTTGCCAAGTCAGTCAAGTTGTGGGGGCCATTGTGGACGCATTCTGCATTTCCTTTCGAAAACGCAAATGGCAAACTCCTGACTTTGGTAAAAGGAACAAAGGGAGTGGCTAATCAGATAGTTACCAAGTTTCTTCTGTTTAGATCAATTCCTTACTTCTCATCCAAGTACACGGTGAAAGAAGAGGTGTTACAGTTTTGTTCTGATTTGAACAAGTACCCAAGGATCCAAAATGCTGTCAAATGTGACAATACTACGCTACTTGACAATGGGAGCGTGCATATTGTTACACAGGAAGAACGGGCTGCCTTCTGTGCCTCTAGCGTGTGCATACCTGATGAAGTTGTAGTGCACAAACGTATGATCAAAGGAGGTCTGGTGTATAGTAGCAGAGACTACACCCAATCTCAGAGACGAGATGAAAGCTATGTGAAACTAACAGATGGAACATGTGGGGTAATCGATAAAATTATTTCTTTCTCTGCCACGGATGATCACATAGCATTATTATTAACAACATTTAAGGTAGCTGCAGTATTTCCTCTACCACAACCTTGTGGTTTTGTTCCACACATTTCCATTGTGCAATGCTGGGAATCATCCAAGACAGAATTAGTTCCTGTTAGTTGCCTTCAGGGTAAATGCATGTGTATCAAAGTGGAAGACAAACTATACATTTGCAGTTTTCCAAACATTTTTGAGAGGGACTAGAACAAACCCTTGCCAGGCGTGTGTGTGTGTGTGTGTTGGCTGATGTTAAGTCAAGTTAAAGATGTTTTGTCAAAAATGTAAAATAAAATGCAGTATGTATGGAAACAAACGTAAATGCCAGGTAAATGTTCTTGAGCCATTCTTTTTTCGCTTTCATAAAATATTATATTTGATTCGCTCTTTTTTATCTTGATCTTTGATTTAAAGCAACCTGATGTAAGTGTTTTAAATAACTAGTGGTGTTATACCACGGAGCCTAAACATGAACTTAATAAAGTTAATGTCCACAGTAATATCATGCATTATGTGTATTATTTAAATAATTTCAATGACCTCCTTCTGTATAGGCTACCTGTCTGATTGTATTATTATTTTTCCACAAGCCTGCTAAATTGAAGTTTGAACAGAGAGTGTCACGGAATGGGTAAGACAAAAAGGTGTGAGGACTCAAGTGCAGGAGAAATTATACTTTAATAATAAAATTAACGAACACAAACAAAAACCCACAAGGGGGAAAAATACAATGAATAAAACTAAAACAACAACAGAACCTGAACAGAGGATCACAGGGAACGGGAGACATTAGACAACGATCCGACAAGGACTGCAAACAAGAGGAGACTTAAGAAGGGAACAAATCAAGAGGGAACAGGTGGGAGAACTCAAACAATAATCAGGTAACGAGGGGGAGGGATCAGACAACGACAAGAGCACATGGCCCAAAATAACAAAACACCATGTGCAGCACAAGACAGGACAAGCATGTGACATTACCCCCTCCCTACGGAGCGGCTACCAGACGCTCCGTAAGACCAGGGCGGGACGGGAGGGACAGACCAGGGCGGGACAGACCAGGGCGGGACGGGAGGGACAGACCAGGGCGGGACAGACCAGGGCAGGGCGGGACGGGAGGGACAGACCAGGGCAGGGCGGGACGGGAGGGACAGACCAGGGCGGGACGGGAGGGACAGACCAGGGCGGGACGGGAGGGACAGACCAGGGCGGGACGGGAGGGACAGACCGCTTAGTCCTGGAAGGCCAGGGCGGCGAAGACCCCTCGGGCGGCCAGGGCGGCGAAGACCCCTCGGGCGGCCAGGGCGGCGAAGACCCCTCGGGCGGCCAGGGCGGCGAAGACCCCTCGGGCGGCCAGGGCGGCGAAGACCCCTCGGGCGGCCAGGGCGGCGAAGACCCCTCGGGCGGCCAGGGCGGCGAAGACCCCTCGGGCGGCCAGGGCGGCGAAGACCCCTCGGGCGGCCAGGGCGGCGAAGACCCCTCGGGCGGCCAGGGCGGAGACGACCACTCGGGTGGCCACGGCGGAGACGACCCCTCGGGCGGCCAGGGTGGAGACGACCAGGGCGGAGACGACCCCTCGGGCGGCCAGGGCGGAGACGACCCCTCGGGCGGCCAGGGCGGTGAAGACCCTTCGGGCGGCCAGGGCGGTGAAGACCCGTCGGGCGGCCAGGGCGGAGGCTCTGGAACAGCAACAGACACCGGCTCAGGAACAGCAACAGACACCGGCTCAGGAACAGCAACAGACACCGGCTCAGGAACAGCAACAGACACCGGCTCAGGAACAGCAACAGACACCGGCTCAGGAACAGCAACAGGCATTGGCTCTGCCTCCGGCTCAGGAACAGGCATTGGCTCTGCCTCCGGCTCTGGAGCAGCAGCCACCGGCTCAGGAACTGCAAACACCGGCTCAAGAACAGTCACTAGAACAGAAATGGTCACAAGGACAGACACAAACACAGAAACAAACATTGGGTCTGGAACAGACATTGGTTCCGGCTCTGGAACAGGCACTGGCTCTGCCTCCGGCTCTGGAACAGGCACTGGCTCTGCCTCCGGCTCTGGAACAGGCACTGGCTCTGCCTCCGGCTCCGGCTCAGGAACCGACACTGGCTCCGACTCAAGAACAGCAGACACTGGCTCCGGCTCTGGAACAGAAGACACTGGCTCCGGCTCTGGAACAGCATCCACCGGCATGTCCAGGATCCGAGCCAGACGCTCCAGATAGTCCAGCACTGCCCTGGCGGCCATCTCCTGCTCTGTCCCAGACTGGATAAACGGGACGTGAGCAGTCTCTGACTGGGCAGACGTGACGTGAACAGTCTCTCTCTGGGCAGACGGGACGTGAACAGTCTCTCGCTGGGCAGACGGGACGTGAACAGTCTCTCGCTGGGCAGACGGGACGTGAACAGTCTCTCGCTGGGCAGACGGGACGTGAACAGTCTCTCGCTGGGCAGACGGGACGTGAACAGTCTCTGGCTGGGCAGACGGGACGTGAACAGTCTCTCGCTGGGCAGACGGGACGTGAACAGTCTCTCGCTGGGCAGACGGGACGTGAACAGTCTCTCGCTGGGCAGACGGGACGTGAACAGTCTCTCGCTGGGCAGACGGGACGTGAACAGTCTCTCGCTGGGCAGACGGGACGTGAACAGTCTCTCGCTGGGCAGACGGGACGTGAACAGTCTCTCGCTGGGCAGACGTGACGTGAACAGTCTCTGGCTGGGCAGACGTGACGTGAACAGTCTCTGGCTGGGCAGACGAAACGTGACCCGTCTCTGGCTTGGCCCCTCTTCTCCGCTGAGTCCTCATGTTGGTCGGATCGTTATGTCACGGAATGGGTAAGACAAAAAGGTGTGAGGACTCAAGTGCAGGAGAAATTATACTTTAATAATAAAATTAACAAACACAAACAAAAACCCACAAGGGGGAAAAATACAATGAATAAAACTAAAACAACAACAGAACCTGAACAGAGGATCACAGGGAACGGGAGACATTAGACAACGATCCGACAAGGACTGCAAACAAGAGGAGACTTAAGAAGGGAACAAATCAAGAGGGAACAGGTGGGAGAACTCAAACAATAATCAGGTAACGAGGGGGAGGGATCAGACAACGACAAGAGCACATGGCCCAAAATAACAAAACACCATGTGCAGCACAAGACAGGACAAGCATGTGACAGAGAGTTTCTCTATTAGTGTAAGTGTAACCGGTGGGCCAAGCCTGGCTGATGTGCAGCCATGCAGCTGGGGTTAGTTACACCATAGTTAGAAGACACTAATAACCTCTGCATTGTGTAGATTTGGAGTTGCGTGGACAATCAGAAACGGAGCAGCAGGCATTCGTTCGCTCCTGATACAACACACAAACAAGCAGACTCTTTGAGTGAATTGCCCTTATTGTTCTTTCTCTGACGCGGTAACAAGGCAAAAGGGAAAAGGAGACCAAATGGAAAGTTATGTTTAAAGTTATATATAAATGAACATTTTGTGTGAATTCTAATAAATACATATTACTTAAGGATAAGCTTAATACCGTCACATTATAAAACTGAAAAATTTGTTAGTTTGTCATTTTTAAATCTATTTTGTTGTTGCAATAATTGTAAAAATAAAAAAATAAAAATCTGCATCTAGCCTATTAATTATGTTTATGTGTATATTAAATCATTATCATCAAACCAAAGAAAACGCTACATTTATTGGAGTCTTAATGGTTCATACTGGTGTTCAGTAGATAACCTATAAGTTGCCAAAGGTGTTCTATTGGTCCTTAATGGTATCCAATAGAAAAAACATGCCACCAATAGAAGAAAGCAAATTACCAATAGAGACAAACAAGGACCATTACAGTTTCCATTAAAACCAATACAGACTAAATAGACAAAACATGCCACCAATAGGAGAAAGCAAATTACCAATAGAGACCTACAAGGACCATTACAGTTTCCATTAAAACCAATACAGTTCCCTATATAACCAATAAAACCATTAGCAATTCTGTAATGGTTTCTATTGTTTTTTTCAGCAGGGCAGTAAATGGTGCCGGCAGTTACGAGGTTGTAGAAATCTGCTCACATAATAGCGAGTGGTGATTTCTGCATGGGTTTGCAGTAAAGTAAGTTTGCTAATATTCTTCCTTCTCGATGTAATATGTAAATTGTAGTGCTGATCGTTTCCTTTTGCCTATGACTAGAAGCAACGCGGTAGAGCGTGCACAGCTAGAAGTCACCTATAATTTACCGGGTAACTTTATAGTTACGGGGCATATACCTCCAATTCATTTAGGCTGGTGGTCAGAGGAGAGAACGTGAGTTCAGTCAATCTTTTCTCTTGTTCCAATCTTTTTCTTAAATTAGATTTAATATTGTTTTAAATTGCCATGATGCTATTAAACATTGTAATCTAAACATTTATTCATGATTACAGGAGGACTGTGTTCATCTAATCAGCCACTGTTTTTCCTGGGTCGATTTGTTTTGTTTTATGCTCAATTTTTTTGTTGTGTGTGTGTGTTTCGGAACTGACCGCAACCCATCCATGATGATCTGGGCCTAGGTGGGCCTAGAGTGGAATCCTGCTGTTTGTATTTCGTTATTTTTATTATTTTGTTTTGTCTTTGGTTGTTGGACAATCATTTATCTTGACATCTGGCCTTCGGGCATTGTGCAATATTTCCGTTGGGTACGGTGTTCATCCTTGCAACGTTCATTGGTGTGATGTGTGAATTGTGATGTGTGTGCATTGCTGTGTTGAAGTGTTTCTTGTAGTGGGTTGTATGAAATCAGTATTTATTTATTCGATTTTATTCACTGTAGTTTATGCATTATGAGACATCATATCCTGTAACTCATTTATTATGTTGTAAGATTGTTCGCTGCTACCTTCGAGAAACCTTTGTCTGCCGTGATTGTCATATTCTTGTCGGCATGTTTAGTGTTTAATAAATTGACATTGAGTACATCAGTCCCATTTCTGTCTCCTTCAGTGGATACCACCTGCCTTTATAAACTAACGGAAGTGTTTTTTGGGGTCTTCTAACTTTGAGATGCAAATTGTCATGTGAGAGCGCCCCCTAGGGGTCACATTTTTATAGTGCTTTTAACAATACAGATTGTGTCAAAGCACTTAACACACACAGTATCAAATTGGAAGATAGTGTGTCAGTAATGTATAATAATAAGATTAAGCAATCAATTTTCAGTTAAAGGCATTTTCTTATTGAATTCAGAGATGTTATTGTCTAGCTCAGTTTAGTTTAATTAGTATCTGTGTACCAGTAACCAAATTGATGATAATGGCAAATTAAATAATTATTTATAAATGAATTTCACAGAGTTTATCCGGTGGAAGTGTGTTGTCGAGGTTTTGTGGCACACTCTACAACCCGGTTCCTCAGAGACGTCGGATTCGGCGGCCAAGAGTTGCGTCGCACAGTAAAGAACTTATCTGAAGCAGCAGAAAGGAGCAGCAACTGGCTGTGGTTGAGACGGAAAGATTCTAGCTGGCAAGGTACAGGCCGCCACGCTACGGTTTCGTAGAATTCTTGAAAAATTGAAGAGTCTGTTGGTTTATTTGCATACGTTCCTGTGTATATTGCGTGAATGAAGGGTGGTTGGGCAGATATTGTGTTTAGCGGTAGGTGGTATGCCATACGGAACCGTTGCCACTGAAACTGCTTTATAACGCACCAGTGGGGCTCGACAGCCTTAGTCAAACGGGTTTGCGCGTATGGTTGGGTTGCGGAGACATAGTGAGATTGTGGTTAGGTCTCAGCAGCAGGAGGGATGTAGAGGTCAGTAAGCTGGGCTGAGTTGAGTGGGGGACGGAGGGGGGTGACTCTGGGACGCCAGAGTCACTGTCGAGCCCTCTTGAGGTGTCGTGGGCTAGTCGACGAAACACTGAGGACGGAAGGTGCCCACTTGAAGACCCTAGAGATGTCCCCTACTCTGCTCAATCCAGACGGTGGTCGTGCTGGTCCTGTAGTTGTAGTCGTAGTGTGTGTTGACGCGCCAAGTACACTGCAGCCGTTAATGCCGGACAGAAGGGGAGTCACACCACCACATGGAAAGAAGCGTAAACGGATGGAGAAGCATAGTTTACTGTAAAGCTACGTCTTAGTGTTGCTTATCTTGGCGAAAGCCGAGTACAAATCAGCACGAAGTTTTAACATCTACTCTCGTGTAATGGAAATCACTGTATATAGTCTAAAGTATGAAATAAATGTTTGTACAGTTTTAGGGGCTGTTTACACCTGGCCACTTCATGCGTTTTCTCAGATCGGATAGCTATCTGATTTATCAAAACGATTCTATTTACACCTGGTCACATAAATGTGTTTTTACAAAACGGATATAAATCCGATCTTCAATTCCCGCGGTATATGCAGATTTAACGGAGTGCACGTCACCGAAAGCAACAGATATTAACTCCATTTTATTGATCATCAGCTAAAATTTCCAAATCAAAGACCGCAATAAGAGATAGCAGCAACAGCGCTGGTAAGATCATTTCGTTTCTTTACTTTTAATGAAGATGATTAGTGTTTAGCGTCTGCGACTTACTTTCACTTTGATTTGCGATAGCAGGGCTCTCAAGTTTTATCAAAAGCTTGGAGTGAGATCACATGCGGTTAGGGGAGGAGCCCTAATGGAGCCCCGCCCCCCAATTTTGCATTGTTCATAATTAACCAGCACACATTGAAATTATAACAATTGGTAAATCTGATAAATGACAGAGCAATTCATCACATCAAATATACTGCTTAATGTTATATTTCAAAATGACAAATATACAAAAATTACAAAAATATAATATTGCTCCAAACACTAGTTTGGAAAAACAAATATTTTTGCATTTTGAATGTGTTGAATGATAAAATATCTTTTTGCTTTTTGACATCTTTGAAAAATACAAATGCTATAATGTTTTGACATGATATAAAATATTACCCAGAGCACTCTGCTTTAATAAATGTATCCTTAATGTAACTAAAAAGACTATTAATACAGTATAATATTTAATTTAAAATAAAATGAGGAAATACATCTTCATTCCTTCCCATACCCACTAACATTTCCCTTAGTTTCAGATAACGTAAGCTAGCCAAACTGAGCCAAAGCTGGCCTGGTTGCAAAGTAGTTGTAGTATTTTTGACTGCACACGATAGGCTATATATATTAAATGTTCTAGACTAAAAATGTTAGACAAGCTTTCTTCCTACTTAGCTTCTCCATCACGACCATAGACAGATCACAACGCGTGTTCGCGCGATGTTGTTGGTTACATGAACGAACGTACGGTGGCCGAAAATGTTCCGTCAACTTCCGTGTGTTCGTGCATCTATGTTGTAACGAACACAATTTGGCCGAGATACGTGCTGGCGGCAGGAAACTTCACTTTGTGTGCCTGCGTCTCGTATACAACGTTATATATAAAGGGTGCAGGACAACTTGGTTGGCATTGCCTTTTCAGCGTGAGAAATGCACAGTGTGGCGTGTGAGCGTGTGAACTGGTTGAATTGCGTGTGTCTCACGCCGAATGCGTGAGACTTGAGAGCCCTGCGATAGTTTGCGCGTTGGCTTGATGAATAGATGCTCATCTGCGGTGATGCGTGTTGCAGTAGCGTCGTCATATCTAGCTATAACATGACATATAGCCTATAACACGCTCTCACACGTTTATTTTTAGCATTTTTGGGAGGAGTACAATTTACATATGTGGTTTCAACAACCAGATGCATTTACACTTGTCCAGTTTCGTCTGGAATGCGACCCAGACCACCTCCTGAAGTGGTTTGAGCGATCGGATTCAAATCCGTCTCGAATGCGTTTCGGCGGGCATTTACACCTGGTCGTTTTACGATCGGATAGCTATCCGATCTGAGAAAACGCATGAAGTGGCCAGGTGTAAACAGCCCCTAAGAATAACTAATTTCTACATTAAACACAACGCCATCACATTCGCACTCTCCTGTGATTAAAAGCGACACTTCCGTTTTCTTGTTTTCTTCCCACCGGAGCCTCGCTTTCGGTTTCAAAATAACGGCTGCGTGAAATCAGCGTATAGAGGATAGTTGATGGCATGGTAAGCAAGTTTGTTAATATTTAGAAATAAAAGTGCTACATCTGTCATACAGGGCTATTTTGGCTGTGGCGAACACGTGCCAATCATGTCACCATGGAACCATGGCTGGCGGGCGGGCGGGGATCGCGAATTAGAAACAAAGGCTTCAAATAAAAGCCAGCTACCAGTTCAGGTAAATAAAGGCCCCTGTTTTTATTTGAGGAATTACAGTATTTATATGCTGATCTGCCAGTCCTACCCACAGCGTTTCTTCCAGCTGATCAGCACGCACGCACGCACGCACACACACACACACACACACACACACACACAGGGCTCGACATAAGCAATGGCCCGATGGCCCGGGGCCAGTAAAAGAGTATGTCGGGCTAGTTGATTGGCCCATGCGGGTCAGTGACTGGCCATCAGCAAAACAAACAGCAAATGTCATACACAATGGCGCGAAGAGTGTCAATGTTACTTCAGGTTATTTATAACGTGTTAAAATGTCAAAGTGCGTGAAAGAGACCGAGTGCGCGCGAGTGACAGTGCGCGAAAGAGACGAGTGTGTCTGCAGTGCACGTGAGAGAGACATTGGTAAATTGGTACATAGTAAAATATAATTATATAAGAGGCATGGAAAATCGATGAATGGACAACAATATAATAAAAGCAACAATTGAATTTCTTACCACTGAATTAGCAGACTGTGATTTGAATCAGATAGACAGAAGATGAAAACACTAGTTTACCACTACATGGGGAATATTTTTTCCACAATTTGCAGCACTGAATTTTTCATTCTAACTGACTCAGAGAAACTTCACTATATGCTCGGAAAGGAATTTATAATTCATATTAGGATAGACTAGAGATATCATCTTCTGTTATAATTATTATTATTGCTATTATTATTACTACCTATTATCCGACTGCGCGAGACTTGAAAGGAGGAAAAGTGGAATCTCTTAGTAAAATGGATCCCTGTGAAAACCACATTCTCTCCGTGTTGGTGAGCCTATGTTCATTGCAGGAAAAATATACTTTTTTTTATAACATATTAATTATAGTTAAGAAACAATATATAGGCTACACACGACCAGAGTGCTGTTTTCCTGAATGCCATCACGATTGAAACCGAGATATTGATTTCATAACAGTTCAATAAACAAATAGTAAAAATTAAGTCAGGCTACTTACATTTTTAGACACATTTTTGTTGTTTCAGCAGCGAAAATCATTCCAAACAACAGAACCATAGCGCATCTCACAGCAACACTCACCCATGATTCATTACTGAATGATTCAGCGTTTTGACCGAATCGCTCGAGTCAAAGATTTAATTACCCATTATTAAACCGCCTCATTCTGAATAAATCAGCCATTTGAACGAATCGTTTAAATTATTGACTCAATGACTCGCTCATTAAGACGGCCGCAAAATGTACAAAATTTTCTCCCGAGGGGGCATGCCACCCGAGCCCCCCTAGTGTTACGATCTTACCACCTTACAAACGCCAGTCTTACTACAGACAGAATTTCAAAGTTGTTGAACCAGTACTTTTTGGATGACAAACACAAAAGAACAATGCAGTATGTCCCTATCTTAAAGTTTTTACAGCTGCTTTTGAGTAACAAGAACATTCTTGACACTTTAGAGACTAAAACTGTCACGGTAGAGAGATTCTCTGGTCTCTTCTAGTCTCGTGTTTATGTTGTTGTGTGACTGCACGTGCGTGTGGGCGTGAATGATTGGCACTCCGGATCCGCTCCAGCTGATCATCATCACACCACCAGCTGCACGCAATCTCTTTACCCTATATATACTCATCCTTGTTTCCTCATCTTTGTCAGATCGTTGTCTCTATGTCCTCGGTGCTGGTGTTCCTGTGTCCCGCGTCCTGTTCCGCCTGGTGTACCTGCCTTTCATCATCGTCGTCGTGTTCGTGTGGATTATTGGACTATCACTGTGTTCGTGTGGATTGTTGGACTATCACCGTGTTCGTGTGGATTACTGGGGCGTCGCTGTGTTTATGTGGATTGAGTTACCGGTTGTCTTCACCTCTGCTGTGCACGGATCCTGACCATCGAAGTCCCTGTGTCACTGTTCCACCGGCTGCACTGTGTGTCTTTCATTTTCCTTCTAAATAAAGGATTAACTCGCGCTTGCTTCCTGTCGTTTCTATCGCCATGACAGAACGATCTGACCTGGAAATGGGAGCAGCGAGTGCGTCACAGCCGACCCTGCAGGATTTCATTCAGCACAGTATTCGTAGAATGGACGCCCAAGAGAGAGAGATTGGTGGTACGGGTCGCGCAGTGCAAGCCTTAGTGACACAGGTGTCCGAGCTCACCCAGCAGATCCAACGCCTTCGTGCTCCCACTGCGCCGCCCACACCAGCCGTTCCCCCCACACCACCGAGAGATCCATCTCAGCCGGAGCCGCGATTACCTGTACCTGAGGCATATGGTGGTGAACCCTCCCACTGCAGAGCATTCCTCACCCGGTGCTCGATGCACTTTTCACTTCAGCCGCGCACCTTTAACACGGAGGAGGCGAAAGTGGCGTTTACCCTTACACTGCTGACGGGTAAAGCAGCGCTATGGGGGACGGCGGTGTGGGAGAACCAAAACCCATGCTGTGCCTCGTTCCAGACCCTCTCCGCCGAAATGAAGAAAGTGTTTGATCGGGCTGTCTCTGGGCGAGAGGCAGCCAGAACCCTGGCAGAGCTGCGACAGGAGGGAAGATCAGTCTCGGATTATTCGATTGAGTTCCGAACGTTGGCGGCGGAGTGTGGCTGGAACGAGGAGGCGCAGTGGGACATGTTCCTGCATGGGTTGGCTGACCACGTCCAGAGGGAGATCTACGCCCTGGACCTACCCACCACCTTGAACGGTCTCATTGACCTGGCCCTGCGGGTGGACGCTCGAGTGTCCCGAGTAGAACGTCGTACTCAGTCCACCCGCACCTTCGGAGGCACCGACGGCTCTCGGTCCAGTGGCAGGGACGTGGTCAGCCCTAACTACGATCCCGAACCCATGCAGGTGGGCCGAGCTCGGCTTTCCCGGGAGGAGAAGGAGAGGCGGAGGTCCCAGGGCCTTTGTCTTTATTGTGGAGGATCGGGACACTTTGCTTACAACTGCCCAGTAAAAGGCCCAGCCCGGTAGTAAACTTGAGGCTACTATCGGGTGGGATCTCCGCCAGGAAGACCTCATCAGCTGTTACATCGACCTCCACGCTCCTCCCGGTAAGACTAAGATGGTCAGTCCACCAACACAACTGTCTGGCACTATTGGATTCTGGGGCGGAAGGTAATTTTATGGACCACAAGTTTGCTCAAAGATTTCAGATTCCCCTCAAACACCTCACTCACAGGATTTCAGTTCACGCACTCAATGGACAAGAGCTTCCCACCATTTCACTTTGCACCGAAGATATCACCCTCATCACTTCTGGCAATCATTCTGAGACAATTTCATTTTATATTCTGGATTCACCCCTTGCACCCGTCGTCCTGGGACACCCCTGGCTTATCCAACACAACCCCCGAGTGGACTGGCATCACCGATCTGTGCTGGAGTGGAGCAAGGAGTGTCATAAGTCTTGTCTTGTGTCTGCTTGTTCGTCTGTGCCTGTTTCTGTGTTTCAGGAGGAAGCAGGGGATTTGTCTAACGTGCCCGCGGAGTATCTAGACCTGAAGGAGGTGTTCAGTAAGTCTCGGGCTGCTTCTCTTCCTCCGCATCGTCCCTATGACTGTGCTATAGATTTACTGCCAGGTAAGTCTCCGCCCAAAGGCAAGTTGTATTCACTCTCTATTCCTGAGAGGGAGGCTATGGAGAAATATATTTCTGATTCCCTAGCAACCAAGTTCATTCGCCCTTCCTCTTCTCCAGCGGGGGCGGGGTTCTTTTTTGTGGGGAAGAAGGACGGTTCTCTGCGACCTTGTATTGATTACCGAGGGTTGAATAACATCACGGTAAAGAATACGTATCCTTTGCCGTTGATGTCTTCAGCTTTCGAGAGGTTGCAGGGAGCGTCCATCTTCACAAAATTGGATTTGCGTAACGCTTATCATTTGGTTCGCATTAGGGAGGGGGATGAATGGAAAACAGCCTTTAACACCCCCAGGGGACACTTTGAATACTTGGTCATGCCTTTCGGGCTGTCTAACTCCCCGGCTGTTTTCCAGGCACTGGTCAATGACGTGTTGCGAGACATGATAGATCAGTTCATATATGTCTACCTGGATGACATATTGATTTTTTCCTCTTCTCTCCAGGAACATGTGCAACACGTCCGACGAGTGCTTCAGAGGTTGCTAGAGAATGGGCTTTTTGTCAAGGCGGAGAAATGCGATTTTCATGCACAGTCTGTCCCTTTCTTAGGTTACATAGTGTCGTCTGAGGGAGTTCGTATGGACCCTGAGAAAATTAAGGCTGTGGTGGAGTGGCCAAGCCCAGATTCCCGCAAGGCCCTGCAGAGGTTTCTGGGGTTCGCCAACTTCTACCGGCGGTTCATTCGCAACTTTAGCCAACTAGTCGCACCTCTGACTGCCTTGACCTCCCCCAGAACTACGTTCAGGTGGTCGGACGCAGCCGAAGCTGTGTTCGCCAAACTGAAAGGCCGCTTTGTTTCAGCCCCCATCCTTGTCGCCCCTGATTCTTCACGTCAGTTCGTGGTGGAGGTCGACGCATCGGAGGTGGGAGTAGGTGCAGTGTTGTCCCAACGTTCCCCCGTAGACGACAAGATGCATCCTTGCGCGTTTTTTTCTCATCGATTGTCGTCCGCCGAACGCAATTACGACATTGGTAACAGAGAGTTGTTGGCAGTTAAGTTAGCGTTGGAAGAATGGCGCCACTGGTTAGAAGGGGCGGGGGTACCTTTTATAGTCTGGACCGATCATAAGAATCTCGAATACATCAGAACCGCTAAAAGATTGAACTCCAGGCAGGCTCGGTGGGCTCTGTTTTTCGGTCGCTTTGATTTTTCCTTGTCCTACCGTCCGGGTTCCAAGAACATCAAACCCGACGCCTTATCTCGTATATTTGATTTTTCCGAGCGCCCGTCTACTCCCGAGTGTATTTTACCTGAAACTCTATTCGTTTCAACACTCACATGGGAGGTCGAATCGAGGGTCGTCAAGGCCTTGGAAGGGGTAACGCCTCCGCCCGGGTGCCCACCGAACCGATTGTTTGTGCCGGAGGGATTACGTTCAGACGTTATTCAGTGGGGTCATGGTTCCAACGTAGCTTGCCATCCAGGAGTAAATCGGACTAGATTTTTAGTTAAGCAACGATTCTGGTGGCCTCTTATGGCTCGTGACATTCACAGTTTTGTTTTGGCTTGCTCGGTTTGCGCCACGGGTAAGACTTCCAATCGACCTCCAGATGGGTTACTTCAGCCACTGCTGGTGCCTTCGAGACCCTGGTCCCATATCGCTCTAGATTTTATTACCGCCCTCCCACCCTCTCAGGGTAACACAGTGGTTTTAACTGTGGTGGACCGGTTCTCGAAGGCGGCCCACTTTGTTCCCTTACCCAAATTACCCTCAGCTAAGGAGACAGCGGTGGCAGTCGTAGACCACGTCTTTCGGTTACATGGCCTCCCGACAGACGTGGTTTCCGACAGGGGACCCCAGTTCGTGTCCAAATTTTGGCAAGAGTTTTGCAGATTACTGGGGGCGACGGTGAGTTTGTCCTCTGGGTTTCATCCCCAGAGCAATGGCCAAACCGAGAGAGCCAACCAAGATTTGGAGAGAGTGTTGCGATGTTTGGTCTCCAAGAATCCTTCCTCTTGGAGCCAGCAACTATCTATGGTTGAGTACGCACACAACACGTTACCAGTGTCGGCTACGGGCCTATCTCCGTTTGAGTGTAGTGTAGGTTACCAGCCACCTATTTTTCCCAGTCTGGAATCCGAGGTTGCGGTCCCCTCCGCTCACGCCTTTGTCCAGAGGTGTCACCGCACTTGGACTAGAGCCCGGGAGACTTTACTCCAAGTGGGGGCGCGCACCAAGGCCAAGGCCGATCGCCACAGGTCTAAGCCTCCCGTATACGTCGTTGGTCAAAAAGTGTGGCTTTCAACTAAGAACATTCCTCTCCGCACCGTTTCTAATAAACTCGCTCCCAAATTTATCGGCCCGTTTGCTGTCACCAAGATCATTAGTCCAGTGGCAGTTCGCCTCAAATTACCTCCCGCGTACAGGAGGGTTCATTCCGCGTTCCATGTATCCAAAATTAAACCCGTGTTTCATTCACACCTTAATCCGCCGGTCCCGGTTCCTCCCCCACCGCGACTCGTAGATGGGGAGACCACTTATTCGGTTAATCGGATTCTGGACTCAAGGCGGAGGGGACGCGGATTTCAGTACTTGGTGGATTGGGAAGGTTACGGTCCGGAGGAGAGAAGTTGGGTGCCGGCTAGAGACATCCTGGATCACTCCCTTATCGATGATTACAATCGACAGGTAAGGGGGTCTGGGAACGCCAGGAGGCGTTCTTAGAGGAAGGGGTACTGTCACGGTAGAGAGATTCTCTGGTCTCTTCTAGTCTCGTGTTTATGTTGTTGTGTGACTGCACGTGCGTGTGGGCGTGAATGATTGGCACTCCGGATCCGCTCCAGCTGATCATCATCACACCACCAGCTGCACGCAATCTCTTTACCCTATATATACTCATCCTTGTTTCCTCATCTTTGTCAGATCGTTGTCTCTATGTCCTCGGTGCTGGTGTTCCTGTGTCCCGCGTCCTGTTCCGCCTGGTGTACCTGCCTTTCATCATCGTCGTCGTGTTCGTGTGGATTATTGGACTATCACTGTGTTCGTGTGGATTGTTGGACTATCACCGTGTTCGTGTGGATTACTGGGGCGTCGCTGTGTTTATGTGGATTGAGTTACCGGTTGTCTTCACCTCTGCTGTGCACGGATCCTGACCATCGAAGTCCCTGTGTCACTGTTCCACCGGCTGCACTGTGTGTCTTTCATTTTCCTTCTAAATAAAGGATTAACTCGCGCTTGCTTCCTGTCGTTTCTATCGCCATGACAAAAACCTTGTCAGAAGCTGGACAAGAAACATTGGTGTATGCATCCTATCGTGATGGTATGCATTTCAAAAACAATGATTTTCTATCAAGTAACGTGTCACGAATATTGCTGAATTTGTATGTGGACGATTTTGAAATCTGCAACCCACTTGGCACTTCTAGAAAAAAGCACAAAATCTGTGCTGTGTATTGGAATCTTGGCAATTTGCCACCAGGTGAAAGTTCTTCACTATCTTCCATATATTTTTTTGGCACAACTTTGCCGATCAGATAATGTTATATCCTATGGATATGAAAAAGTCCTTGAGCCATTGCTCCAAGATCTTTCCACATTGGAAAGCCAAGGGATTTACATTGCACAACGTGGCTCTTTCAGTAAAGGCACAGTGCAGACTGTCATAGCAGACAATCTGGGAGCACATGGAATTGCTGGCTTTGTGGAGAGTTTCTCCAGTGGATACGTGTGCAGGTTTTGCACTGCAAAGAAGTCTTAATTTCAGGAGAAAGAAGCGAGTTCGGATGATTTCACTCTCCGAACAAAAGAGATGCATGAACTACATGTCAGGTCAGCAGTAGACACTGAAAAGTCTTGTTGTGGTGTAAAAAGACGTAAGAAGTGCGTTTTGTCTGCATGTCTTTCCCATTTCAACGTTAGTACAGGGTACCCACCTGATATTGCTCATGATCTGTTTGAAGGCATATTACCAGTAGAGCTGGCACACTGTCTACACTTGTTAATTTCTAAGAGATTTTTCACTCTCAACAGTCTCAATGAATTAATTGAAGAATGTCCATTCAAATGGACAGACAAAACAAATCGCCCACATATACGCCCACGTGCTTTCATGCCCAACGGAAGCATTGGAGGCAATGCTCATTAAAATTGGAGTCTTTTACGATGTCTTCCATTCTTGGTTGGACATCTTGTACCTCCAGATGAGTTAGCTTGGCAGGTCGTTGCAGGAAGTTTTTCCTGACATGAAACTGTTGCCAAAACATCACTATGTGGAACATTATCCACTACTGATCAAGTTCTTTGGACCTTTAGTAGGGATGTGGACACTCAGATTTGAGGCAAAGCATTGCTTTTTCCAGCAAGTTGTTCGTCACACACATTGCTTTAAAAACATACTCTTGTCTCTGGCAATGAAACATCAGTTCATGATGGCATATCACTTGGAGTCAGCTACCACTGAAAAGTTGTGTGGTACACACATCACACATATGATGTGGAAGTGCAGCTTCAATGTGGCAATGACATCTTTGTAGAAACTGGAACCTCTCTAAAGATCAGGCCAGGGCTCAAGTCTGGAATCTTGGAAAAGGTGGCAGAGGATATTTTCCAGTACACAGCATATCCACATGATCCCCAGATAGATAATGTTGCAAAGGCACTTGTTGACAAGTTTCCACAAAGTCACTCTGAATTCACTGAAGAACAAGCCCAGGGATGAATGCTTTCCAGCCAAAAATGTGAAGAAACCGAAGAGAGCAGAGGCTAATTTTTGCCCTGCTAATCCAACTGGAGAAACAGATGAAAGCCTTTGAAAAACTGAGATGTGAGCTACTGGTTGATTTCGGACAGGGGAAAAGAACATCAGTAGTAAAAGAAAAGATGTCCAAAACGTTTGCCTACAGGAGGAGAAATGTGGTACAGAACAGTCCAACTATTCAGGAAGAGGTATGTTTATACGTATTTTCACTGTTCTTATTTACTCTTCATTTGTGCTGCAGTTGTTCCTCTCTTCATCAAGTGTTATAGGGATACCCCACCCAAAAATGAAAATTCTCTCATGACTTTCTTTCTTCAGATGAACAACAAGATTTTTTAAAGAAATAATTCATCTCTGTGAGTCCATAGAATGCAGTTAATGACTTACTTTTCATTTTAGGGTGAACTATCCTTTTAAAGTCCCCGTGAACCGGAAGTTGCAAACGACTTTTCTCCAGTGTTGTGACGTATTTCCGAGAGAAACAGAATACTAAATGAGGCAAAATAGTGGGCGTGGCTTTTTTCCCAACTAGCACCTGTAATGATAGAAACTCGGAAGCAAGATGCAAGTAAACTCAGTGTTTATTATAAAGCAATGATGAAGCAAGAAAGAGTCCAGTGGTGACAGGCTAGCGGCGCAGGGACTCCAATGGTCAGATGAATCCGGTGAGTGAGGTGACGGAGAGTGCTGAACAAACAAGACGAATCCAGATAACGGCCACAGGAACACGAACAGAAACCACGGAGGCACGGGACTGGAACGCAGAGGGATCAACACAACCGGACATCACAAAACAACGATCTGACAAGGAAGATGAGAAAGTGGTGAGTATATGAAGGGTAATGGAATGAGTTGCAGCTGGTGACGAGGAGTGATTACAGCTGAGCTGATCAGGAAAACGAGTTGACACGCCCACCACACCTCCACACACACACATAAACAACACAGCACGAGACGAGGAAGAGACGTAGGATTTATAAACCGTGACAGTACCCCCCCCCCCTAGGAACGCCTCCTGGCGTTCCCAGGCCCCCTTACCTGCCGATTGTAATCATCGATAAGGGAGTGATCCAGGATGTCTCTAGCCGGTACCCAACCTCTCTCCTCCGGACCGTAACCTTCCCAGTCCACCAAGTACTGAAACCCGCGTCCCCTCCGTCTTGAGTCCAGAATGCGATTGACCGAATAAGTAGGTTCCCCATCTACGAGTCGCGGCGGGGGAGGAACCGGAGCTGGCGGATTAATGCGGGAATAAAAGACGGGCTTTATTTTGGATACATGAAAGACGGGATGAATTCTCCTGTACGCCGGAGGAAGGTTGAGGCGGACTGCCACCGGACTAATGATCTTGGTGACAGTGAACGGGCCAATGAATTTGGGTGCCAGTTTATTAGATACGGAGCGGAGAGGAATGTTTTTAGTAGAAAGCCACACTTTTTGACCAGCGACGTATACGGGAGGCTTAGACCGGTGGCGATCGGCTTTGGCCTTGGTGCGCGACCCCGCTTGGAGTAGAGTCTCACGGGCTCTAGTCCAAGTGCGGTGACACCTCTGGACGAAGGCGTGAGCGGAGGGGACCGCGACCTCGGATTCCAGACTAGGAAAAATTGGTGGCTGGTAACCTACACTACACTCAAACGGAGATAGGCCCGTAGATGACACTGGTAACGTATTGTGGGCGTACTCCACCATAGACAGTTGTTGACTCCACGAGGAAGGATTCTTAGATACCAAACATCGTAACGTTCTCTCCAAATCTTGGTTGGCTCGCTCAGATTGACCATTGCTCTGGGGATGAAACCCTGAGGACAGACTGACAGTCGCCCCCAGTAATTTACAAAACTCTCGCCAAAATTTGGACACAAATTGGGGTCCTCTGTCCGAAACCACATCTGTCGGGTGGCCATGTAACCGAAAGATGTGGTCAACGACAATCACCGCTGTCTCCTTGGCTGAGGGTAATTTGGGCAAGGGAATGAAATGGGCCGCCTTCGAGAATCGGTCCACCACGGTCAAAACTACCGTGTGACCCTGGGAGGGTGGGAGGGCGGTAATAAAATCTAGAGCGATATGGGACCAGGGTCTCGAAGGCACCGGCAGTGGTTGAAGTAACCCGTCTGGGGGTCGATTGGAAGTCTTACCAGTGGCGCAAACTGAGCAGGCCAAAACAAAACTGTGAACGTCACGAGCCATCAGAGGCCACCAAAATCGTTGCTTGACTAAAAACTTAGTTCGACTAACTCCCGGATGACAAGCCACATTGGAACAATGTCCCCACTGAATAACGCTGGACCGTAACCCCTCTGGCACAAACAAACGATTCGGTGGGCACCGAACCGGGGGCATTACCCCTTCTAAGGCCGTCTTGACCTTCGATTCGATCTCCCATGTGAGTGTAGAGATGAATAGAGTCTCTGGTAAAATGCACTCGGGAGTGGACGGGCGTTCGGAGCGGTCAAAAATACGCGATAAAGAATCGGGTTTGATGTTCTTGGAACCCGGGCGGTACGAGAGAGTAAAATCAAAACGACAGAAAAAAAGAGCCCACCGAGCCTGCCTGGAGTTTAATCTTTTAGCTGTGCGAATGTATTCCAAGTTCTTGTGATCGGTCCAGACGATAAAAGGTACCCCCGACCCTTCTAACCAGTGGCGCCACTCCTCCAATGCTAACTTGACTGCCAACAACTCTCTGTTACCAATGTCATAATTACGTTCGGCTGAGGACAAGCGATGAGAAAAAAACGCGCAAGGATGCATCTTGTCGTCTGAAGGAGAACGCTGAGATAACACTGCACCTACCCCCACCTCTGACGCATCGACCTCTACCACGAACTGACGTGATGGATCAGGGGTTATCAGAATAGGAGCTGAAACGAAGCGGCTCTTTAGTTTGGTAAACGCAGCCTCAGCTGCGTCTGACCACCTGAACGCCGTTCTGGGAGAGGTCAAGGCGGTCAGAGGTGCGGCTAGTTGGCTGAAATTGCGAATAAAACGCCGATAGAAATTGGCGAACCCCAGAAACCTCAGTAGGGCCTTACGGGAATCTGGACTTGGCCAATCCACCACAGCCTTGATCTTCTCAGGATCCATGCGCATTCCCTCAACCGACACGATGTACCCTAGGAAAGGAACAGACTGTGCATGAAAAGCGCATTTCTCCGCCTTGACAAAAAGCCCATTCTCTAGCAACCTCTGAAGCACTTGTCGGACGTGCTGCACGTGTTCCTGGAGAGAAGAAGAAAAAATCAATATGTCATCCAGGTAGACATATATGAACTGATCGACCATATCTCGCAGCACGTCATTGACAAGTGCCTGGAAGACCGCTGGGGAGTTGGACAGACCGAACGGCATGACCAAGTATTCAAAGTGCCCCCTGGGGGTGTTAAAAGCGGTCTTCCATTCATCCCCCTCCCTGATGCGGACCAAATGATATGCATTACGTAAATCCAATTTCGTGAAGATAGATGCTCCCTGCAACCTCTCGAAAGCTGAAGACATCAGCGGCAAAGGATAAGTATTCTTTACCGTGATGCTGTTCAGCCTCCGGTAATCAATACAAGGTCGCAAAGATCCATCCTTCTTACCCACAAAAAAGAATCCCGCCCCCGCTGGAGAAGAGGAAGGACGGATGAACCCCGTTGCTAGAGCATCTGAAATATATTTCTCCATAGCCTCCCTCTCTGGGACAGAGAGTGAATATAACTTGCCTTTAGACGGAGACGTACCTGGCAATAAGTCTATGGCACAGTCATAGGGACGATGTGGAGGAAGAGAAGCAGCCCGAGACTTACTGAACACCTCCTTCAGGTCCAGGTACTCCGCGGGCACGTTAGATAAATCCACTGTCTCCTCCTGAAACACAGGGACAGAAACAGACGGACAGGCAGACACTAGACAGGACTTATGACATTGAGTACTCCACGCCGACACAGATTTCAGTTGCCAGTCCACTTTAGGATTGTGACGGGTGAGCCAGGGATGACCAAGGACGATGGGGGCAAGAGGAGTGTCCAGTATATAGAATGAGATGGTTTCAGTGTGATTGCCTGACGTGATGAGGGTGATGTCTTCAGTAATGAGTGAAATGGTGGGAAGTTCCTGGCCATTAAGGGCGTGTACAGCAATCTGATGTGTGAGGGGTCTGAGGGGAACTTGGTGATTACGTGCAAAAGTGTAGTCCATGAAATTACCCTCGGCCCCAGAGTCCAGAAGTGCTCGACAGTCGTGACGGTGGGTTGACCATCGGAGTCTAACCGGAAGGAGAGTAGATGTTGATGAGGTCTTCTCGGCGGAGATCCCACCCGATAGTAGCCTCATACTTACTATCGGGCTGGGCCTTTTAACGGACAGTTGTAGGCAAAGTGTCCAGCTCCTCCACAGTACATGCAAAGGCCCTGGGATCTCCGCCTTTCCTTCTCCTCCCGGGAAAGCCGGGCTCGACCCACCTGCATGGGCTCGGGATCGTGGATGGGGCTGACCGCGTCCCCGCCTCCAGAACGTTGGCCTTCAAACCCTCCCGAAGGGCGATTGAGCTGTGCTCGCTGTTCTACTCTGGACAGCCGTGCGTCCACCCTAAGCGCCAAAGCGATTAGGTCGTTGAGCTTGGTGGGAAGGTCCATGGCGTATATCTCTTTCTGGACGCGGTCAGCCAGCCCATGCAGGAACATGTCCCACTGCGCCTCCTCGTTCCATTGGCTCTCCGCCGCCAGGGTCCGGAACTCGATAGAAAAATCCGCTACGGATCTCCTTCCTTGACGCAGGTCGGCTAATACTCTGGCTGCTTCTCGACCGGCCACAGCACGGTCAAAAACTCGCTTCATTTCAGCGGAGAGCGCTTGGAACGAGGCGCAGCATTCGTCCTGGTTCTCCCACACCGCCGTTCCCCATAGTGCCGCTCTCCCAGTCAGTAACGTCAAGACAAAGGCGACCTTGGTTCGTTCCTCACGGAAGGTTCGGGGCTGGAGAGAAAAATGCATAGAGCATCGCGTCAGGAAGGCTCGACAAAAGTTAGGTTCACCTGAATACGGCTCCGGAGCCGGTAGACGGGGCTCCGACTGGGAGGGGTCCGCTGGTGGTGGTGGGGGAATCGGCGGTGCGGGTGGCGCAGTGGGGCCTCGCAGAAGTTGGATTTGCTGGGTGAGCCCGGACACCTGCGCCACTAAAGCCTGAACAGCGCGAGCGGTGTCGTTGAGGTTCTTTTCCTGGTTATCCATCCGAAGTCTGCTGTTGTTCACAAAGTCTTCCAGGCTTTCTGAAGAGTTACTCGCTGCTTCCATCCTGGTCAGATCGTTCTGTAATGATAGAAACTCGGAAGCAAGATGCAAGTAAACTCAGTGTTTATTATAAAGCAATGATGAAGCAAGAAAGAGTCCAGTGGTGACAGGCTAGCGGCGCAGGGACTCCAATGGTCAGATGAATCCGGTGAGTGAGGTGACGGAGAGTGCTGAACAAACAAGACGAATCCAGATAACGGCCACAGGAACACGAACAGAAACCACGGAGGCACGGGACTGGAACGCAGAGGGATCAACACAACCGGACATCACAAAACAACGATCTGACAAGGAAGATGAGAAAGTGGTGAGTATATGAAGGGTAATGGAATGAGTTGCAGCTGGTGACGAGGAGTGATTACAGCTGAGCTGATCAGGAAAACGAGTTGACACGCCCACCACACCTCCACACACACACATAAACAACACAGCACGAGACGAGGAAGAGACGTAGGATTTATAAACCGTGACAGCACCTGATTGGATCTAGAAAAGTAGGTGTTTCTAGTAGCCTGTCTACTGTCAGTTGGACGGGCGTGGTCACGGATGTTAAGCAGACACCCACACCGTCAAACCTACGTCATCAGGGAAGGTCCTCCAAGGCAGAGGGGAGGGGCATTTTCAGACTTTGATTAAAGATTACGAAGCCAAAAAATGTTTTTGTGTGGATTGACTTACATGGATGAATTGTTCACCACAAAACGATCAATTTAGGCAAACAAAGTAAGTATGATCAATTTTGAATTCATGGTGATTTTAAGTCTTAAAGTGGGGGATGATTGTAAAAGGGTTGTTTTGAGGTGAAGCAGAAAAATCTTTGATATAAGAGGAGAGGAGAGAGAAATAACACTCATGGCTGACAACAATGTGATATCTTTGTCTGTATACTTCTGAGTACAATAGATTCAGGGTTTCCCGCAGCACTTTGTAACTAAGGCGGCCGCCTAAGCAACACATGCCTGCCGCCTTAACTAACATTACGTTGTCAAAAAAATGTATGAGCGATATCCGCCGTGTTACTCACTCTGTCCTGTTTAGAGCTTAGATTCTCCGCCATCCTCGGGCCTGGCACTTGATCTAGAGACATGCGGCGCGGGACTAGATTTGATGGCCACTAGATTTTGATGGGCGGTAATGCATGCACTCGCTCTGTGTGTGTGGGCTGCGGGAGAATAAAACGATTCGCTGGACTCAAAATATGAATATCAATTAATAAAACATAAAAACTAATAAAGTGTTATTCATCTGTTGCAGAAAAGAACAACTAAAACAAAATTGAAACCATTTACAGGCCAGAGTTTCTATTTGTAATATGTTTGCAGCGTTGAGCGATGTAGCCAATCACAGACATGTGTGTTGATTTCTTAAACACAATGGCCAATCAGAAGCCTTTAAGATAGACTCCCCTCACCGCTCAAAACTGACTTTTTGTCCAGTGCTGAATTCTGCATGCTGGCAAATCCTCTGATTATTACTAACAAAGTGTAGATATTATGAAATATTCATTGTGCAGCCAGCTTCATTGATAATAACAGAGATGTTTGAGATCGCGATGATGTCAGCTTTTTAGGGATTATTAAGGGAGCGCACTTTGCACGCATTCAGTCATGGCAAACCACGCAGTAGCCTATGCTTTTATGTTAAATTAACAGTGGTTTGTAAATTCCCACCTCTGCATTTTGACAATGTTGTTTTGCACTTTCTTTTGCACTTCATTGTTTTATAGTTGTATAGTGTTTGTTAAAATTCAGTTGTTGTTGTTCATATTGTTATGTTGTTTTGCACTTTTTGCACAAATATTTTTTAAATATTTGTATAGTTTATTTTGATAAGCTGGTTATTCATAAATCTAATTTGTTATTTAAATTTAATATAGTGTTTAATAATTGTTAAATTTAGTACAGAGCCTGCCCTGTAGTCTTTCACACAAACAATGCACATTTTATGCTAGTGTTTAATTATATAGTCAAGCCAGTGTGTGACAGTCACTGATTCATCATGCAGCTCAAAGGATTATGGGTAGAGTCTCTGTTCGATAGTAGGACTGAAAAGGTTGGACTGTAATAGGTGATGGTTTATATCTACCTCACCTCAATGGCGTGTCGGTCAGAACACACTGGATTTGATCAGTTCCAGGCAAAGGAGGTTTATTGTTGACAATCTTGGGCTGTACACAGGTTTGACAGATTAATAGTGTGTTTAGATGTGTGTGGTCTACAAAGGGAAAGGAATAAAGATATATATTAACAAATGTCTTGAGTATTATTACACAAACATTATTTCCATAAAGCTACCAATCTCTCAAATAAAGTTCAATTCTAGAATAAAATAAAGAAATCAATATACATGCAACTAAATTCGTATGCAACACAGCCACCCAGTGGTCAGAAATGGTAAAACATTCATCAAAACATAATTATGAAATGATTTAAATGAAGAGCACATAATCAGAAACATTGCGTTCATAAACTTGAAATAGAAAGCATTTCAGCTCTTAATGTGAGGATCACACATACATACATATGTGATGGGAGCAAAGTATTGAGATGAATGCATTTTGAATATACATTTTAATGTTATATTGTTGGCTCATTGATGGCATCAATGATTAAAAAACTGGTATGAATTTTTGACGGTCACTTTTTAGCACATTTACAACTTAGAGATATTTTAAATAGTTCAATCTAAATGTTAAATGTTACACCTAAATGTTAAATCTAAATGGTAAATCTAAATGTTAAATCTAAATGTTAATTCTAAATGTTTTGGGTGAAACTAAATATTTAACTAATATGCAAATTCAAAATGCGGTAACCGGAAGTGCCAAAATAAAAGCTTGAGGAGGTAAGTGTGTGTTCATAGTGTCAAATAACGAATAAAAACCATCTCATCCGGGGAAATGGACTCTTGGACATGGATTATCGTGATAATAACTACCTAAAATAATAAGCACGTTTGGAGAAACTGTATTTGAAGAGTAGGCTATGAGCATGACAGATCAGTCAAAGTGAGCCTTTTTACATTTCTTTCTAAAAAAGTGTTTTACAGCCCTATTTCCTTTTAAAAGTTATTATTTCGAGTAGTACAGATGTTTTAATCAGTATGCCTGGAAAGAAAGTAGTTTACAAACCCTGATTTGATCAATTGATTTTGAGGATGACAAAAAAAAAAACCCACTATAACAGACAACAACAACAACAAACACTGAACACTGCCCCACCCTCTTCAGCTGCACATGCAATGCCAGAGGTGCAAGTTTTTACTGAAGAGGACATGGAATTGGAGGCAGATTTTGAGGATGTGTATTGTGATGGGGATGGGACATCAGGTTCGAATTCTGAAAATGATGATGACCTAACATCCCTTTCCGAAACATTGCCAACTGAGCAGTGAGTTTTGGCATTTCCCTTGTTCCCCTGACTGCACTGTTGAGTATACTCTATATAACCCATCCCAATCTGCCAAAGGATGGTAGGACCCTTCTCAAGACAAAAACACATTATGCTATTCAGGAGAAGGCTGTGGGGAACTACTATCACTTTGGCATCCTTTCCTCCTTATAGGCCACTATAAACAAATATGCCAAAACACTGGCAGAGGGGCATGACATTGGGGCTGCAGATTAATATAGATGGTCTACCTTTATTTATAAGTACCACTATACAGCTGTGGCCCATCCTTGGCTTACTGGTTACCATCCTCATGAATTAACCTGTTGTCATTGGGGCCTATTGTGCCCAAAAAAACCTAGTTCGGCCACAGAGTTCCTGTCTGATTTTGTCAATGAACTACAGGAGCTAGAGGCTGGGTTTTGCTTTGGAGATAAGAACCTTAAAATTAAGCTTCACACAGTAATCTGTGATGCCCCTCCACGGGCCAGAGAACTGACATCTCATTCAACCTGATGGTTGATGAACTACAGCACCACGAGGGGACACATCCATTTAAAAACGTCATGGTAGGCATGGTATCGCAGTTTCCCTTGGATTATATGCATCTAGTGTGTTTGGGGATTGTAAGGAAACTGCTCCAGACCTGGCTCCAGGGGCCGTTAACAGTAAGACTGCCGGCATTAATAGTAGACAGGATGTCAGGCAAACTCCAGTCAATGAGGCCCTACGTGCCAATTGAGTTCAGGAGACCACGGTCGCTTAGGGAGTGGGACCGTTGGAAGGCGACTGAATTCCGACAGTTCTTACTCTTTTTCAGCGTTCCCATATGAGAACCACCTAGGGAAATAAAAAAACTCATTAGAAAACCTGATTTCCCTTTACCTGAACTCATTCCACTCCTTTCGTAGGTTACAGCTACCAAATTGGATGCTGATGCAATTTTGTGGGCCCAATTGTTGTTGGCATGGGAGTTAATGCGCAATATGGGGAAATGCGATGTGAAAGGTGGACCATCAGATTAACAACAGGGGACAACATGTTTCTGAAGGTAGGGACTGTTTTCTGAAATATTAGTGAATAGAAAGGCCCCATGTGTATTATCAGTCATGGTTAACAGATGACTACCATTTAATAAAAAAATGTCCCTCTCTCACACCGCCCACCTCACTATGGGCCAGGAATGGCAGTCCCTTCACAACTCGCTCCAGCCCTCAACATGCGGCCAACAGAGGAAGCCTGTTCAAGCCTGACATATAGACCATGGCGAGGGGGAAGAATGACCAAAACCATTCCCTGCTCTGGTGAGCAATAACTGAGAAATACTGGAGGGATTTTGGAAAAAAATCCTTTGTCGATAACTTTTGTCATTAACTAATGTCAATAACTATTGTCAGTATTGAGTAATGAGGATAAACACTGAAACGTGCTACATTTTATACACTACATTTTAGCTATATTCCATGTTTGTCAACAGCGGCTGAGGTCCACATCCTTAGCCTGCTGGAAACCATTAAACAGCAACAAGACCAGCTTGTGGCGAAGGTGAGCTACCTCAGCAGCTGAACAGCACCCCGGGGCCAGATGTCGAGATGCCTGACAATATCCAGTTTCCCCTGGAACAATTGGAGACAGTGGACAAGGCTTCCGTGCATTGTTTGGTGGTGGGCAAGGTCGTAGGAGCCAATGCAGACTCCTCCCTTTCAAGGACAATGCATATGAGTTGGACCTGCGGCATGTGGTGCAACCTGTTGCGACCCACCTTACCAGCACCCTTGAATCGCTGTTAGAAAATTTCCAGTCAAGGAGAGCGAGGGCAAGACAGAGAAGTTCTTGGTCCTTTTTGAAAACATGGTAGATAAGCTGTAGTTTTTTTATTGTGGTTGTCCTTTGCACAGTGTCTTTTTTGAGTTTTATATATTTGAGTGCCTTTTTTATATATCTGTGTGACATTTAAGTTATGGTTCTAATAGTTGATAATGGTTCTGTAATATAATATATTTTTATATGCTGTTTTTGCCTGATACGTTTACTTTATTGGGCAATAAAGACCGATGTTTGTTAACAAAGAAAGTGTTTCTGAAAATCAATGAGATTCAAAACGGTGATAACTGAAACAGATATACAAAACACCATCCAGTGTATAAAAATATTTATTGCAAACAGACCTAAGTATTACACAGATAAGAACATCAGCATTCATATCTACCACCACCACCACCACCAAAGTGAACATAAAAACTATAAAATATATACATGCATATGACACTGTTGTCATGTTCATGGGGGTTGCTCATCACCTGAAACTAGGGCAGCCAGTCTGGTTCTTGTGTCATTCCCAGAGGTTTCATTGTATGCCATGGGGAGGTTGGGGGTCATGCCTATCCCATAAAATGTCTTCATCTGGAACCAGTGTGTCACCATTGTCCATACACACATTGTGCATAAAAGGCACATGAAGCAATTACCTGAGGTGCAAACGTGGGCTTCACCTCCAAAGGTCTGAAAAGCGTTGACATCCACCTGGTCTTCATCATGTCGAACACCCTTTCAATTATGCTGCGCCCCCTTGACTGATAGTAATTACATCGCTGCTGTACTCTTCCATACACTGGCTCCGTGAATGAGGGGATGAGGCAAATCTGACTTTCCAAACAGGCATACCCACCATCACCCAGAAGGATGTAGCCCGTTGGTGAATACCGTTTGGGGTATAAAAACTGCTGTTTTTCATTATTCATATCATGGACAGACCCCGGGTACCCCACATAAATGTCCAGAAACCTGCCACACATATCGCCTGCATGTTGACTGAGTTAAAGCCTTTATAATTCAAATCGTCTAATCTGTGACGCTGTGGTGGTTTTATCCGTATGTGGCTGCCATCGATTTCTCCAACCACATTGTGGAATGCAGGGGTTCCTAAAATGTTGACGAATCCCTAACCAACTGCAGGCAGGTCCACTGTCAAGCCCCGTTCACACCACCAGCGACAATGGAGAACATGATCCCATTCATTTCAATGGAGCGCAGGCAACTTCCGATGACACGAGCGACAAAAGTCGAGAAATTTAAACTCTGTGCAAATGAGAAGCGATTTTCGCGAGCAACAACCAATAGGAAAGACGGCTTTCAGTGGAGCTCACGTCACTGACGATTTCACTGTTTTATATGATTTGACTGTAACCATATACATGGATATAATTAAAACAGTCTCAGTGAGTTTATTCATACATTTATAGTTCAAGTGTTTATGATGCAAGTTCAGCACTGCTGCAGTTCATTTTACAGTTTCCCCAGCATTATGTTGACTATTAGGGACAAGAAAATTGATTGTATGTCAAATTCAAATGACGTTTTAGTAATTTATGAGAGTATGAGTTCAATTTGTTGATTGATCATTAATCTAGTAAATGATTTAATCCACTGAACACTGCTGTGCTAATATAAAAACACTCTCCCAACAGCATGCTGTTTCTTTTGAGCCTAATTCCAAGTCAAATTAAAATTATACAGTTGTACTTATCACTTGTGATGGTATTTTGTATAGATATGGCCAGACGTGCAGTCTACCAATAACATTAGAGCGACCGCACTACGAACGCCCACAAGCGACTTCACAGTACAAAGATTAGCGACATACAGCGACAAAATCACTGGCGGTGTGAACAGGGCTTTAGAGGGAAGCAGATCGCTCTCCTCAGATTGCCCCATATGTTCTGGGCCACTCTGTGGATGATGCGGTGAACTGTAGCGTTTGGTACATTAAAGACACTGGACAACACCCGATAAGAGTGTCCAAGTGCCAGCCAATTGGTGGCCAAAGACAGAGAACTGGGATTCAGCCCTAGTCTTAACACTTTATGAACCTTTATGAATCACACTTTTTCTTACATTTAGGAATAAGGGTAAAATTATGTAATTCTTAGAATTTTTAAAGACTTAAGACAAAAATGTTACTGCCCTGTGCACTGTATTTTATTTCTTTTTTACTCTTAACTGTTTGAATTATTTTGATTATTTTAATTCCTTCTATGTAAAGAAGCACTTTGAATTACCATTGTTATGAAATGTGCTATATAAATAATCTTGCCTTGCCCTGTGTTCTGTGTGGGAATTCCCCCCTTCCATGTAAAGCACTTTGAGTACCCAGAAAAGCGCTATATAAATGTAACGAATTATTAATTATTATTACTGGTACCAATTGCTTAAAGGTGGTCTAATGTTCCCCTTCTTACAACCCAGACCTCTAAAAACTAGTGAAGGGTCGTAGCAGGGACTCTTTAACAAAGAACACAAACAGGGTCTTACATTTACAAGACTTTTTATATGTATTTGTAAGAATGATGTTTTTATTACTCTGTTCAATCACAACTGAATTGTCTTTCTCCAGAGTGAATGCGCAGATGATTGCTGAAATTGCTCCTTTTCTAAACCTCGTCACGCTGAGGAAAACTGCAGTTTCTTTCCAGAGTGTGTTTGCAAATGCTGTTTCATGTTTGACTGATATGAGAAACTCTTTTCACACTGAAGACACTTGTAAGGCTTCTCTCCAGTGTGAACCCTTATGTGACTCTTGAGGTTTCTTTGAACCGTGAAGCTCTTTCCACACTGAGGGCAGGTGAAAGGCTTTTCTCCAGTGTGAATTCTCATGTGATGATGAAGGTCTGCTCTATATCTTAAGCTCTTCCCACACAGTTTGCAAGTGTATGGCTTCTCTCCCGTGTGATTTCTCATGTGGACATCAAGTTCTTTTTTCTGTTTAAAACTCTTTCCACACTGAGAGCATATGAATGGCTTTTCTCCAGTGTGAATTCTCATGTGAACTTTAAGATTTCCTTGTTTTGAGAAACTCTTTCCACACTGTTGGCAGGTGTAAGGTTTCTCTCCGGTGTGAACTCTCATGTGGATATTAAGGTTTTTGTTCAGTGTGAAACTCTTTCCACACTGAGGGCATATAAAAGCCTTCTTTTCAGTGTGGATGTCCAAGTGGACCTTCTTTCCAGTGTGGATGTCCATGTGGACTTTAAGGTTTTTTTCCTGTGTGAATCTTTTTCCACACTGAGGGCATATGAACGGCTTCTCTTCAATGTGGATGTCCATGTGGAGTTTAAGGGTTCTTTTCCGTGTGAATCCCTTTCCACACTGAGGGCATATGAACGGCTTCACTCCAGCATGCATGTTCAAGTGGGCTTTAAGGCTGTCTTTTCGATTGAAACTCTTTCCACACTGTTGGCAGGTCAAAGGCTTCGCTCCAGTGTGAACTCTCATCTGAAGGTTTCCGTTTTCTGTTTTATGTGTCTGTGAGTAACTAAAAGATTTTTCATACAGATTTTTCTCTTCCATTTCATTCAGTTTTTGACTCTCCTCTTTCAGCTCCATCAGGCCTAAGGTGAAAAGAAATAAAATAAAGTTACACCATTTAGACGTGTAAAACATCAAATCCAAATACATGTATGCTATACACACTAAACAACTGAAAAAGGTGTAACATGTAATCTCAGACCTTCTTGTCAAAATGGTTGATTCTAGGCTTTCTTTAGGACACGTCCCAAATACTTTTAAGCTGTCTGTTATAAAAACTCACAGTAGAGCACTGGATAAGGATCCCGCTTGTCCTAACACAAATCTAGCGGGATCACAGATTGCGGGTTTACCGTTGCTGCAGGTGGGAGCTCAAAAATATACTGCAGTTAGTGTTACTCTCAGCGCTGTGTAGTAACAGTGTCGCCTGATCAAGATCGGCTCACGCTGCATTGGTCCAAACTGATAAACGGTCCGTCAACCACACAATAACGAGTAGCTCAGTTTCATTCCGCTTACATTACATTTGCCATTTGATGTTGGGCAATGTTGTGGTCACGCCAGCATCTCGAGCGCGCTTGACACACGTGAAGCGCTTACATTTGAAATAGCAAAATTTTGGTCGGCAGGAAAAATGGTCGAACGAAATTTTGAAAATGCATACCGAAAACTGAACCGAAAGCCTCGTACCGAACGGTTCAATACCAATACGTGTATCGTTACACCCCTACTGCGCACATATATTCAAATGAGCATCCCTATAGAATGAACTCTTAATACGCATGTGCATGCCATCAGCGTTCTCACAATCTGTATTGTAAAAAGCGCTATATAAATAAATGTGACTTGACTTGACTGTCGTTAAGCTTTGCATCTGAGGACTAGTTTGTTTTATTTGATAGGAGTGCCTTCTCACATCATACACATTTATGCACTTCAAAAGTGGCACTGGATGTTGATATGCTAAAATATATTGATTAACATGTATACATTTAAATCCAATTAAATATATATATATATATATTATTTATTAGTATTGCGGCAGTCCTGTGGGCGAAAATGCCTTGTTGATGCTAGAGGTCAGAGGAGAATGGGCCGACTGATTCAAGCTGATAGAAGAGCAACTTTGACTGTAATAACCACTCGTTACAACCGAGGTATGTAGCAAAGCATTTGTGAAGCCACAACACCCACAACCTTGAGGCGGATGGGCTACAACAGCAGAAGATACCACTCGTCTCCACTACAAATAGGAAAAAGATGCTACAATTTGCAAGAGCTCACCAAAATTGGACAGTTGAAGACTGGAAAAATGTTGCCTGGTCTGATGAGTCTCGATTTCTGTTGAGACATTCAGATGGTAGAGTCAGAATTTGGCGTAAACAGAATGAGAACATGGATCCATCATGCCTTGTTACCACTGTGCAGGCTGGTGGTGGTGGTGTAATGGTGTGGGGGATGTTTTCTTGGCACACTTTAGGCCCCTTAGTGCCAATTGGGCATCATTTAAATGCCACGGCCTTTATGGCCACCATGTACCCATCCTCTGATGGCTACTTCCAGCAGGATAATGCACCATGTCACAAAGCTCGAATCATTTCAAATTGTTTCTTGAACATGACAATGAGTTCATTGTACTAAAATGGCCCCCACAGTCACCAGATCTCAACCCAATAGAGCATCTTTGGGATGTGGTGGAACGGGAGCTTCGTGCCCTGGATGTGCATCCCACAAATCTCCATCAACTGCAAGATGCTATCCTATCAATATGGGTCAACATTAGGGGTGTCACGATTCTCCAAATCCTCGATTACATTTTCGATTCTAAGGTCACGGTTCGATTCGATTCTCGATTCTTACATTTATTTTTTTTAAAGCACAGTTTGCTATGCCATTTTTAGACTAAACTTTTATGCAATATAATATATGACCTTTGTTTGCAATGTACCACACTATAATTTAAAACATTTATTAACAAAATAATGTCACAATAACTTATCTTCAGTCAATTGGAAACTTAAGCAAAATAACCTGCCATGTAGTTTCTCTTTTGTAACTGCAGTCTTATTCACAGATGATGACATTCAAGTTCACAACAAAACAAACACGGTTTAACAGATACATCTATGTTTTCCTTGCTTTACCTCGTTCTTAAAGTAAAAACATGACTGTGAAAAATATTAGTATTTAACGTAGTATTTAATTAAATGCATTTATGATGAAATTACAACATTTTCATGTCAATTTGTGTTCATTTTGACCACGAACTGTGCGCTGTCACTTTAACTCGGCGCGTGCAGCAGAAATAGACTCGGTGCGGAAATGAACGACACTCTAAAGATACTGTTCTGAGTCTGCTGTTGTAATTTAAAGTTTAAATTAAAAAAGTGGAAGAATATGGTACACGCACATACAGTAGCAGAGCTTGCAAACTGTGGCTTTTTTGAAGCGCAAACTTTGAACGCGAATGTGAACGTTGTTAATATAACTCACTGGAAATCACAAATACAGTCTCCCACTGTCCCACACTGGCGACTTCAGTGAAAGAGGAGGGGGTCGGTGAAAGTCCTGTTGATGGGTCTCCTGCATCTGCAGTTGCTAATGCTGTCTTATGTCTGGCTGTAGCTAAGGTAGAGGACTCGCAGCACTTCAACACGCGTGTTTTTTTACCGCTTTGCAAACCGACTGGACGTGACATGGGGGCGTGGCAGCATCGACGATTCCATTTTTGAATTCGATGTTCGAGATTGTGACTTAATTTCGATCGATTGCAATTTAAAATCGAAATCGTGACACCCTTAGCCAACATTTCTAAAGAATGCTTTCAGCACCTTGTTGAATCAATGCCACGTAGAATTAAGGCAGTTCTGAAGGCGAAAGGGGTTCAAACACAGTATTAGCAGTGGTGTAAAGTAACGAATTACAAATACTCTCGTTACTGTAATTGAGTAGTTTTTTTTAGGAATTGTACTTTTTTAAGTAGTTTAAAAACAGTGTACTTTTACTTTTACTTGAGTACATTTTAAGTGCTGTATCGGTACTTTTACTGCGCTATTTTCCCTGAACCTGCCGTCGCTACATTTATATTAATATTTATTTTTATAATAAGTCATGTGACTCCATGCGTGATTCCCGTCAAATCAAAACGCGCGTGGAAAACTTTGCGTCAAACCAGCATCAACAGACTTCGAGACACCTGGCGCCAATTTATTTTAATCATGGAGGAAGAGCCGGAGGGAGGAAGAGTGGTAATGCGCAAGTTTGTTCATGTATGGGTTTATCATGAGTGTGAATGTTTGACAACCAAAATGATTCTACCAAAAATAGCCAAAAAAGCACTGTGATCGACACAGATCGAATACATTTTACCGGACAATGCATGGTGTTTTTGATGACGCGATCATAGCAACCATGATAGCAACCAGCCTAGAGTAAAGGCACGCACGCTTTATAATTGTTGCTGGTTACTGTATGATGACTGAAATCATGAACTTGCCTAAACAATTACTAAATATAAACTGCAGAATGTTACGTTTTCTAATACACGCACAAATGGTAGGCTATGTATTCTGTTAGCAGCACTGCACGAGCTTGCGATGCCATCTGCTCGAAAAACTTAATTTAGTTTGTTTACCGGGCTTCAAAGTGCATTAGGCATTAACTTATCATCACTGCTAGATTTTTGTCCCTTACATAAATTTCGTTTAGCATAAACGCATTAACCTCCTTTCTGTTGACTTAAATTGTTAATGTACAACGCTTTGCAACCTTTTTCAATTAATCTGCAAGAAAACCTCTACAGAATGGTTGTCACAAATGTTACCAGATTATTGGTTGCTTTCTCAAATATTACATGGCTGTATTTTAATAAAACTGTTGGAGAAATATTGAAATACTGTTTCTTTTTTTTTTCCTATGAATCTGTGATAAAAGAGTAAGCTACATTTTCAATTTGCAGGGTATAAGGTATAACATTCATAGCATAATACTCACTACTCACTACTCTTGAGTACTTTTAAAAGGGATACTTTTTACTCCTACTTTGAGTAGTATTTAGGACAGGTACTTTTACTCTACTCTCACTAAATTTTTTGACAAGTAACAGTACTTTTACTTGAGTATGCTTTTTCAGTACTCTTTCCACCACTGAGTATTAAGCCGCGTTTCCACCGCAGGAACTTTCCCCAGGAACTACGAACTTTGGGGTGGTACTCGGTGTGTTTACACCGCAGGAACCAGGGTCTAAATGAAGTTCCGGGTAAAAATTTCCCCCCCAGAAAGTCCCTGCTGGCGAGGTAGTACTTTTTCAGAGTTCAGGAACTTTCGGGGTGGGACTTGTGCGCTGAACATGCTGATTGGTTGAGCTCACGTCACATTTGATTGGTTGACTCCACGCAGCATTTTATTTTAGCCGCCATTTTTAAAAATCACGCTTCCTGGCTTTGTGCAGTAAAGAGTTGTCTGGAAATGAATATGGAGTTTACAAAAAAATACGACCGCTGGACCGACGACGAGGTCCAGGCTTTAATAAGCGTATTTGCAGAAGAGGAAATCCAGCGGGAACTGGAAACGGCAATCCGCAATGAAAAGGTATATCTGAAAATATCGAGTCGGTTATACGAGCTGGGCATTGTTCACACTGGAAAACAGTGCAGAGAGAAGTTAAAAAAATTAAAACAAGACTACAAAAAAGTCAAGGACCACAACAATAGAAGCGGATCCGATCGGCGTACTAACAAGTGGTTTGACCGCCTGGACGCGTTGTTGGGACACAGGCCGGCATTTTCTGGAGCAGCGGTGACAAAAGACTCTGCAATTGCATTTTTGGAATCCATTCATGAATCTGAGGACCAGTCGGTTGAAGGTAAATTATCACACCTCTACATGATATTGTCTTAAACTCTTTGCAGTAATAAAACAAACTAACTTTTTTCAACGTGTTTTTACAGATGAAATGAATGGCCCCAATGATGTGCAGGCAACAGAGACCAGCGTGTTTTCCCCTGCAATCACCAGTAGCCCTCATCCCAAGTCTTCCGCCGAAACACACACACGACGAGGTATTAAACAACGTTGTCTGTTGATAAAAATATACTTCAAAACTAGGGGTGTAATAATATATCGTGCAACAATATATTGCAATACAAAAATGCAACATTACGTATCGTGGATAGTTCACCCACAATAAAAATTACTGTGAGGAAAAAAAATTCAGGTTTCAGAGTTTTAGTGTCAGTACTACATTAAAATGATGTTGATATTAATGTATAATATAATGCAATGGGGGAATCTTTGTGGGTCCTGATAATGCCAAACATCTTACCAATGTTAAGCATATTCGTCTAAAATAATTCAGTATTTTCAGCTTCAGAATCATGAATATGTTTATTCTGGTGTCATCATTGTCCTTGGGTTACAAGCACCAAGTCCAAGTCCAAGCGTATTCATTTAAACCCACAATGTAATATCAAAGTTAGCATTTTAATCAACAGTATTTTGTTAACCTTTTATCATATGTCTTGGGAGTATCGCAATAACATTGTATCGTGATATGTATCGAATCGTGACACGAGGGTATGGTTACACCCCTATTCAAAACTGACCTAATTGTAATACTAATGGTTTTGAGTCATTGTGTTATTTTTGTATTGCAAACCTAAATGGCCCATGATAAAAAAAATATGGAGCATGATGACCCAACACAAGTTTAAAATTTAAGATTTTGTAATTAAAACACTTAAAATACGTGTTTTATGGTTTCCAGGGTGGGCTTGTGTATTTATTGTCATGTGTTTCTGCACTTAGGGAAGAGGAAAAGGGATTGTGACTTCCTTGATGCGCTGAGGGACATGGAAGATTCTAACCGGACCGCCCTACAGCTTGGACAAGAACAGCGTGACAAATATATGCAGCTGTTACTTGAGAGCCAGGCTGAGGAAAGAGAGATGAGGAGGCAGGAGTTGGCGTTCCTGCAGTCGGAAGCTGAAGAAAGCAGACGGCAGCAGAGGGACTTTCAGGCCGGGTTTCTGTCTGTTCTTGGACAGTTTGCCCAGTCATTCAAAAAGTAGCCACTTGAACTCTGAGACGGCACTTTAAATTGAACATTCGCATTTTTTTATTTTTCTCTGCACAATTCCAATTTTTATGAGGGCCGGGTTTCTGTCTGTTCTTGGACAGTTTGCCCAGTCATTCAAGCCACTTGAAATCTGAGATTGCACTTTAAATTGAACATTTGCATGTTTTATTTTTCTTTGCACAATTCAAATTTTTATATATTGTTTGCATTCCTGCAGAGGGCCGGGTTTCTGTCTGTTCTTGGACAGTTTGCCCAGTTGTTCAAAAATACATTTGTATTTGTTTTTCTTTACACAATATATTACTGTTCTCGTAATTTATTTCTTTTCACATTATTGTATTTAAAAAAAAATATATTTAGTAAGCAGTACTTGCCTTGTGTTAAATAAAGTTTGTAAAATGTCACTTTTGAGATCAAGTGCCTTTTCATCTCAATGGTAATTTTAGCTCTTATGGTAAGGTTTTGAAGTGCTGGTTAGATGTAAAACATTTCCGGTGAAAGTGCATAGGTTAAAATAAGCAAAGTGTAGGTCATTTAAGTCACTTATGAAATTAAATGTTATATTTGACAGCCAAATATACAGGTGAAACTCAAATTTACAAATATTGTGCAAAAGTTGTTTCAGTAATTCAACTTAAAGGTGAAACTCGTATATAGACTCATTACATGCAAGGTGTATTACATTTTAAAGCCTGTTATAATTATGACTATATGGCTTACAGCTTATGAAAACTTCACATTTATTCTAATTAGATTTTCATAGCTGAAATATCTCACTTTGCATGTAATGAGTCTATATATAGTTTCACCTTTAAGTTGAATTACTGAAATAAAGTTTTGCATGTTATTCTAATTTTTCAAGTTTCACCTGTAAACAGAAAGTGATAACAGAATAAATTAAAACCAAAGCATGATTCAGAAGTAATAATTTTTATTTACAAAAAAAGTGTTACACAGCAAAAACAATGTACAACAGGCGTATACAGCATAAAAAAGCACATTACAGCACCTGAAGGTTATTTTTCCCTTACCCAAAAAACCCCCAAAACTTTCTGGTGTGTAGCTAGTGATACTGCAGTTTACTACATTGTAGTCAAAAACTTCATTAGGCCTGTACGTGCATCAAGACCCTCTGCCTCTACAGTGGCTGCCAGTGCCCCGTCAGGCTGGTTGAATGTACCCGTAGCCCATTCTTCTCTGAACTCATCACCATTCATTTCACAGAGGTTATGCAGAACACATGCTATCACCAGGGATTTGACCTTGTGTGTATTGCAGTCATTTCGTTTTAGCAAACTCCTCCATCTGCCCTTTAGTCTGCCAAAAGCATTCTCAACCACCACCCTGGCTCTGCTTGTTTTATGGTTGTACACAAGTTGTTGGGGTGTCAGTTGTCCGTTGTCTGTGAAAGGTTTCATCAGCCAGCTCTTCAAAGGATAGGCTGCATCACCAAGGACATAGTACCCCACATCATGTCCACAAATGTTCTTGGTTACATCAGGTAGTAACAAACCCCTATCCACTAGGTCCCACAATCCTGACAAACGCAGCACTCTGGCATCATGCAGGCTCCCTGGCGCTCCTAAAAAAACATTCCAAAAGAGACCTCTTCCGTCCACAACAGCCTGTAGAATGATCGAATGCCAGCCCTTTCGGTTGAAGTACTCTGTGTGGTACTCCTCTGGTCCAAGAATGGGGATGTGTGATCCATCAATTGCACCTACACACTGAGGCAAACCCCATCTGCACTCAAAATACGTCGCCATTTCTTTTAATTTTTCACTGTTTGGTAACTGGATAACTTCTTGCATGAGTACCTTCTCAACAGATGAGCAGAAATCGTGAACACAGTGACACACAGTAGCAACTCCGACTCCAAATAAATGAGAGATGCTTCTATACTCAGAGTTGGTCGCAAGTTTCCACAGTGCAATGGCGATTCTTTTTTGAATGGGTACACAATGTCGGTAGTTTGTGTCATGTCTCTCCAGTTGGGGTTGCAATCGACGACAGAGGTACAGAAAAGTATCCTTAGACATCCGGAAATTCTTTATCCACTGTGCTTCGGTGAAAGTTGGAACCACGCTGTCCCACCATTCTGTTGTTCTAGTGTGCATCCAAACCGATCGCGAAACACGACGCATTCGATAGTACTCCCATATCTAAAACACACCAAAGTTGCACAAAATAAGTTAATGTAATCGATAATAACATTATTCACAACTCTTGTTAATTTTGGTGGATTATTTTCTTACCAATCTTGTTCTTTCTGCCCGATGGCGCGCGTTCGTCCCATCCATCTCACGGTCAATGTCCGCTATAGCTGATAATAAACGTTGTCTACTTTTATATCTAGCATTACGAGCTTTCTGAATACGCTTTACTATTAGTGCTCGTCTCTTTTCTGCCGTTTTGTTAATTACCTCGTTAGTAAACCAATAGATCGCACACAAAAGCAGCACAGCTTGAATCTCCTCCATACTTAAAACTCAAAACGCACTCAAAACTCAAAACAAGCGCGCCGCGGAGACTGGGAGGAGCAGTCGCACGCAATTCAACGTCACCAGGCTAATTTACATAATCTTCCCGGTACTTTAGACCGCGGTGTAAACGCAGTAAGCAACCGGTCTGGGGCAAAAAAAGTTCCTATGAAAAAAGTTCCTGGGACAAATAGTTCCTGGTAATTGCGGTGGAAACGCGGCTTTAGTATGGTGTTCCTAATAATCCTTTAGGGGAGTGTACATACATAATACCTAAACCTAAAACACCTAAACACCTGCTTTTTCTAGAGATGGTCAAACATGCTTATGATCAATTAATCAAAAGTTTTTTGATTTGAAGTTTAAAAAAATATTAGCAGTGCTTGATTGTAACATACCCTCTTAATTCCTATGGAAACAGTACATATGTACTTAGTTTTTCCACACATGGACTCTCCATTTTTGCCTAGTTTAAGCAAAATTAAAAGTGCTGGCTAATTAAAAGTGTAAAAACTCAGGTTATCATTCACGTCGGCACTAATGATGTTTGATTTTGCTAGTCGGAGATCACTAAAATTAACATTAAAGTCCCTGTAAAGGCAAAAAAAAAAAAAAATCTTAACACATTATAAATGTTAGAAATGTATTACTAAAACATATTACAAAGACTGTGAACTGTGAGGAACTGAATTGTGGAGTTAGACCGTTAAACAGTTTTTCACCATTGCTATTTTCCGGATTTTTTGGGCGGGTCTAAAAGGGGGTTCGATGACGCACTGGAGCCCCTGAGCTCCTGGACACGCCCCTACATGATGACGCACTGGAGCCCCTGAGCTCCTGGACACGCCCCTACATGATGACGCACTGGAGCCCCTGAGCTCCTGGACACGCCCCTACATGATGACGCACTGGAGCCCCTGAGCTCCTGGACACGCCCCTACATGATGACGCACTGGAGCCCCTGAGCTCCTGGACACGCCCCTACATGATGACGCACTGGAGCCCCTGAGCTCCTGGACACGCCCCTACATGATGACGCACTGGAGCCCCTGAGCTCCTGGACACGCCCCTACATGATGACGCACTGGAGCCCCTGAGCTCCTGGACACGCCCCTACATGATGACGCACTGGAGCCCCTGAGCTCCTGGACACGCCCCTACATGATGACGCACTGGAGCCCCTGAGCTCCTGGACACGCCCCTACATGATGACGCACTGGAGCCCCTGAGCTCCTGGACACGCCCCTACATGATGACGCACTGGAGCCCCTGAGCTCCTGGACACGCCCCTACTTGATGACGCACTGGAGCCCCTGAGCTCCTGGACACGCCCCTACATGATGACGCACTGGAGCCCCTGAGCTCCTGGACACGCCCCTACATGATGACGCACTGGAGCCCCTGAGCTCCTGGACACGCCCCTACATGATGACGCACTGGAGCCCCTGAGCTCCTGGACACGCCCCTACATGATGACGCACTGGAGCCCCTGAGCTCCTGGACACGCCCCTACATGATGACGCACTGGAGCCCCTGAGCTCCTGGACACGCCCCTACATGATGACGCACTGGAGCCCCTGAGCTCCTGGACACGCCCCTACATGATGACGCACTGGAGCCCCTGAGCTCCTGGACACGCCCCTACATGATGACGCACTGGAGCCCCTGAGCTCCTGGACACGCCCCTACTTGATGACGCACTGGAGCCCCTGAGCTCCTGGACACGCCCCTACATGATGACGCACTGGAGCCCCTGAGCTCCTGGACACGCCCCTACATGATGACGCACTGGAGCCCCTGAGCTCCTGGACACGCCCCTACATGATGACGCACTGGAGCCCCTGAGCTCCTGGACACGCCCCTACATGATGACGCACTGGAGCCCCTGAGCTCCTGGACACGCCCCTACATGATGACGCACTGGAGCCCCTGAGCTCCTGGACACGCCCCTACATGATGACGCACTGGAGCCCCTGAGCTCCTGGACACGCCCCTACATGATGACGCACTGGAGCCCCTGAGCTCCTGGACACGCCCCTACATGATGACGCACTGGAGCCCCTGAGCTCCTGGACACGCCCCTACATGATGACGCACTGGAGCCCCTGAGCTCCTGGACACGCCCCTACATGATGACGCACTGGAGCCCCTGAGCTCCTGGACACGCCCCTACATGATGACGCACTGGAGCCCCTGAGCTCCTGGACACGCCCCTACATGATGACGCACTGGAGCCCCTGAGCTCCTGGACACGCCCCTACTTGATGACGCACTGGAGCCCCTGAGCTCCTGAACACGCCCCTACATGATGACGCACTGGAGCCCCTGAGCTCCTGGACACGCCCCTACATGATGACGCACTGGAGCCCCTGAGCTCCTGGACACGCCCCTACATGATGACGCACTGGAGCCCCTGAGCTCCTGGACACGCCCCTACATGATGACGCACTGGAGCCCCTGAGCTCCTGGACACGCCCCTACATGATGACGCACTGGAGCCCCTGAGCTCCTGGACACGCCCCTACTTGATGACGCACTGGAGCCCCTGAGCTCCTGAACACGCCCCTACATGATGACGCACTGGAGCCCCTGAGCTCCTGGACACGCCCCTACATGATGACGCACTGGAGCCCCTGAGCTCCTGGACACGCCCCTACATGATGACGCACTGGAGCCCCTGAGCTCCTGGACACGCCCCTACATGATGACGCACTGGAGCCCCTGAGGCTGTTCCCTCCCCTAACAATAACTAGAGCACATTCGCATCAGTTTGCCGCTCAATCGCGAGTTACTGTCAGTACTACTATTATTAGTTACTACAGCCTACAGTTTGCTAGCTAGCCATGCCTTCGTCACGGAAATACATACTACCTAGATGCGATTACGTACAAAACAGATCGGTGTCCTTATTTAAATTTCCAAAAAACAATCACATCAAGAAGAGGAGGATTAATTTTGTGAAGAGCCACCTTGATGGAGAGCCGAGGATCACCGACAAAACCCGCTCCTGTAGTGATCATTTTACATGGGATAGTTTTATAAACTTTCGTCGGAGACAACTGGGATTCACAGATAATCTGCTGTTGCTGGTGAATGGGGCCGAACCGACTATCTCTCGCCTCGGCCTTCATCCTCCCGTCGCGCCGACAACTGGTGCCATCATCGGCAGTGCGTGCCCACCAATGAGTGTAAGTTGCCTTGTGTGCTTATGTTATAATTACAGTAGGTAGTATAGTTGGTAGTCCACAGTAACTTTACTAAAGCATCCATTCCGGCTGTAGCGGTGAGAATGACAGTGGAGTGTGTTGAAGGCAGCTTTCCCGCAAGTGGGCGTGGTTTCAGCGCAGCCAGCGGACACGTCCCCCACCCCCGTGGACACACCCCCCACCCCGTGGACACGCCCCCCCAGCGGACACGCCCCCAGTGTTTGAGAGCAGAGACTACTGCTCATTTTTTCAAGATTTTGATAGCTTATTTTATGTATAGCATTCAAATTTGGCTGAGTGGCTAATAACACATTTTTCTGTGGTGTGACAAACGCAGAACACGTACTTAATTGTGACTTTACGGGGACTTTAAAGAGGTGTGTGAACTCGCAAGTACAATGTCAGGCACTGTAATTTGCTCTGGCCCCCTTCCTGTTCGAAGGAGTGACGAGATACTTAGTAGATTGTCCTCACTCAATGTAAACACGTATTTAAAAAAAACTTGATGCTAGAGAAATGTTTAATCTCTATTGTCCGATCTCAAACCCCCCCCCGCATGAAAGCGCAGCAGGGATTATTTTCCCCGAAAAAAAATAAGGTAATAAGGCTTGAAAACAACATCATGGTGAGTAAATAATTACTGAATTTCCATTTTTTGTGTGAACTGTTCCAAAGACAGTCACAGAAAAATAGTGAAGGGGTAAACAAACTTTACACAGATAAAACACATCGTTTGCTAAGCGACGTAGGCCTAAGTACTGGCTTTTAAACCAAAAAAAAATTCACTAATTTATCATCTCTCTATTTCACCTTTTTTTTGTAGAATCATAAGGGAATTTTTATTCATTCATAAAGCTGCCTGTTACCAGGTTATTTCTAAATATGTGATTTAAAAAAATATATATATTCTAGGTTTTCAATATATAGGTTTTCAAATCAGTTGGTCCTGTTGGTTAATGTTGTAATCTTGTCTGTTGTTTTTGACTTACTTGAATTTATAGTCATGTAATATTGCTAGATTAAATAACATAATTCACGAATAACGAATTTGTGCCACTGAGGGAGATTTTTTCTCCCAAATTAAGCCAGATGCCAATATTAAGACAATAAAGCTATGATTACAAACCCTGATTTGTCATTCCTTTGAGAATGACAAAGGAAAAAAATCTATTATAGACAACAAATGTAAAGTTGTTCCCTCACATTTCACAATTTGCTAAATAAATGTATTTGTTAGATACTGTTGCATAATTAAGGGCTAGAATTTAATGATTTGTCAGTGTTTTTAATTCAAAATTAGATTTTGGGTTTGATGTTACACAAAATAGTTGTAATTTACTGTAATTTAAAATCATTCTTTTTGTCACGAGTTGCATGTATAAATAAAGAGATGCATGACGCAGAATGACTTAAAGACTTTGAGAATGAAACTAACCTGTTTGTTCCTCAGTATCTTCATGTTTGACTCTGAGTGTTTCTTCAATCTTCACGCCTTCACTCTCCTCTTTAATAAACGCCATCTTTATAATAGTGTGTCACGTGGATCTCAGTCGCTTCACCAGGAGTTTTTCTGTGTGTTTAGACACTCTGTCCTGTTTAAGAGGAGAATAATTAACAGAAAGAAAAACACTCTAAACTAAATATCTGAGTGCGTCTCAATCAGATCTAGTTCAGTAGTTCAGTTCACTGGTGAGAGACTCAGTCAGAGAGAGAGTTAATGGACTTAAATGTTCTGATTAGACTAAAAACACTCTAAACTAAATCTCATTGTCAGTTGATTTGTAGAAGTTGTTATTCCACATGTGTGTGTTTTACACTGGAGAACTGCAGGAGTCGTCAGCGAGATTCGGCGATTCGAGCGCTTACAAACTCTGAATCATTTGATTCAAATGAATCTGAACCGGTTTCGAAAAGCTTCGTTTCTCTATCATTACTTGCCAGAGAGCAAACAGCGTGTTTATGATGAACTGATTCACAAAATAGGGAGCGAAATAACACGCACTTTTTCTGTTACTCACACGTGGATGCAATTCGCAAAAACTGTTCATTACTTTTATTAGAAACATTATAGTGTTAAATGTATCAAACTTAACATGTGGCACATTTCTCTATAAAATTGTCTTTGAAATATCTTTGTTCAAATGATTGAAAACACAAACCTTTCTTCTGCAGAATCACAGATGCATGAGCGTGGCGCAGACTTATGACGTCACACCAAAATAAAAGTCTTGTTCAAAATCATAGAAATTCACATACAGAAAACACATTAAAATTATAAGATAAAGCATTCATTTAAATGACGAATCACAGATCTCCAAAGCTATTATACCACTGAGATTATTTAAAAAAGCTTCTGACTTATTCCTAAATATAATTATTTCTAAATCTAAGCAAGATTGAATAAAGTCAATGAATAAAGTATCTTGATCTTCATACTACAAAAGAATGAAAAGCAATAAATACTTAAACTTTTAATGTATATGTTAATTTAAATGTTTAATATAATTATTTATAAACTTAAACATTTTAAACAAACTCATTAATTAATTTGTAAATCAAATTTAAATTTGTGATTGTAAAGAAATCTATCTACTTTTTGCTGTAATCTTTTAACTTATGATGATGTATATTTCCACCTTACTCCATCTCAGTTTCTCCACAGAATATAAGGGCAAACCAAAATTTTAACTATATGTGGAAAAATAAAGTGCATTGTGTTAAAGGGCCATGACTGTGAAGAATTTCATTGATGACGGGTTTGAAACTGATTGGTTTAAAACATTTCTTCTAAATAGTAATGAAATATGATTAACATTTCACAGGATTACTACAGTGTGGTATGTGTGCTGAAAATGCGACAATATAAACACACTCAAATTATTCAAATTATTATTGGGGATATTCAAATTATATTATATATTTACTATCGCGCTGCGGTAAAGGACTTCCCGTATCACCTCCTCTTATAAAGCCCCGATCTAATCGTTTACATTAATTAAGCCTGTTGTCGAGCAGGTTTAATCTTACGGACCTGTTGCTATGACAGCAAATCCAGGGGCCTGTACCATGAAGGTAGCTGAACAAACTCGGAGTTACAGGATTAGTTTTGAGTTGACAAAACCAAACTGATGCAATCAGGCTTTATTGGTACCATGACGCAGCTCATCAACTTTCTCTGTCAACTCAGGCTTTGATCTTAAGCTATGATTACTCCACGAGCGCGTGCACATACCAAAGTGACGTTGGCACCAAACAACCAATCGCGTTCGATATGGATAGAGCGAGAGCGATATATTTTTTCCGCGGAGGAGCAAGAGATAATCATTCAGAATTTCGATGAATTTAAATATGTAGCCTATTACAAGCTCGAAACAATACGGTCTCTGCTGCCAAAGCAAGAGAAGACTGTTGGAGAAAGATAGCTGATTGCGTTAATGTGTAAGCTAAATAAATAGGCTACGTTCTATATTCATGTAAAATGATGTATATATAGGCTATGAATGTATGTGTGTGTGTGTGTGTGTGTGTGTGTGTGAAATATAGCCTATATTTTTATAATATATATAAAAAATGTGCATGTATATACTAATAAAGATTAAAATTCATTGATTTTTAGATGCAACTCCAAACGTTCTTGGCAGCTGATAAAGACAAAATATAAAAATATAATTCAAAGTAGCCTAGTAAGTATTTACACACAATTTTATTATTTTTTATTAACACTTGTTTGAGGCAAACCAAAAAAAGAGTGAAATTCAGAAAACCAGTGTAGGGCCACTCCTCCAGAATACACTGAGTTGGCTCTGATAGGAATAAGGGATGGCCGATTATGGATGGGATTACTGGTGCTGTACAATCTGACCCTGGTGCTGGCTCCTCTAAGCAAGTAACACTGGGTACGTGTGCGATACATTACTATTTTAAGTTTTAAGTATGGCTGACTGTATGTTCTTCAGTAGAGGGAAATGCAGTGTCTCTGTTGAAGCCAGCACACACACACAGTCTCCCACACAGAGGTCAGTATGCAGCAGACAGAACACCAGAAACATATTGGCCTACTTTTATTTATCAGGGAGGAGGAAATGATGAAGACACTCTGTCTGTGTTCTGGGACAGTTGCTGAGGTGAATGCACTGGGCTTTTTATTAAGGCAAACATTTGAATGTGTGGCATAAAACGGGGACTGGCCCAAGTTACACATCTCTTTTATTGTAGGATTTTTCACAACCTGTCCCAGAAACTGAAGCCTCTACCTCAACAGGCTTCAAAAGAAATGTGAACAAGGTAAGGATTTAAAACCCATGACATATATTACAGGTGTTTGTCAAGGAACTTTCTGTGAGTTGATTAGCCTCCCAAAAACTTGTAATGATCATGTTTGTGGTGGAATTATGTTTCAGGTGGAAACAGACTCAGTCAGGGCCCTTTACAAAAGGAGCCTATAGAGCTAGACTGCACACTAAAGGAGCCTATAGAGCTAGACTGCACACTAAAGGAGCATATAGAGCTAGACTGCACACTAAAGGAGCCTATAGAGCTAGACTGCACACTAAAGGAGCCTATAGAGCTAGACTGCACACTAAAGGAGCCTATGGAGCTAGACTGCACACTAAAGGAGCCTATAGAGCTAGACTGCACACTAAAGGAGCCTATAGAGCTAGACTGCACACTAAAGGAGCATATAGAGCTAGACTGCACACTAAAGGAGCCTATAGAGCTAGACTGCACACTAAAGGAGCCTATGGAGCTAGACTGCACACTAAAGGAGCCTATAGAGCTAGACTGCACACTAAAGGAGCCTATAGAGCTAGACTGCACACTAAAGGAGCATATAGAGCTAGACTGCACACTAAAGGAGCCTATAGAGCTAGACTGCACACTAAAGGAGCCTATAGAGCTAGACTGCACACTAAAGGAGCATATAGAGATAGACTGCACACTAAAGGAGCATATAGAGCTAGACTGCACACTAAAGGAGCATATAGAGATAGACTGCACACTAAAGGAGCATATAGAGATAGACTGCACACTAAAGGAGCATATAGAGCTAGACTGCACACTAAAGGAGCCTATAGAGCTAGACTGCACACTAAAGGAGCCTATAGAGCTAGACTGCACACTAAAGGAGCCTATAGAGCTAGACTGCACACTAAAGGAGCCTATAGAGCTAGACTGCACACTAAAGGAGCATATAGAGATAGACTGCACACTAAAGGAGCCTATAGAGCTAGACTGCACACTAAAGGAGCATATAGAGCTAGACTGCACACTAAAGGAGCATATAGAGATAGACTGCACACTAAAGGAGCATATAGAGCTAGACTGCACACTAAAGGAGCATATAGAGCTAGACTGCACACTAAAGGAGCCTATAGAGCTAGACTGCACACTAAAGGAGCATATAGAGATAGACTGCACACTAAAGGAGCATATAGAGCTAGACTGCACACTAAAGGAGCCTATGGAGCTAGACTGCACACTAAAGGAGCCTATAGAGCTAGACTGCACACTAAAGGAGCATATAGAGCTAGACTGCACACTAAAGGAGCCTATAGAGCTAGACTGCACACTAAAGGAGCCTATAGAGCTAGACTGCACACTAAAGGAGCCTATAGAGATAGACTGCACACTAAAGGAGCCTATAGAGCTAGACTGCACACTAAAGAAGCCTATAGAGCTAGACTGCACACTAAAGGAGCATATAGAGCTAGACTGCACACTAAAGGAGCCTATAGAGCTAGACTGCACACTAAAGGAGCCTATAGAGCTAGACTGCACACTAAAGGAGCCTATAGAGCTAGACTGCACACTAAAGGAGCATATAGAGATAGACTGCACACTAAAGGAGCCTATAGAGCTAGACTGCACACTAAAGGAGCCTATAGAGCTAGACTGCACACTAAAGGAGCCTATAGAGCTAGACTGCACACTAAAGGAGCATATAGAGATAGACTGCACACTAAAGGAGCCTATAGAGCTAGACTGCACACTAAAGGAGCCTATAGAGCTAGACTGCACACTAAAGGAGCCTATAGAGCTAGACTGCACACTAAAGGAGCCTATAGAGCTAGACTGCACACTAAAGGAGCCTATAGAGCTAGACTGCACACTAAAGGAGCCTATAGAGCTAGACTGCACACTAAAGGAGCCTATAGAGCTAGACTGCACACTAAAGGAGCCTATAGAGCTAGACTGCACACTAAAGGAGCCTATAGAGCTAGACTGCACACTAAAGGAGCATATAGAGCTAGACTGCACACTAAAGGAGCCTATAGAGCTAGACTGCACACTAAAGGAGCCTATAGAGCTAGACTGCACACTAAAGGAGCCTATAGAGCTAGACTGCACACTAAAGGAGCCTATAGAGCTAGACTGCACACTAAAGGAGCCTATAGAGCTAGACTGCACACTAAAGGAGCCTATAGAGATAGACTGCACACTAAAGGAGCCTATAGAGCTAGACTGCACACTAAAGGAGCCTATAGAGCTAGACTGCACACTAAAGGAGCATATAGAGCTAGACTGCACACTAAAGGAGCATATAGAGCTAGACTGCACACTAAAGGAGCCTATAGAGCTAGACTGCACACTAAAGGAGCCTATAGAGCTAGACTGCACACTAAAGGAGCCTATAGAGCTAGACTGCACACTAAAGGAGCCTATAGAGCTAGACTGCACACTAAAGGAGCCTATAGAGATAGACTGCACACTAAAGGAGCCTATAGAGCTAGACTGCACACTAAAGGAGCATATAGAGCTAGACTGCACACTAAAGGAGCCTATAGAGCTAGACTGCACACTAAAGGAGCATATAGAGCTAGACTGCACACTAAAGGAGCATATAGAGCTAGACTGCACACTAAAGGAGCCTATAGAGCTAGACTGCACACTAAAGGAGCCTATAGAGCTAGACTGCACACTAAAGGAGCATATAGAGCTAGACTGCACACTAAAGGAGCCTATGGAGCTAGACTGCACACTAAAGGAGCCTATGGAGCTAGACTGCACACTAAAGGAGCCTATGGAGCTAGACTGCACACTAAAGGAGCCTATAGAGCTAGACTGCACACTAAAGGAGCCTGACTGTGAGCTGAGGAGGCTCCACGTTTAAAAAATAAATGCAACAGCTGGATTAAACTGATCTCAGTATGTGAACTTATTTAACCAAGTAACACTTTAGCATGAATATTTATTAATGCAACTTTCTATTGCTCTCTTTCTCCCCCCCCATCCCACAAAACCAATAAAACAGTTTGAGACCTATATATCTGCAGTTTCAATGTGCTTTTATTAAGTGTAATATTGTATGGTGATTGCAACTACATTTGCACCAGCTGGGTGGTCAAGTGTGTTCGGGTCAGTTTCATCGGGGAGAAGCTTTCTGTGGTGGTTCTGGCTCCTTTCTATGGTGGCTATATTGTGCAGAATGGCACATGCAGACACTATCTGTGATGCCCACTCTGGTGACTCTTAAGCGCCGAAGACAGTTGAAACGTGCCTTTAGGATGCCAAAGATCATCTCTAACTTTTACTATGGTTTTACTGACACATGAGGGTCATGATGGGGGTTATTGTGTAGGTTTTGCTGTCCCAATTCAAATTAACAGTGTTTTGTACTGTACCAAATTTAACTAGCTTTCCTCAAAGCGCTGACACAACATACTCATGGAAAGTAGATTGTTATCTGTTAATTTTACTATTAATTTAAAGATTCATCTCACAGAAAATAATAATTTCACATGTTCACATAATCTCTACCTGAATATTAAGGCTGTGAAAGGACTTTCTATTAACATAATCTGCCTCATGTTCTCCTAGAGAAGTGGAGATTGCAACATGTGTGCAGGCTATTGCTCCAATGACTCTATAGGGAATCCTATCATAAGATTAACCGAATAATAAAAAAAAAAGATTTAAAATAATGCTTAACATGTAATGTATAGTACATTTGCGAAATTTGCTTTTTGAAAGAAAAAAAAAACATGATGTCACCCTATCAATATATCTTACCGGCAATTTTATAAAACTCTCTCTTATGGACATGGTCAATAAATGTCTGGGGAACACTATTAAACTATTAATGTACTCCTGCAGAGCGAGGACCACCTTGCGAATGGTTCGACAAACCGTGTTTTCCCCTAGATTCTGTGCATCACCGATCGTGTAGGCTACCACTTGCAAAAAAACGCAACGCAATACCATGTGTGGTACAGTAAGTGCATGAACTCGACGTGTTAAATTATTTATGTGCGGCTTAAGAAGTTCGCAAAGATAAGATATTCCTTCCGCAGAAAATCTGTATCTTTCATATAAGTAACTATCAGGAAAGGCAAGGGGATTTTGTCCGGCTAAAAACTCTATCTCTACGATGTGCTCGTCTAACAATTTGCGCTGAGATGTCCACAGGATTTCAAAGAAAATGTAAAGCCATTGCAACAAACACTGAGAATTAGTTACGTCACCTATATGTTTCTTTGCTCACAGCTGATTGGTCAAACTTCAGTCTGAGATCTCGAATCCAGAACTTAACCTGCCCCGGAGCAGGTTAGCCGTGCAGTGTAAGATACCATGGCAACGAACACCGATTAAAGCCGAGCTACTTTCATAGTACCTAAAACCCAGGGTTGGCGGAAACTAAGCTGAAACATAGCTGGCTAGCCACCTAAACCGGCTTCATGGTATAGGCCCCAGGATGAGCGTCGAAGAACCAAAACAATCCAGGATCATGACAAAACGTCAACAATCAAATCCAGCTAATGGGGTTAACGACGTACGACGGACCCCAGGTGTTATTTGTGTGGATTGTCTGCACAGTGTTATGACCAGTTGTGTGTTACATGGATTATGATTCTGGATTACTCCAATTAGAGCTGCATTTAGATCTTCAACCTTTGTGTCTCCGAGCAGTTTCATAACAACAGATGCTATTATTTTAATCATCAATAACATAATGGGTATTTTTAAATGCATAAATACAATTCAGAAACTGTAGTTGAAATGACTAAGGATCAAACATAAGAAATTACATTTGTTTATCATGTCTGATTTTATTTAACATGCGCACAGGCGCGCTGTTTAGGACGGGTTTGTGTTGAAGAGCCGCTATTTTTACAATACAGATTGTATCGAAGCACCTTAACAGTGATAACATGAAAATAATACAATAAAGTTTGTTTCTAGAAGAAAATTGCGTCATCATCCACCTTATAGGGGCTCAGTTTTAGAATTACTCCCATCTAGCGGTGAAATTGTATTTTGCATTCAAACAAATTGTGCTCTCCAGCGCCTCGCTTTTTCAAATGCGCGTTGCATCTACGGTGGCCGTTATGTACCAAAAAGCTCTGACAGGATGTCTTCTACTAGCACTTCGTTGAGTTTTCCTTCAGGTGAACAGGTTTGTAATTTCAAACAAACTGCAAATTGACAGTATGAATTACTGACTGTGAAAAAAATGAACTATTGTAATTAGTATTTATGCCTTCTTTATTCGTCACATTAGTCACACAGAAATAAATTACCGTTAGGTTTCACAAAAGAAAGAGGACACACTTCTACAGTCGCGTCTGTTTCTGTTTATTTGGTAACTTAGTGACAGGACTTCTTTCTAAATGTGATATACACATGTCCTATAACTAAGTTACATTACCATTCTCTCGACTCCCAGTAGGCTACAGATATTTTCAGTCAGAGAAAAAGAGGAAGCTCCCGAAAAAAAGTTGCTTTATTTTACGGTAGTCAGGTATAAAGAGACGAGACGTAGGCTATCTGACAGATACAATAAAAACATGATTGTGATAGCCTTTATGATTGGTCTGATTTCTTCAAACGTTCACCATGTGTTTTTTTACTATGCGTATCTTCAAGCGTTTACTATGTATGAACTATGTTACTACTATGTTTACTACAGTAATGCAAGAACAATCATATGCTCTATTAAAATATATTCTTATCGAATTTCTAGGTTACAGAAAGTAAACTAACAAACCTTGTTTTTAGCGCCTTCTCTACTTTACTCAATAGCTGCTAACGTTATTCATCAAATAGTCTGTTTAACTTTTAACTATAAATGTTTTAAAAATACACAACCAAGCAAAGAAAAAATGCTTGTAATTAAGACTGTAACTTTCTCCTTCATTAGATCTTTCCACCTGGAAAAAGCTATCCCGACATTTACTCTTGTTTTTTGTACTCTGCGGTCACGTTTCCTTTTTCGTTCAATTTGGGACTTTGGCGACGAGGATTTCTTCTCCTGTGGCTCGGCATACGTATGATCCGCCTTTGAAAATAAAATTGCAATTCAGCTTTTTAAAATTGCCTGTGGTTTAGACAACCGCCTCTCGCTCTGCTCGTCCGGTTCTGCTGCTTCAGTCGCGTGACGCCGGCTCTGAACGAAAACGTTGTGAAAACGCGTTTGCCTAGTACTTTTTGTCCCTCTCTGCTATTATAGTTTTTCAAGATGGCGGAATGACATGGAAGCCTCCGTGGACTTACCCGTCCCATGTATATAAAGATAATAAATTCTTCGTTTACGAGGATAAGTCAGATAATTGTCAGAGGTATTTGTACACCACTGAGGACATATTTATGAATAAAAATATTGATTTTAGATAATAAATTACCTAAAAAGTTACACACAGTCCCTTTAACATTTTTGTTTGTTTGTTTGTTTGTTTTTTATGATATATCATTTCCATTTTTTTAAGCACATGTAGTCAGAGTTCCAGAAAAATAATAATAATGCAACAAATAAGGAGATTGTATTTTTATTTATTTTAATCAAGTTTGTAAAAAGTGTGCTTGAATGATGTTAGTTCATTCAAATTAGCAAAGGCCAGCAAGCCTTTCTCCGAAGGGGAGTTTTTGAAAGAATGCATGATAGAGACTGCGAGTCTCTTGTGTCCAAAGAGCAAAAACAAATTTGAACAAATTAGTTTATCACGCAGAACAGTGACCCGCCGTTTACAACTAATTGACGAAGATTTGACAAGTGACTTGAACAAAAAAAAAGCAGAGTCATTTAAGTTCTATTCGTTAGCACTGGACGAAAGTAACGACATAAAAGACATCGCACAGATCTTAATTTTTATCAGAGGGATTGATGATAATTTTGAGATCACGGAGGAGTTTTTGGCCATGGAGTCCATAAAGGGGACAACACGAGGAGTGGACTTGTATGACAGCTTGACTGGTGTCATCGAGAGGCTGAAGTTACCATGGTGTAAACTGGTGAATGTCACCACAGATGGATCGCCAAATTTGACAGGAAAAAACGTTGGGCTGCTGAAAAGAATCCAGGATAAGGTGAAAGAGGAAAACCCTGAGTTGGATATACTTTTCCTGCACTGCATAATCCCCCAGGAAGTCCTGTGCGAGTCTGTATTGCAGCTTGATCATGTAGTGAAGGTAGTCGTGAAGCTCGTTAACTTCATTCGAGCAAGATGACTTAACCATCGTCAGTTCATTACATTCCTTGAAGAAACTGATGCTGATCACCAGGACTTACTGTACCACTCTAATGTCCGTCGCTTAAGTTTGGGGAAAGCATGTCAGCGAGTGTGGGAGCTCAAAGGGGAGATAAGCTCATTTTTGGAGTTAATGGGGAAGGCTGGCGATTTTCCTGAGCTGAGCGACACAGACTGGCTTTGTGATTTTGCGTTCGCTGTGGACACATTGGCACACATGAACGTGCTGAACGAGAAGCTACAAGGGAAAGATCAATTTGTGCATGACATGCATACAAATGTAAAAGCCTTCAAAACCAAATTGACTTTATTCTCAAGGCAAATTTCAAACACATTCACTCATTTCCCCACACTAGCGACACTGAAAGAGGCCTCTCAACATGCAAAGAAATACAGCAAATCACTGGATGTCCTGCACAGAGAATTTTGCCGTTGATTCTCTGATTTTGATAAAAATAGAGAAGTCACTTCAGCTGGTGTCATGTCCCCTTGTCACTGGACTCTTGCAGTTGGAATTGATAGATCTGCAGTGTGACTCCATCCTAAAGAAGAGGTTCGACTCCTTGAACGTGGATACGTTTTATGCTTCACTCAATGAAACCACGTTTCCAAACATCCGTCAGTTGGCACAGAAGATGCTGGTGTTGTTTGGCTCTACTTATGTGTGTGAGCAGACATTGTTGGAGAATTTCATATTTCATCTGTCTCATACATGAGTGTGAATGCTGTAATGTCAAGCAAAAAAACTAGGTCACAGGGCATGTGAGGACAGGGCACATGAGGACATGGACAAGAGAGTGGAAAAGTACCCAAAAAACTTGTAGTACAGATGCAGGGTTGGGAAGCACTGGAAGAGAAACATTGTATACAATGTAACGATGTGCCACTACAATGTAACGATGTACCACTAAGAAAAGGATACTAAAACAAGATGCCCATTGTGTGAAAAGATACTAATACAGATGCCCATTGTGTAAAAAGATACTAATACAAATGCTAATTGTATACTAATGATAAGAAAAAGGTATAAGACTGGAGCACTGGCCCATGAAAGATCAGATGCCTTGCAACCATCTCACTTTGTTGAACTGCTCAATAAAGTTAACTCTTCTGAGACCTGAAACTTCGACTCTGCAAGAATTTCTTTGAAACCCGAATCAGACTTTGAAGACTTAGAATTTGCCACAACATAATTGGCGAAGCCAGCCAGGAGCGGGCAGGGGTCAAGCAGCCTTGGTGAAGGCCCTGGTGGAGATCTCACAAAACAAAAACAGCCGGCCGGCGTAAAGAGGTGAGCAGCTTTTGCTTATTATTTTGTTTTGTGTGATCACTGCTGGTAAGCTGTCACCCTGGTTAGTAATTTTTAAATACTAGACTCCACCGCAAAAAGAACCTAAAAAGACAAAAATTAATTGAGAAAAAAAGGCAGAGGAGAGTCGAGCTTTCAGGTCCTGAGAAGCGCATGTGTGTGTGTGTGTGTGTGTGAGTGTTGCAACGTGAGAAGCTTATGTGTGTGTGTGTGAGTGTTGCAACGTGAGAAGCTTATGTGTGTGTGTGTGAGTATGTGTGTGTGAGTGTGAGTGTTGCAACGTGAAAAGCGCATGTGTGTGTGTGAGCGCTATAGCGTGTGTAACCATTCCAGCACAAGAAAACGCGTTTGGCGTAAAAATACGCTTTTAATGCAAAGAAGTGCTGCTTTTTTTATGTTTGTTTGTCTTAAAGCGTGAGAAGCACGCTGTAAATGTATGAGGTGCATTTACTATATATGTTTGTTTGTCTTAAAGCGTGAGAAGCACGCTGTAAATGTATGAGGTGCATTTACAATATATGTTTGTTTGTCTTAAAGCGTGAGAAGCACGCTGTAAATGTATGAGGTGCATTTACTATATATGTTTGTTTGTCTTAAAGCGTGAGAAGCACGCTGTAAATGTATGAGGTGCATTTACTATATATGTTTGTTTGTCTTAAAGCGTGAGAAGCACGCTGTAAATGTATGAGGTGCATTTACTATATATGTTTGTTTGTCTTAAAGCGTGAGAAGCACGCTGTAAATGTATGAGGTGCATTTACAATATATGTTTGTTTGTCTTAAAGCGTGAGAAGCACGCTGTAAATGTATGAGGTGCATTTACTATATATGTTTGTTTGTCTTAAAGCGTGAGAAGCACGCTGTAAATGTATGAGGTGCATTTACTATATATGTTTGTTTGTCTTAAAGCGTGAGAAGCACGCTGTAAATGTATGAGGTGCATTTACTATATATGTTTGTTTGTCTTAAAGCGTGAGAAGCACGCTGTAAATGTATGAGGTGCATTTACAATATATGTTTGTTTGTCTAAAAGCGTGAGAAGCACGCTGTAAATGTATGAGGTGCATTTACATTATATGTTTGTTTGTCTTAAAGCGTGAGAAGCACGCTGTAAATGTATGAGGTGCATTTACTATATATGTTTGTTTGTCTTAAAGCGTGAGAAGCACGCTGTAAATGTATGAGGTGCATTTACAATATATGTTTGTTTGTCTTAAAGCGTGAGAAGCACGCTGTAAATGTATGAGGTGCATTTACTATATATGTTTGTTTGTCTTAAAGCGTGAGAAGCACGCTGTAAATGTATGAGGTGCATTTACTATATATGTTTGTTTGTCTTAAAGCGTGAGAAGCACGCTGTAAATGTATGAGGTGCATTTACTATATATGTTTGTTTGTCTTAAAGCGTGAGAAGCACGCTGTAAATGTATGAGGTGCATTTACAATATATGTTTGTTTGTCTAAAAGCGTGAGAAGCACGCTGTAAATGTATGAGGTGCATTTACATTATATGTTTGTTTGTCTTAAAGCGTGAGAAGCACGCTGTAAATGTATGAGGTGCATTTACATTAAACGTAAGAAGTGCGTTTAAGCGCAGACGTGCGCAAAAAGTGCAGGTGCACTTGGGGGGCTGTTAGTCTATTATTTGTTTGTTTGTTTTGGATGTTTTGTTTGTCTTAAATGTAAAAGTATACTGAGTGGTGAGGAGTGCAGTGTGGGTAGAGAGGTCATTAATTAAATAAATATATATATATATATGAAGTGTATTAACTAAATAAAAAGATTATTAATAGATAATTGAGATAAAATAAGGTGGTAAAACGTATACAAATAATATATAATAAATAATAAATAATATTATGTTTCAGGAGAATTAGAAGACACAGAGAAGAGGTGCCTTCTAGATAAGACTGCAGGTCCAGTCCGGGCTTACAGCCAACCTGGGCGTACAGCCAATTAATAAATCACTTGTACAAAATTCTGAGCTCATTGTCAAAAGAGTTCTTAAATAGTTAATAAATTTACCCTGTGTTGAGCTACAAGTGGTAGCTGAAATTAGTAAAACTGAGACAAAGTTTTGAAAAATTTAAAAATAAGGACAATAACATTAAGATAATAATATAAAAATTATGAAGAAACTAAGTTTTGAGAATTAAATGGATGATGATGCCTTGAGGATGGTCTTTTGACCGAAAGCTTGGTGGATAAATTGGCCTAAAGGATTTAAGTGTGCAGACAATTTATTTTTATTTTATTTTTAATTGAATGGATGATAAAAATCTAATTAGTGAACAAAGAATACAAAGATATAAATATCAGAGAACGAGAAATATTCCAAGAAATTGGCTGTGTCGACTGTAAGCGATGCGATCCAAACAGAGAAACACAGTTTTTGCTGAACAAAAACTGAGTAAAGAAGCATTGTTTTTTTTATTTAGTATAAGATATCAAATAGTGAGTGAATGTATGTGTGTGAATGAAATCCCGGGTGTGTGAATGAATATACTAACAAACTAAGTGTATCTGAGTTGAGATAAAGAAATAAGAAGGGAGAGATTGTTGTGAGACAGAGGAGAAGAGAATACAGAGAGAAAGAAAGGACGAAGATGATTTTAAACAGGCATTAAAGCTAACCAAAGGCATTAAGAATCACTTCTGGCTAGAAAGTGAGTTTATGGATAACGAAGGGCAGAGACAGGAGTTAACAGACCAAGGGAAAAATGAACTCTTTAAAAAAAATTGACAAAGATCACAAACTTGGATCAGCTTCAGAAAGAATGGCCCTTAGTGGGTTGGCGTAATGTGCTTAAAAAACAGATAACTCTTGAAACCCTGAGACCACACTTGAACAAAATTAACCTTCCAAAAAACACTCTTTTGGATTCACAGTTCATTGCATTAGAAATAAAGATTGACCCAGTATTAATCCCATATCTGAAAAGAAAGACACGAGAGCGTTGGCCTGGGTTATCAGGAGGGGTAACTATTCTGAAAAATGTATACATGACGATGGGTTCATGCAAAAGGCTAGTGAAGTGGGAAAGTGACATAATCTTTGAGGTTGGAGGGGCAAGAGATATTAGACCGGTGTTAGTGGACAATTGGACACTGGCAAGATTGATGGTAAAGGTGGTTGTGAGAAATATTCCAAGCTGAATTAGTCATCTGTGGCTAGAAATACGACGAAGCAGAGAAGAGACAGAAGAAATTCCAGTGACAGCTGAGGATGTTGCAGCTTTGGACTAATAGGAAGGGCAAGAGAGGGAAGAGAAAGAAAGAAAGAAATGCTTTAATTGGTTTATTTGAACCATTACATTTAGAAACATGCACCAAAGAGGAATTAAACATTTTAATCACCATGTGGGGAGACTATGAAGTGAAATTGACCACATTTCTCATTTATCTATATAGGGCAGGAAGTGTAACTGCACAAAGATAAAAAAAAAAAAAAATTGGAGCTGTGATCCGGCCTGAGAAAAACAGCCTATACTAAACAATAATTCGGCTTTGTCTATTCATTGTTACAAGAAAAAATAACAAGTAAAAGTATGTGTGTGCGCGTTAAATGCACAGATTAGGACTGTTTGAAAAAGAATGATATTCATCTACGATATTCATTTATGAAGAGAAACTAGAATTATGAAACATCACTCGTCTCTCTCTTATATAGCAAAAGTAAATGGTGACTGTGAAATGAGAAAGAGAGACAGAAAGGAGGGGCTGCCTCTGAAGGAGAGAGGAGGGGCTGCAAGAAGAAAGTGAGACTGTGTGTGTGCGCGTGTGATGAAGGAAAGGAGGGAGACAGAGAGAAAGAGTTCACCTTTTCTAGTTCTGACTAGCTTATAAACCAGAAAGTGAGTAACTATTTACAACATACACTTTGAACACTTTGAGAGATTTTATTTGTAACTGTCATCCCCACCAGTGGACCTGTAATAGAAGAACTGCATTTTTAAAATGCCTGAGAAAGACAAATCAAATATCCTAATAAATACCTGTACAGTAGAAGTAAGAGTTATGGCTACACGATATTGAAGAAAAATGCGACATTAAATATGCGATACAATATTGCTTTAAGTGTGTAAAATAATTGTAAATTGTGTCAGATGGCGCACCTACCACAATGAGTTGTTTATGCGACTTATTGAGCTGAATGACTCACATAAATAACAGTTTCATGCCTAATCTATTCTCTGCTATCTGCATTGATCTAAAATTGACATTAGAAATTTTATGAAGCAGCCTATTAAAATTTTAGTTTTCAATTGACCTAATTGGGTTTTTATGAATTTAATTTTATCAGTTGTGGCAATAGTCTATTAACATGTGCTCAATCAGAAATATGTTGAGCCAATGGAGGATGCAATTTTTTTTAAACCAAAATGTGTTGTTGGTCCAATTAAATATTCTAAATTATAGAACGTAAGCGAAGCCATAGATGATCCTCTCATTTTCCAATCGGCTGGTTAAAAAAAAAAAAATAATAGTTTACAAGGACATTAAGTAGGATTGGTGAAATCTGCTAATCCAGACAGAATTAAAAATAGGCGAATTTCAGAATTACCAAGAAAACACCAAGAAAATAATTGATAAGAAATTAACCTGAAAGAAAATAATGAAATTGAATAAATGTTGGTTGACCGGTTTATAGGGAAATTAAATTAATAAGCAGGCCTAACAGGGATTGATATGGTGGATTGTGCAAAGTGGTGGCCATCAAAAATACTGGAGTGTTCTGCTTTGTATAAGTGGTTTGTGCAGTTCCAGAAGAATAATTGACAAAAAGGATTATAAAAATATCTGACATTTTTATATAGAAAAAGATAGAGAGACATGTTAGATGTGGGTATGATTGACCTGTTATATAAAGAGTACCCTATGATGTTTATATCTTGTTATCCCTGGGAGACAGTTTGAAATTTGATCCATTGCTGAAATTTAGATTTTGGATTGTGTTATTTAAAATAGTTCATTCATTGTGTTGAATGGGCAGGATTGGGTGACCAAGCTTAACAGACATATACTGTATTATATACATTTTATAGTAATGAGAGTCATTGATTTAATCCTAAAATGATTGAGAGAATAGGGATCGATATAGCGAATGATAAAAATACTATGTATATGACTGAAATTAAGGCAACTCAGACAGACTGATAGGCTGCTATTTTCTGCTTTCTGCAAAGAAGAAAGATGCTTGCTCTTTTCTGCAAAGAAGAACTTGCTTTACTAAAACTGCATGGGGAAACTGCTGTTATCAACCAGATGAGACTTCTGAACTTAAGGGACAATTGAAAGAGATGGTTGAAGAATTTATAAAGTATGAACTTGATTCATGCGGATCTTTGAGTGTTCATTTTGCAGATGACACCAGCCAGCTTTTGGGACGTCTGCCTCGGCATAAACAACAGCGACTAGACTGTGCAACAAGAGAGAGCAAGAAACGTAAGGACACGGCTGCAGAGAAAAGAAGAGGAGGCGTTTGGTTGGTGGGCCTTCATCCTCCCTGAAAGATGAAACTTCTGAGGAGCTGGTATGGACAAAGACTGTGTTGATGCAGAAACAGCCAAGAAAAACATCCTGCCATTATGCAGATTTGCCTGCGTTGCTTGAAAAGCCAGGCTTGAGGAGAGGCAGAGAGACAACAGCATCCAGTCAAACCACTATGTCGCCACATGACAGCAGACCCTTGAATGAGGACGGACAGATCAAATGCATTGGATGAGGAGGGAAACACTCAGACAGCAGCCCAACCAGTTCAACTGATCCAAACAGAAGGACTTCATCCTTTCCTAAGTGGGCACCGGTGATACGTCTTCAATGATCACTACAGAGACTGCTTCAAATTTCATTGATTGGCCATATTAATTGTATTTTGATTATTCACTGGTCCAGCAGCAGTTCTCTATGTTCTGTTAGGCTAACACTCTATTTGCCTTCTTTCCATAGACATCAGTCCAGCTGTAAGCATTTAATAATAATAATAATAATAATAATAATATTAAAAGAAAGGAAGTCAAGTGCTTGCATGACTCAATAATTAACTAAAACTGAGACTGGACTTAGCAAAGTGAGGGAATATTGCATTAACCAAAGATAATAATAATAATAATAATAACAGTAAATGCATAATTAGATAATTGATGATTTTGTCCATTAAACAGAGAACTTTTTGGGCTCTGTTTTCAAGACAGAGCTTATATAAGCTTAAGTGATTCTGAGCTCTCTATTAAAAAAGAAAAGGGACATAATGTGTTCAACAACAAAAGTGTGTATGATAGAGCTATGGTGCTGGTCACTCTATCTTGGCCAATGGTTAATTTTTTAGGTTTAGAAATGAAAATAGTTACTACACAAATTACAAGCATGTGATATCACAAATTTTGTCATTACCAGGGATTGCACAATGTTGATATTGTGGATCATGAATTTGAGATTATGATGAGATCTAAAGTAATTTAAAAGATTATGAGGAGAAATTAAATTAACAGATGAATGACAATTTGGATTAGATAAATTGATAATCGTTCTTTTAAACAGCAGCATGTCCAGACCTACCAGATAATTTGTTATATTATATTTTAAAAATGTGGGGTTTATGACAGCTGTGTTTAACACGATCAAATGGCAACTGATGTCGGCCACCTGTGTTGTTCAAAGATGTAGACACTGTCACATGGGGAATGCTACATTGCCAACATTCAGTAGCTTTTGTCATCAGAGTTGTGTTACCAATTTAGAATTGGTGGTATTCGTACCTTGAAATTTAGGATAGATCATTGAATATAAGATTAAGTCTATATTGAATAAGTCAAGAAGGCATAAGCAGATCCCTCAACTTTAGATTGGACAAATTATGTATTAAAGGAATTAAGATAATTACACTGGCAAACCTTTATACTATTTTAATTTCAGATGTGCGTGGTTTCGCACAAAGGGGGGAAGTGGGTAAAATAAAAAAGAAAGTTGATAATAGATGATTTTAATAGAAGATTGACAGCAATATTTGTGTTTTAAACAATGTCAGAATTGGTGTGTATAGATTTGATTGCCATGGGGAATACCAATTGAGTTTAATTTTAAGCATAAAGTAAATCAGGCTTTGAGTATATTTGTATGCATAACTTGATAAAATGAAGAATGGATGAATTATATTTATTGAAATCAACAGAAGTTCATTAACACACTGAAGGCACACTGAGAGCCATGGGAGAGAAGTTGGGAACTCATGAGCAACATGGCATGGCAAAACAGACCAACATTAAATTGGCTATTTGCGGAGAAAGAAAGTGTTGTATAATATTTGAAGCTAACTGTTTTACCTTTATTCCAAGTAATACAGCCCCTAATGGAGCTTTTATAAGACCATGAAGAAGCTGAAGGACCTAAGACAAGAAGGTTGCTGAAAATCCGGGGAGAAACAGACACGTTAGATACTGATTTGACTCTGTATTTGGGTCCTGGAAAGAATGGCTCATTAAGGTGGGAGTAATAATAACTATGGCTGTTATCATTTTTCTTTTTGTTGTTCTGCTGTGTTGTGCCTTTTCTCAGATCCATGCTAGCCAGTGCAGCTGCCAAACAGATGATCAATGTATCAGTGAAGCGATCGGGAATTGATATTGGGTGCACAAATTCGGGAGTGTATCCAATTGGCCAAGGCTTGGATGAGCTGGATAACTTCCTGTAAGGGTGTGGATGGAGGAGTGAGGAACAAGGGTACCTTATAACTTTTGATACTATTTTGACTATGTTTCTAATAGAAAGGGAGATAGCCCCACTGTGTATTTTATTTTGGGGTAAAATTAGTTAGTACAATTAAGTACTGGGTAGAGTAGGGAGTTAGTTAGAGGGATTTTTCTACATTCTTTTGATATGGTACAAGGACCCTTTTTTCCTGAATATTTACTCATATAATCTTTTGCATGCTTTATACATATAACCTTGCTGAAATATTTACATATAATCACACTAACTGTCACAATTATAAATATGTGAATGAGAGGGGACGATAGAAGGTCTGAAGCAGGTCATTGCCCGTGGTACGAGGTAATGCAACCAGATACAAAGGGAAAAGATAAGAATGTTTTTATTACCATTAATCACCTTATTCACTTTTTATTTTTTACATCTTGAATATAATTTAGTGCCTTTCTGTAACAAGTCAGAAGTCTAGAACTTACATGCATTAGACCAGAACATGTATATAGTATAATGCAAAAGAGGAATTATTTGCAAAGCGCGGTCGTCGATTGTTGAAGAAACAAGGGCAGACTCAACTGGTGGTTTAAAAACCCGCTGTCTGCTCCAACACCAGATAGCGCCATAGGCAAAGCCTGGGTACCTCTGGCAACGATGGAGCAACCCAGATAGCACTCCAGGCCACCGGAAGCGCCTGCGCAGTTCCTCTGGCATCGTGGGATGGACCAAAGATTGTAAAATGCATAATCTGTATTATGTAAAATGTTTTTGAAAGTTTGAAAAGGCACATCCCCTTATTATGATGATCTAATAGGAGGGTGAGATCTTTTACTCCATTCTAGCCAAGTGTGGGTGGAGATGTTTGGTCTCATTTCTCCTCCAGAGTGCACCTTTGTGATTGGGCTCTATTGGTAAAGATGGATGGTCTATATTGACCATATATGATAAGTACTGACAGGAAGCTCATCCATGAAGATGCATTTTGGGTACTGATATTGAAGGTGGGACTAGAGGTAGTCCCAAAGGGGGGTTATGTTGGAGAATTTCATATTTCATCTGTCTCATACATGAGTGTGAATGCTGTAATGTCAAGCAAAAAAACTAGGTCACAGGGCATGTGAGGACAGGGCACATGAGGACATGGACAAGAGAGTGGAAAAGTACCCAAAAAACTTGTAGTACAGATGCAGGGTTGGGAAGCACTGGAAGAGAAACATTGTATACAATGTAACGATGTGCCACTACAATGTAACGATGTACCACTAAGAAAAGGATACTAAAACAAGATGCCCATTGTGTGAAAAGATACTAATACAGATGCCCATTGTGTAAAAAGATACTAATACAAATGCTAATTGTATACTAATGATAAGAAAAAGGTATAAGACTGGAGCACTGGCCCATGAAAGATCAGATGCCTTGCAACCATCTCACTTTGTTGAACTGCTCAATAAAGTTAACTCTTCTGAGACCTGAAACTTCGACTCTGCAAGAATTTCTTTGAAACCCGAATCAGACTTTGAAGACTTAGAATTTGCCACAACAACATTTAGCGTGATGAACATCAACAAAGCACGCCACAGATCCCAGTTAACTGATGATCACCTGAGATCGGTCCTGAGAATTGCCACAACTAAACTGACACCAAACTTCCATGCGCTGGCAAAAAGGGTGATCAACAACACTGTTCTCACTGAAACTAAATAAGGTAGGTAGGTTGGCTAATTTTTAGTTTTTAGGTATTGAGTTTCATATGTAATTTATAACTAATATCCCAGCAAACACAGAACGTTGGCACGATTGAATCATTGACATTTCAGCACTCCTTGAACAGACAGCGACTTAAGCGCATAGGCTACTTGTTGCACGTTAATGTTTTTTCCTTTTTTGGAAACTCACAGAGAAAAAACATGTTTGTAACCGCTTGTACGCCTGTTTAGTTATTCATTTGATTTGTCTGCTATTTAGTTTCTTTCCTCCTCTGGATTTGTGGATGTCTCTTGGACTGCTTCCGGTTACCAACCTTTATCGCCCGGCTTTCGACTACGCTCCCCTGTCTGCCATGTAAAGAACCCGGTTTTGTTCATTAAATGTTCTGATCTGGCTTTGTTTTTTATGTTTTATTTATTATACTTAAAATACTCTTGTGTACACTTGCAGGTGTTTTGTTTCTAATTTACTGTTAGGCCCATTAACTAATGATAAGGATAAACAATATTTAAAAAGTATATAATTATTTAACATCTGACTAATTAAAAATTAACCTCAAAACATAATGCTAAATGGGGGATATCTATAGCATAAATAATTTATTGTCAGAACGTCATCTCTCAGTAGTTGAATGTCACGCAGATGTTGCCACAACGTAAATATGTTTGCTGGGATAATCTGTGAAATTTTAAAACCCAGTGAGTATGGCCCTTGAGCCAAAAAGTCTGTCCACCCCTGCTTTAAACCCTAAATAAATTTATTTATGAAATAAAATAAAAATGTATTACAAATATGATAATAATGGCTTTTTTTTAATATAATTAAAAATAAAACATTTGAGTTTGACAACGAACAGACGAGAAGTACAAACGTTTTTGTTTTAAAATGACGTTGCACCAGTTTGTCCTTTGATTTCGTGTTGAGTACATTGGGTGCCTAAACCGTACCGTTTCCATGCACACCTGCAGGCCGCCTACCATGGACTACACGGACAAAGAGCTGGACTTCAGGTTGGGTGACAGATTCCACGGGGCCTGTGAGGAGAATGGCAGAAATATCACAGATGCGTACCACGCGCACGACAATTGCGAAAAATTCCTCCTTGACTAAGGACACCAGAATACCTATTTCCCCCACGACGGTCACCATGCCCCACGACACGCTGAACTTTGAGTTTGACGTAGACGGCCTGCTGACACAGCTGAGGAGCCTGTCAACGCTGAAGGCAAACTTGTCACAGTTCATTTGTCCACTAGAGGTCCTCTGTTCACCAGGTGTCAGTCACGTTCAGAACTGCATTTCCCACAATCCTTGTCTGTTCTCATCACTGTTCATTGCACCCAGCTGTCACCCATTATGATAGTTTGTCTGTATGTATAAGTACCCTGCTTGTTTAGTGTCTGTTATGGAGTCCTTGTCTTTCATCACACCACGTTCTGAGGTCTGTTCATGCTCGAGCGTTGTCTGAGCATTGTGTTTCGGATTGCTTATATGGATTTTGACCCCTGCCTGGACTGTTGTGTGAGTAACGGATTTCCCTAATAAATTATACTGCATTATTGGATCTTCTGTTTCCTTGAGTGTGGATGGTGACAACTTGCATTACCTATTTGTCGGCTCATTGGCACAGCTTAAAAAAAAATAAAACACCTGCCCCTGACCGAGTACAGCCGCGTGGGCGTGTCGGCTCTCGCCAAGACATTCGGACACACTTCCTTGACGGACACTTCCACACTTCGGACACACCTTCCTTGACGGTGGCTACCTGCTTAACGTGTGCTGCATCAGCACCGACACACAACACCCTCACCCCGTGTTCAATCCGCAGGTGTCTGCTAGGGCGAACGCCGTGAGTGTAATAAACGCTGTCCTCACGGCCTTTGCCAATAAGCTCAAGGCTCTGCCTCAAAAAGAGATGCAGCGCCCCACCCTGTTAAAAAACAATCTCAACAGCCGGCAGAGGATGCACATTCAACAGCAGGACAAAGAGTTCGTCCTCGGGCTCCTAATGGATGCCGTCCGTCAGGTGGACGTCGACCGCACTCATAAGGTACTGCTTTTCATTTTCATGCTCTTGACGGCGTTTGATAGCGTGTTTTTGCGTTTTCATGTGGACAGAGTTTTTTTTTTTTACGCGGGAGGAAAACCTCCGGTTATAAAAATACCCGTGTCCGTGTGGACTAGGCCCCAACTAGCAAAAATTGTGTGGCCCGATTAAGGCTAAAACACTCGGCCGATCCTCGGCTTGAATCTAGGTCCGATTGCTCTGCGAGCGCTGGGTTTTAACGCGGCCCGATTGCGGAAACCCGAGTGAGAGGACGTAAAGCTCCCCTCCAATCGCATTCCTTGTTTGGGCTAGTTGTGATGTGTGATCGGTGGCCTGTCACTGACATGATCTGGCGACTTTCTAGTCCTGCATCAGAGAGTCGTCCAACGACAGTGCTCCGCAAACTATGGTTTGTGTACATTTGTGAGATACCTTCCACCTGAACAACAAGAATTTAAAGTATACAATTTAAATTTGGAAAATAATATAAACAGTTTAAATTCATGGGCAAAAACGAAATATCTATTACCAACCTCTTCACAAATACTTTTTAGCATATTGCCAAGGTAGTTGAGCCCCATCGGCTCCCTGGTGAACCACAATTCGGTGCTCTTGAGTTTGCACAGAGGGATGCGTCTCGGATGCAAATAGAACGCTCTGGCATTTTCTGGACACTTTGAGAGATATTTTTAAAGCTGTCCACGGGACAAAAAGTGGGTCGCCGGGGCTCGCAAACATAAATCCTCGTAAATTTTCCCTATCCGATGCAGTGGGATCCTTGTGTTTTTTTTGTCTCTGGGTTATGCGCCAGGGTCAGGTACTCTTTCCCATTCTCGTCTTGCCGGAGAACGAAAGACTCTTTTGATAGGTTACCGTTTCCTTCTCTTCCCCTCCGTGCAAAACACAGCTGTATGTCAAACCAAACTTTTCTTACAAGCGCTGTGGGTGTGAAAGGGGAGAGTGCAGGTGCATTTATAATTTTCTCCAAGTCAGACTCCGTAATACGCGGATGATGAACGTTGGTGTCTTTTCCATTTTTCCTGTAGCGCTTTAAAAGTCAAGTCAAGTCACCTTTATTTATATAGCGCTTTTTACAATACAAATTGTTTCAAAGCAGCTTTACAGAGATAACAGGAAAACAATGTTGTAATAGTATTGTTAAATTCAAAATTAAATGTTAAATGTCCCCAACTAAGCAAGCCAAAAGCCAATGGCGACAAAAGCGAAGAGAGGCGAAAAAGGCAACAGTGGCAAGGAACCAAAACTCCATCAGGTGACAGAATGGAGAAAAAAACCTTGAGAGAACCCAGGCTCAGTCAGGGGGCCAGTCCTCCTTTGGCCAATGAACGAACAGTGTATGATTATGAGTTAGGCAGCATAATGTCAGGAGTCAGATGTGATCAGAACTTTCACGATATTTATCCAGTTCATCTGGTTGGGTTGGGTCATCCGGCCGGTGAGGAGATGAGTGTGTTGAGGTGTCCATGGGCCTTCACAGTGTTGATGGGGCCGGCTCATCAGGGATGCGTTGTCGTCGTGTCCATGTGATGGTCCTTCCTCAGATCTGGATATGGCCTGGATCCGGCGGTTCGCGGTAAACCTCGGGATAAGCAGAGAGACTAATATTAGCGTAGACGCCATCCTTCTTATGAAGTGTTCCCGGTTCCGGCTGATCTAAACTATGCAGCCTAACATTGAATTATAGAAATCTATAATGTGTTATGTGTATGCTAAGCCAAAGAGATGTGTTTTTAGTCTAGATTTAAACTGACAGACTGTATCTGCTTCCCGGACTGTGTTAGGAAGATTGTTCCAAAGTTTTGGTGCTAAATAGGAAAAGGATCTACCGCCAGCAGTCGATTTTGATATTCTAGGTATTATCAACTGGCCAGAATTTTGAGATCGCAATAGACGTGAAGGACTATAATGCGTTAAGAGCTCGCTCAAGTACTGGGGAGCTAAACCATTTAGTGCTTTGTAAGTAATCAGCAATATTTTAAAATGTATACGATGTTTAATAGGCAGCCAATGCAGTGTTGACAGAACCGGGCTAATATGGTCATACTTCCTGGTTCTGGTAAGAACTCTAGCGGCTGCGTTTTGAACTAGCTGTAGTTTGTTTATTAAGCGTGCAGGGCAACCACCCAGTAGAGCATTACAATAATCTAGCCTTGATGTCATGAATGCATGAACTAATTGTTCCGCATTTGTCAGTGAGAGCATATGACGTAATTTAGATATATTTTTAAGATGGAAAAATGCGGTTTTACAGATACTAGACACGTGACTTTCAAATGAAAGATTGGTATCAAAGAGCACACCCAGGTTCCTAACTGACGACGAAGACTTAACAGAGCAGCCATCGATTGTTAGACAGTATTCTGGGTTATTACGTGTGGCAGTTTTTTGTCCAATGATTAGAATCTCTGTTTTTTCAGAATTTAGTAATAGGAAATTACTGGTCATCCAATTTTTTATATCAGCTATGCATTCCGTTAATTTTGAGAATTGGTAAGTTTCGTTAGGTTTTGAAGAAATATACAGCTGAGTATCATCAGCATAACAGTGGAAGCTAATTCCATATTTCCTAATGATATATCCTAATGGTAGCATGTACAGAGTGAACAGCAGCGGTCCCAGTACTGAGCCTTGTGGTACGCCATACTGAACTTGTGATCGATAAGACATCTCTTCATTTACTGCTACAAACTGAAAACGGTCAGATAAGTATGATTTAAACCATGCTAGTGCAATTCCACTAATGCCAACATAGTTTTCTAGTCTATTTAAAAGAATGTTGTGGTCGATAGTATCAAATGCAGCACTAAGATCAAGTAACACTAATAGAGAGATACAACCACGATCGGATGATAAGAGCAAATCATTTGTGACTTTAATGAGAGCAGTCTCAGTACTATGGTACGGTCTAAATCCGGACTGAAAATCCTCGCAGATATTATTTCTTTCTAAAAAGGAACAAAGTTGTGATGAAACTGCTTTTTCTAGTATCTTTGACAGAAAAGGCAGATTCGAGATTGGCCTATAATTGACTAATTCTGTCGGATCAAGTTGCGGTTTTTTAACAAGCGGTTTAATCATAGCCAACTTAAAGGTTTTTGGTACGTATCCTAGAGACAAAGATGAATTAATGATATTTAGAAGAGGATCTATGACCTCTGGAAGCATCTCTTTCAGTAGCTTAGTCGGTATAGGGTCTAGCATACAAGTTGTCGATTTAGATGAATTAACAAGTTTGCAAAATTCTTCCTCTCCTATAGCAACAAATGAATCAAAATGTTCCTCACGGAGACTACAATGCACTCCCTGATGCGCTACTGTAGTAGACGGTTGCATAGTTATAATTTTGTCCCTGATATTATAGATCTTATAAGTGAAGAAGTTCATAAAGTCATTACTGCTGTGTTTCTTGGAAACTTCTGGGCTTGAAGCTTTCTTTTTCGTTAGTTTAGCCACTTGTTCAAATAAATACCTAGGATTATGTTTATTTTCTTCTAATAGGGTTGAAAAATAATCCGTTCTAGCATCTTTTAATGCCTCTCTGTAAACAATCGAGCTCTCCTTCCATGAAATCCGAAATACCTCTAGTTTTGTTTTCTTCCAGTTTCGCTCCATTTTTCTGGCTGCTCTCTTAAGGGCCCGGGTGTGCTCGTTGTACCACGGCGTTGGACTATTTTCTTTAATCTTCTTTAAGCGCAACGGAGCAACTATGTCTAAAGTGCTGGAAAATAGAGATTCAAACGTTTCTGTTACAATATCAAGTTCTTCTAAGCTATCCGGGATGCTGAGATGATGAAACTGATTAGGAAGATTATTAATAAAGCCATCTTTAGTGGCAGAAGTGATAGGTCTAACATATTTATAACACGGAGTCGGCTTTGCAGCCTTGGCTAAATGTAATTTACAAAACTGATTTAAAGACGGCATTGCTTGACTTGAAGTCTTTATCACTTATGATGTTGTATTTTGTAATGTGACGGTTTATTCCTGCTCTGAGACACATCAAACTTGCTACAATGTATTCGCGTCCAGCGGTATCTTGGAGCAGATAAGTTGCCATGTGAACGACTGACATCTTTCTCTACATAAACAAAGACTATTTGTTTTCGTTTCCAGAGAAAAAAAACCCAGCAAAATGCGCAGGCGTGTGGTCGACCACAGAGCTTTCACTTTAGGAACATAAAGAACATAAATTGTGATTAAAAATATATGCTCACTCACATCAAGATGCGGTGCGGTAATGTTAGTGGACTCCATGCAGGGCACACACAAGTGTAAGGACCATATAAACAATAACCTGACACAAAGACATAAATATGTCATTTAACAAACAGTACAATTTCAACGATCCTTCTCCAAGCTTGAAAAACAAGAGGCATTACTTCCGCCCACGTCTCTAGTCTTAGATTTCGACTTTAAAATTTGTTGGTCTCAATTGAAGTCCATTGTTAGCATAAAAATCCTGAAATGTTTTCCTCAAATGTAAAACTTAATTTGTTTTCCACTGAAGAAAGAAAGACATGAACATTTTGGATGGCATTGGGATCACTAAATTATCAGGAAGTGTTTATTATGGGAAGTTTGTGATTAATTTCAAACTTTTAGTGCTAGTACTTTTAGTTATAATCTGTGTGTAAACTTCAGAAACAACGTGATATAAAACACACACACACACACACACACACAGGTCTGTTAAATTAAGCAATACTTTTAAGGTAGTCTAATATTTTTCTGACTAACAAATTACTGACAGAGTAAAGGGTAGATTTAAATAAAGAAAAACGAAATTAAGTTAAATTAAAAACAAGATTAATTTAGATTGATAATAACGGGTAAAAAGTCTAATACATTTTGTTTCTATTTTCCACAATGTCAAAACAACGCAGCTTAACCCAAAACACAAGCTCATCATGCACTTCCACACACACTCCGCTGTTCTGCTCGAGAACTCTCCCGTTGCTGGAACACTTAAGCCTCTGTTATGCTGGGTACACACCAAAAGATTTTTTACATCTTATAAGATTTTCAAAATGTGATAGACCCCAAACATAAGGAGAAAAAATCCTAGATTTAACCGTTTTGCTCCTATAGTGTGTGGTGTGCCATGATGTGACAAAGACAGCACACCACACACTAACAGACTTTCAACCAGAGTCTAGACTGTGAACACAGGAAATCTCTCAAAATCTCACGAGACTTCAGAATAAGCGCGGCGGACGATATGCAGGAAAAAATTGCGATGATAGTGTTTGGAATGATTTTAACAGAAAATTCACGGGGAAAAAAAGAAAAGGGTTTGGGTGAAGTCGTGCAGATGGCGGGAATTTAGTGAATTTAGTAAACTTCTCAGATAAAGGTTGTGGTAATGCGCACACACACTGGCCCTAGCTGTCTCTCTCCCCTTACGAAAATTTACAATGGTTTTACTACAAATAAAAAATAAAACATTGTAGTTAAACCATAACCACAAATTAACCATAGTTTTGCTAAAATAATTCTAACTAAAGTAATTATTTGGTTATACAAATGTTCAATACAATAAAACAATCTCTCTCTCACTCACTCACACACACACACACACACACACCATGTGTACTGGTACACCTATCCTTATATGGAATGGTTTTTATACTGAGCTAATTACATTTTCTGAGCCACAAATCAACAAGATGATCCTCCATCTCTGCTGTCTATAAATTTCACTTTGTGCTGGCGATGACTGCGTTTGTTATGCTTCCGTCTTCCATCATCTCGCTTTCTATTGGATATTGTTTCGTTTCACGTGATAATCTCCAGAGCGTGCGCGCGTTTGTCCTCGGGGTTCCCCCCACACATCAGGATTTCTGATTGTAAATATTCAACATGTTGAATATTTACGATTCGCGATCGGGGCGCCTCCGACGTTCTTCCGAGCAGGTTCGGACACTCTTAACACACCTCACACCACAGGAACATCTGATAAGATAATCTGTAGAACCATCAAGATAATTGGGACATAGCTAGGATTGTCGGAAGGGGGGAAATCGGGCCAATATCAGCCCGATTATCTTTAGGTGTGTACCCAGCATTATACTCCAGTTTGGACGCGCACACGACAGCTGCGCACAGCTCGGACGCAGACTACTTGTATTTATACTTTCTGCTGAGGTCCGCTCTACTCGCATGCGCAGTAGATCGGTCTGGCCAGTATAATCGAAAATATTTATAGTTTATATTTGCATTTGTCAAAACCTATCACTTTCAAACATCAAAATTACATTAATATGTATTCGTGTCAAAATGACACATAAACATCTTAGGCGTTGGTTCTTTTTCTAGCATACACGCGTTTTCCACGTGGCTCATGCCACGCCTGAGACTCGTGTATCAGCAGGTAGTGTGCAAACTCCAACCTGTTAACATGGGTGCCGAAATAACGGACATGCCACGCAGCCAGTGTGTCGCTTGTACATCTTGTGTGAATGGGGGGTGGGTTGCGATTTTCAAATAATTCCCAGCAATCATTGAATATTATTTTTGCTTGAAATGCCTATCCCTAGTCACGAGTACATGGGGTGTTATGGGAATGGTACCCGGTGTAACCTATTGTATGCAACTTTTTACATGATGTGAAATATGGAAATTGATTGTTTTATGTGTGTTCCTATGATTCCATGATTTGTTGACTTTGATGGAACGATGTGTCTTTCTGTTTATTTAGGTTCTGCTGCGCAGAAGATGGTTAAAAGAAGGCCTTGGAGTAATGCCAAAAAAAAGCAGTTTGGCGGCAACTTGGAAGTTGCATAACCTTATTGAGAGTCCCGGGGAAAGACAAATGCATCGAGTGCATAGATGCAGAGCCAGCACTTCAAAGCAGACATTGGAGAGACATTAAAAATCATGTTCACAATACCATCCAAACCAGAAAGAAGAGGACGTCGCTGAATTAACTTGCATGTGTGAAGGCAAGTTGTTTTGACTTTTATTCATTCTCAGGATATGAATCCTTAAAATATCAGCAATTACATTTCCACTAGTAAACACTATAATTCTTGATTTCAGTAATTGTATTTTCACTAGTGAAATCTCACCATAGGCTGACATTCAGATTCAGTATCAGAAATACTGTTTGTTGATTTCAGGAATTACTTTGTTATTAGTGAAAATGTATTTTCTTGATATCTGCAATTTAATCGCTACTAGCAACAATGTTCATTTCTGATTTCATGAATGTCATTGTTTACTAGTAAGAAATACATTTTATATATCTAAAAATTACACTTCTAATTATTGATATCAGAAATACATTTTCAGATATCAGAAATTAACATTGTCACTAGTAGCAATTAAATTAATACCTTTTTTTTCACTAGTAACAAAGTAATTCCTGAAATCAACAAGTAGTATTTCTGATATCAAGAACTGAATTTGAATGTCAACCTATGGTGGGATTTCACTAGTGAAAATACAATTACAGAAATCAAGAATTGAAGTCTTTACTTGTGGAAATGTAATTGTTGATATCAAAAATGAGCATTTTTACTAGAGAAAATTTAACTATCAAGAATTCATATCCTGAGAATGAATAAAAGTCAGATCAGCTTCAGGTTATTAAGCGCTGTATTGCATTAATGAGATTATCAGTCCACAGTTGGCACAAGAGTTATTGCAGTTGAGTTTGTGGACTGATGTAAAGAAGCATAAATATGCTATGTGAAAAAATAAATTTCTACTGATTTATAATTGTGGAGTTTGTAATGTTTGTCTAGTATGGCTTACAATAGTTCACAACAAAATGAGTAGTTGACTCAACTGCTCTAATGATAAAGCTGACCGTGTCTGTGGTCAACTGAGTGGCATCAGGCATCAGTGTTAATTGGAACAGCTGCTTTTTTCTTGTCACTTTTGTCTGATTTGAATAATAATAATTTTAAGTTATCTATATTATAAGTTTGAGCTGAAATAACCCATATACATGTTGACAGGCTTAAGTGTATACCCATAAGACATTTTACCATGGTATTTATACCATGGTACTAGTACCATGGTATTTTTGACAGTACCATGGTATATTTATAGTACCATGGTACACAGTATGATATGCACCAGGGTACATATACTAGTATTTGTAATAGTACAATGGGACATGTACCATGGTATTTGTACCATACCTACAACTGTCAAATTTACAATGGTACATGAAATAAAATATTTAGCTCAGACAAATAAAAACACAGTAACTGTAAAAAATTTTAAACTTTTTATTTTTATAGATTTAGCAGGATTTTCTTTTCACTATCTTGACCGCATTAGATAACTTCTGGCGGATGAATCCCTTTATTTCAACATCATTCTTTTCAGGAAAGACAGATTTAACTTCACCTAAAGAGAGAAAAGAAGTAAAGGAAAGGAGAACAGACAAGTTACATATAGATACATAGACATACAATATATTTACGGATGGCACATTACTGATTGCCACTTAAGAAAAAATACTTCCAAACAATCTTCTTAACATCTTCAGGAGGGAGTGATGGTCGTGTCTCCCCCTTGCTTGATGACCCAAGCCCAGTCACACTGTGAGCTGCCATGAATGCAGTGGTGTACAGACCATGCATCAAATCATTTGTGTATTTAGATGCTTTAACTTTGTTGCAGCGGTCCCTGATTGCCTGTAGCCTGGTAATACCAGACTCTGCTACTTCACTTTGCTTCGTAGACAGAGTCTGGCATAGCATAATAGAGAAGTGTTTTCTCTCTCGCTAGGGGACGATTTCTGAAGTTTAAAATCATTGGTTACCCGTAAGCCAATCAGATAAGTTTATTTATGACGTATGTTATGTGCCGACACAGCCGCATCGAACCACAGACATCATGCATCGAACTCAAATCTATGATCGAACTTCCACTGTAAACACTTAATGATGCGAGCGAAATACCGGAGTGAACATGGCTGTAAACGACTTTTTTGATCGGTGAGTGATGTAATAGAATGACTGCTGCGAGAGAGAGAGAGAGAGAGAGAGAGAGAGAGAGCGAGCCCCGGCCGCGCCCGCGCGCACTCTCACGTCTTCAAACAACACGAGCGCCGTCTTACTCTCTCTCCCTCGCGCATATTAATCAAAATCAATCGACAAGATAGTAAAAGGTCGGAAGACCGCAGTTTCACGTGGAGCATTTGGAGATTTTTAGAGATTAGAAACTCTAGGAACAACATCTCAACACTAAATTATAAAGGCCTGTCTCATAGAAGCCTGTCTCAAATACAAGCCGGTGCAGTTCGACGATTTGGGCAAATAAAAGCCCGGGCTATTATTTGAAGGTTTACGGTATTTAAGACCTGGAAAAGAAAGGAGACACTGACCTGTCAAAAGGCTCCCCAGTTTCTCGCTGACGATCGGTAATAGTTGATAAATTAAACTTTTCCCAAAGGGAGTAGGGCCACAACATCACCTCCATTCAAAATGTTTAATACACACTCTTCTTGTTCTGGCTTCAGTTTGCTAATGCCGGGAATACTCTCCACAACAGAGCGAATTGCATCCGCGTCTCCATATCCGCGGTCGTTTTCGATTTCCCTGACCTATGTCGTTTCTCAATATGCGTTCTTGTCTGTACTTGTGTTCTTGTGGACTTGTGAAACGTCATCAGTCGCTGCCCAAGTACTGTCCCAATTCAAAGTTCACATCTAGCCAAGTCCAGTTCAAATCCCCGGATGTGTTCTTGATCCGCCCCTTTTACCCAGGATGCATCGAGAGGTGACTTGTGCGGACTTGAGACAGCCATGTATCCCAGAATGCATCTCGCACCAACCAGCAAGCGTCAATACCAGAGGAGAAAACCCGCAAATACTACTGTTATTGTGTCATGAAATGTAATTTTAAGAGTGTTTCAGGCGAGAATGTAGTTGTTTAAAGCTCAAATCTGTGGTTTGTTTATAAAGATAGCGCCTATTTGAAAAATGTATCTGACGCTTTCGGAGTTGTAAGATCCAGGCGAGCACCGGGTGTTCAGCGCTCATCAACCCCGACTGGAACAGCTTTTCCTCGGCTAGTGCTTCTGACGTGTGCCGCTGGCTCTGGTGTCTCTAGTGGATAAACATGACGTATATTCGTCTTGTGTCGATCTTTGGTCTCACTCATTAATCTATATTTGCTCCATGGCAAATCGTTTTGGCTGAGGGCAAAGTGAAGTTTCATAACTTTATATATTTAGGCTATTTAACTTTAACTTTGTAGCCTAATTGTTTGCTTAATTTCTCATTGTAAGTTAGCTTCTTACGTATACCTTTTATACTGGATATTATTGATCAGTAAAAATGACATTTAACAAAAAGAGACAGGGTTGTGTAATTTTATTTTATATAGGCTACTAGATGTATTTTTTATATTTATTTTAACATTTTCTTCACTATATGTAAAATAAAATGACACAACCCTGTCTCTCTTTGACAAATGTCAATAAAAATCAAGAATGTTTCATATTTTTAAAATGAAATAAAAAAGAAGCAGGTTTGTGTTTTAATATTTCATGTTGTTATAAATATGCAGTGAAGATAATTAATGTACGCGTTGCCTGAACCACAATTGTGTGGCCATTTAGGCTAATATGTTAAAGTTTTGTTGTTTTTTATGAAAAGAGGCAGAGTGGTGTTTTATAAAATATTTCGTTTTATTGTTGACGAAAAGAGGCAGAGTTGTAGCATATTTCGTTTGATTGTTGCCTAAAACATATACAATTTCGTATGCTATTTCATCACTAAATTCACTTCTGAGAACATTTGATGCGAGAAATCAACTGTGAAGATTTCAAATATTGGCATTTTTATGAAAATGTATGGCGAGTCGTAAATGTTTGGGTTCTGCAGACGGCGTCTGTCCGGGCGTATTGCGCAATACCCGCAAGAACACATCGTCTCAAACTGTCAGCAGCGCTCTGTGTGCTCGTCACCTTGTAAGTTCATTCTTCCAAGAACAACTAGCAAGAGCGTTCTCCCCAAGAACACAAGTCCGTTCTTTGCATTTTTGGTTTTGAGAAACGGCCCTAATCTTAAACTCGGCGCTTAGCGACTACGTCACGGCTTTCAGCCCGCCCTCTGTTTGTTGATTGGCCCGGCTGTTTTCAGGCCGGAGGAAAACGGAAAGATAGGCTGCTATCTCAGACTGACTACAGGAGCGAAATGAAATTAGCGGAAGTAGGAAGTCTGACGTAGTCAGGCTAGATTGCCTGTGGAATATCCTAAGAGCATAAATTGGTATCACACCAAAGCTTGGCATTACCAAAGCTTGTTAAGAAATAGCAGTATTGGGTTCCAAGGGGTACAACTAAAATAATTTAGTTAATCTTCCAATTTATCTCAGATTTCTATTTGCAGAAGTTCCCTGGTCCCACTTTATAATATACTTCTGTTATTAGTAAATATCTGGGGTACTAGGGTATGTACCATGGTAAATCTGAGGTACCATACTATGTACCATAATAACATTTACAGTACCATACAATGTACCATGGTAATATCTGAGGTACTAATGGTATGTACCATGAAGGTACCATGGTACTACTATGGTATACCATGGTATGTACTATAGTTTATCATGGTAAACTTTCTTATTGGTAATATTAGATTAAAACACTTGAAAAAGACAGAATAAACCTTTATTTTATGCATATAATGAAACCAGCATAATTTACTCTTCAAATTGTAACAAAACAGCCCATTAGGATTTTGCTAACAATAATAATTAAGAAAATAAAAGAACATTTGTGGATGATCACATCAATCTTTAAGAATCCAAATTAAAATGTCACTCCGTTTATAAACTTAGAACATGTTACTTTCATAAAGATTTCTTTCAAGCTTGTTTCTGCCACAGATTAAAACATTTTAAAAGATAAATTGTTTTCTCAGAATTTGCGAGATATAACGTCAGAATTGAGTTAAAAACTCGTAATTAACTTTAAATGTTTTATTCTGTGGCGGAAACGAGCTTCCGTTACTACAATTGTTATCATTATCGTGTTCTAAAGTAGGCTATAACTTCTAAGATAAAAGTACTTACCTTTGTGACCACGTTGTTTTTTCCACAGTTCAATGTATCCGACGCACGATCATCGTCCATTTTAATTATGCAGAAATCACTCTAAATATCCCTTAAGGCGAAAATACTACAGTAAAAGTATAAGGATAATGTTGACTTCCGTCCATTAGAGGCGCTAAGTGTCATGTAATCTGCCCAGCAACCGGCTCGGTCCTCACAGCGCCGCCAACTTCACCAGTTCAGTGAGAACATTTGAGCTGATAGTGTGGCTGTATACACCCCTCTAGTGGTCAAACGATTTTTTTCAGCCTGATAGTGTCAGCAGAAATCTGACAAAGAGCCGAAGAGGATCTGATGGAGAGAAACACACATCAGTGAATTACACACACTTTATAATGTATGTGTGTGTGTGTGTGCAAGTGTGTAAGAGTGTGTTTGTGTGTGTGTGCGTGTTAGTGTGAGTGTCCATGTCTGAGTGTGTGAGAGAGTGTGTGTGTGTGTGTGTGTGTGAGCGTGCAAGTGTGTAAGAGTGTGTGTGTATGTGTGTGTTTGTGTGTATTTGTGTGCAAGTGTTTATGTGAGTGTGTGACAGTGTGTGTGTGTGTGTGTGTGAGTCTCCGTGTCTGTGTGTGTGTGTGTGTTTGTGTGTGTGTGTGTGTCTACGTGTGCTTGCGAGTGTGAGCTTCCATGTCTGTGTGTGTGCAAGTGTGCAAGAATGTGTGTGTAAGAGTGTATTTGTGTGTGTGTGTGTGTGTGTGTGCCTGCGAGTGTGTTTCCATGTCTGTGTGTGTGTGAGAGAGTGTGCGTGAGCGCGCAAGTGTGTAAGAGTGTGAGTGTGTGTGTGTGTGTGTGTGTGTGTGAGAGAGAGAGAGTGTGTATGTGAGTGTGTAAAAGTGTGTTTGTGTGTGTGTGACTGCATGTATGTGTGTATGTTTGAGTATATGTGTGTGAGCGCGAGTGTGTGAGTCTCTGTGTGTGTGTGTGTGTGTGTGTGTGTGTGTGTGTGTGTGTGTGTGTGGGCAAAAAGTCATATACAAAAATCTGAAAATACTTAAATATTTTTTTTTTGTATAGCCTATCCAGCATTTGGATAGGCTACACAGTTCAAATTCAAATGGTGTTCAACTTCGCATTCAAAAAAAGGGCCTACACGCCCGTTCACTTTTCGTTTTTCAATTACGGGTTAAAAAGGGGAAAAGTACAAGGACCAATGGGTAATTTTAAAGCTTGTTAATGATTTCACTGTGTTTAAATGAGAAACAAACATTCTCGCGGTTTTGGGCTCGAAAAACTTGCTGGTGTATCTGGCAACCCTGCTGGAGTGGGCGGGTCTTTAACCACCGTCCGGTTCAACTGAAATGCTTGCATACAACATACTGAAATGTGTTCAGTTGTGTGAGTCAGAGCGTTTCAGTTGTGTGTGTGAAAGCATTTCACGTGTATGTGTGTGAGCATTTCAGTTGTGTGTGTGAAAGCATTTCACGTGTATGTGTGTGAGCATTTCAGTTGTGTGTGTGTGTGAGTTTTTCAGTTGTATGTATGAGAGCGTTTCAGTTGTGTGTGTGTGTGTGAGCATTTCAGTTGTGTGTGTGAGCGTTTCAGTTGTGTTTGTAAAAGCATTTCACTTGTATGTGTGTGAGCATTTCAGTTGTGTGTGTGTGAAAGCATTTCACGTGTGTGTGTGTGTGAGCATTTCAGTTGTGTGTGTGTGTGAGTTTTTCAGTTGTATGTATGAGAGCGTTTCAGTTGTGTGTGTGTGTGAGCATTTCAGTTGTGTGTGTGAGCGTTTCAGTTGTGTTTGTAAAAGCATTTCACTTGTATGTGTGTGAGTGTTTCACTTGTATGTATGTGAGCATTTCAGTTGTGTGTGTGTGTGAGCGTTTCAGTTGTGTGTGTGAGCGTGATGTTTTCAGTTGTATGTGTGTGAGCGTTTCAGTTGTGTGTGTGAGCGTTTCAGTTGTGTGTGTGAGCATTTCAGTTGTGTGTGTGTGTGTGTGTGTGTGTGAGTGTTTCAGTTGTGTGTGTGAGCGTAATATTTTCGGTTGTATATATGAGAGCGTTTCAGTTGTGTATGTGTGTGAGTGTTTCAGTTGTGTGTGTGAGCGTAATATTTTCAGTTGTATATATGAGAGCGTTTCAGTTGTGTATGTGTGTGTGAGCGTTTCAGTTGTGTGTGTGTGTGAGTGTTTCAGTTGTGTGTGTGAGCGTAATATTTTCAGTTGTATGTATGAGAGCGTTTCAGTTGTGTGTGTGTGTGAGTGTAATATTTTCAGTTGTATGTATGAGAGCGTTTCAGTTGTGTGTGTGTGTGTGTGTGTGAGAGCGTTTCAGTTGTGTGTGTGTGTGAGCGTAATATTTTCAGTTGTATGTATGAGAGCGTTTCAGTTGTGTGTGTGTGTGTGTGAGCATTTCAGTTGTGTGTGTGTGTGAGTGTTTCAGTTGTGTGTGTGAGCGTAATATTTTCAGTTGTATGTATGAGAGCGTTTCAGTTGTGTGTGTGTGTGTGAGCGTTTCAGTTGTGTGTGTGTGTGAGCGTAATATTTTCAGTTGTATGTATGAGAGCGTTTCAGTTGTGTGTGTGTGTGAGCGTTTCAGTTGTGTGTGTGTGTGTGAGTGTAATATTTTCAGTTGTATGTATGAGAGCGTTTCAGTTGTGTGTGTGTGAGCGTTTCAGTTGTATGTGTGTGAGCATTTCAGTTGTGTGTGTGTGTGTGTGAGTGTTTCAGTTGTGTGTGTGAGCGTAATATTTTCAGTTGTATGTATGAGAGCGTTTCAGTTGTGTGTGTGTGTGAGCGTTTCAGTTGTGTGTGTGTGTGAGCGTAATATTTTCAGTTGTATGTATGAGAGCGTTTCAGTTGTGTGTGTGTGTGTGAGCGTTTCAGTTGTGTGTGTGTGTGAGCGTAATATTTTCAGTTGTATGTATGAGAGCGTTTCAGTTGTGTGTGTGAGCGTTTCAGTTGTGTGTGTGTGTGAGCGTTTCAGTTGTGTGTGTGTGTGAGCGTAATATTTTCAGTTGTATGTATGAGAGCGTTTCAGTTGTGTGTGTGAGCGTTTCAGTTGTATGTATGAGAGCGTTTCAGTTGTGTGTGTGAGCGTTTCAGTTGTGTGTGTGTGTGTGTGTGTGAGCGTTTCAGTTGTGTGTGTGTGTGTGAGCGTAATATTTTCAGTTGTATGTATGAGAGCGTTTCAGTTGTGTATGTGTGTGAGCGTTTCAGTTGTGTGTGTGTGAGCGTAATATTTTCAGTTGTATGTATGAGAGCGTTTCAGTTGTGTGTGTGTGTGTGTGAGCGTTTCAGTTGTGTGTGTGAGCGTAATATTTTCAGTTGTATGTATGAGAGCGTTTCAGTTGTGTGTGTGTGAGTGTAATATTTTCAGTTGTATGTATGAGAGCGTTTCAGTTGTATGTGTGTGTGTGTGAGTGAGCGTTTCAGTTGTATGTGTGTGAGCGTTTCAGTTGTGTGTGTGTGTGAGCGTAATATTTTCAGTTGTATGTATGAGAGCGTTTCAGTTGTATGTGTGTGAGCGTTTCAGTTGTGTGTGTGTGTGAGCGTAATATTTTCAGTTGTATGTATGAGAGCGTTTCAGTTGTGTGTGTGTGTGAGCGTTTCAGTTGTGTGTGTGTGTGTGTGTGTGTGTGAGCGTAATATTTTCAGTTGTATGTGTGTGAGCGTAATATTTTCAGTTGTATGTATGAGAGCGTTTCAGTTGTGTGTGTGAGCGTTTCAGTTGTGTGTGTGTGTGTGTGAGTGTAATATTTTCAGTTGTATGTATGAGAGCGTTTCAGTTGTGTGTGTGTGTGTGTGAGTGTAATATTTTCAGTTGTATGTATGAGAGCGTTTCAGTTGTGTGTGTGTGTGTGTGAGCGTTTCAGTTGTGTGTGTGTGAGCGTAATATTTTCAGTTGTATGTATGAGAGCGTTTCAGTTGTGTGTGTGTGTGTGTGTGAGCGTTTCAGTTGTGTGTGTGAGCGTAATATTTTCAGTTGTATGTATGAGAGCGTTTCAGTTGTGTGTGTGTGTGTGAGCGTAATATTTTCAGTTGTATGTATGAGAGCGTTTCAGTTGTGTGTGTGTGTGTGTGTGTGTGTGAGTGTAATATTTTCAGTTGTATGTATGAGAGCGTTTCAGTTGTATGTGTGTGAGCGTTTCAGTTGTGTGTGTGTGTGAGCGTAATATTTTCAGTTGTATGTATGAGAGCGTTTCAGTTGTGTGTGTGTGTGAGCGTAATATTTTCAGTTGTATGTGTGTGAGCGTAATATTTTCAGTTGTATGTATGAGAGCGTTTCAGTTGTGTGTGTGAGCGTAATATTTTCAGTTGTATGTATGAGAGCGTTTCAGTTGTGTGTGTGTGTGAGCGTTTCAGTTGTGTGTGTGAGCGTAATATTTTCAGTTGTATGTATGAGAGCGTTTCAGTTGTATGTGTGTGAGCGTTTCAGTTGTGTGTGTGTGTGAGCGTAATATTTTCAGTTGTATGTATGAGAGCGTTTCAGTTGTGTGTGTGTGTGTGAGCGTTTCAGTTGTGTGTGTGTGTGTGTGTGTGTGAGCGTTGTAAAGACTATGGGGTGGATCTGATTACGGGGAATTTGCATATCATAATTCATAATTAATAATTAATAATTATTCATACAGGTTTGTATCAGATCAGTCTTACATGTTAATACATCTCCCGATAAGGGATGATACGTTATTTTACCTGCATGCAAAACGGCATGCTTGCATGTGTATGGCAGCCAACCGCAAGTTGATTGCGATTAGCTACACAGATCACGTTTTACAAATAGGTAACGTTAATTAGCTCAATTAATTTATAGAGTTTAGGAAAATCAATTCTGTGGCCACAAGAATTAGTCTTCCCGCCCTATAAACCCATACTCTTTAAAGTATCTTTAATTTGTAAAGCTCGTAGCTTTTGGACCTAGGCATTTCAGGGACCCGAAGTATGAGCAGACAGTCAATCCATCAAATGAGTATCATGAAATTTAATAAGAAATAACTAGCCTATGCATTTACTAAAATTACATGGGATATATGTATTTACAAACATAATAAACAATGAAACACACAAACGTTACAAACATAATAAACGACAAAACACAATAAGGCATCGATGAACGAGAAATGCATAGAGACAGAGAGAGAATTTTTAGCAAGGTGCAGTTATGCACGAGGGAGTTTTATAAAGACCCGAAGATCTTACTAAACTAGAAGCAAAACAAAAGAAAGAGATCCCCAAAGGGATCTCCCGAAGAAATCACATTCTGGCGAGAGTGAGATAGTAAGACAAGAGAGAGAGAGAGAGGGAGAGAGAGAGAGAGTGAGAGAAACGGAGATCCGTAAGGGTCAACCGTTTGGCAAAGTTCACCTGGACAACGGAACCTCAGACCTGACAACAAGGAATCACAAAATCGCCCCTTTTGAGGCAACAACCGTACAGCATAATAAATCTGGATGAGAAATAAAATACTTGCACTGTCTCTTAGTCTGCTGAGGAGAAGGCGTGTGTGTGTCCTTGGGGCGCGCGCCTGCTCGTTCGTTGAACGGTTGCGCGTGGTGGTCCATGTGGTTTGTTGGTGGTTCAGAGCGCGGACTTTCAAACGCATGTTTGAAGGTCTTTGAGGTAAATTTACCAAAGAAACAATTCAGACTAAATTCATTCCTCGTCGGGGAAAATGAACTCGATAGGATACTTAAAAGAACTTAGAATTAAACAAAGAAAGAAAAAGATGAGAAATCACATCCTGACGCCGGGGGTCAGAGGCAAGAGAGGGGTGAGGAGAGGGCCAGTCCTTTTGAAGACCTGATGTTTCCGCCTCCTCTGAAGCGGATTGTCCAATCATTGTTCAGGAAATCTTGAGCGGGAAAGTTGTCTTTGTTTGGTTTGACAGCTTTATCTACATAAATTACGACAGAGGCAGAACCTGCCTTTCCTTTTCAGTTCAGTTCAGTTCAGTTTCAGTTTATTGTCCCCTAAGGGAAACTTGTCTTGCAGCCAGGTAAACATACAGGTAACACAACAGGTAAACACCACATACACACACGATTTAAACAACACAAACTACTAATTAAAAACTGTTACACTACTACTCATCTAGATCAAAGAATTGTGCAAATTTAGCAACCGAATTGCACTTGGTATAAAAAAGTTCTTTGTCCTATTGGACTTAAAACAAGGGACTCTAAATCTCCGACCTGAGGGGAGGACCGCAAAAGAACAATGAAGGGGGTGATTTACACAGTCCAATATGGCATTTGCTTTCCTCATAACCTGCTTCTCATAAATATTTCTCAAGGAAACCTGTGGACAGCCTATTAACTTACCAGCCACCTTCACAATATGGCTGAGGTTATTTTTCTCCCTCAGGCTGATGCCCCCATACCAGGCAATAAAAGCAAAAGTAAGGACAGATTCAATAAAAGATTTATAAAATAAAGACAGGATAACATTATCAACATTAAAAGAGTTAAGCTTCCTTAGGAAGTACAGTCGTTGTTGTCCCTTTTTGCAGATCATCTCTGTGTTTATGTCAAATTTGAGTTTACTGTCTATCACAGTACCCAGATATTTATACTGCTCTACCACCTCTATGCTGATTCCTTTTATATAGGTGGGTAGAGTAGAACCAGGTTTTTTTCTCCTAAAATCTATGAGCATATCCTTGGTTTTAGAGGTGTTAAGCTGGAGAAAAGACCTGTCGCACCAACTGACAAACTCATCGACCACTGGCCCATGCTGAGATTCATGTTTCTGCAGTAAACTGACAATGACTGTATCATCAGCATATTTTAGGATGTGTCTATTACTATACTGGCTCCTACAATCATTAGTGTAGAGAATGTATAGTAGAGGTGAAAGTACACAACCCTGCGGAGAGCCAGTGGAAGAGACACGCCTTCCAGAGAGACAACCATTCACCTTAACTCGCTGTGTTCTATTTGTTAAAAAATCCATAATCCAGCTCACAAGATTACTCTCAATATTAAATTCTGATAATAATTTACTAGCTAAAACATGTGGCTGGATAGTATTAAAAGCAGAAGAAAAATCCAAAAACAAGAGCCTGGCATGTGTACCAGGACCCTCTAAATGACTATAAAGGAGATTTAAAAGTGTAATCTGGGCATCCTCTACCCCTATGCCAGCCCTATATGCAAATTGCCCGGGGTCCAGGGCCCCACCCACCCTGAACAGCAGAAGCCGCTTTACAATCCTTTCAAATGACTTCATGACCAGTGAAGTCAATGCCACTGGTCTGAAGTCATTTAATGTGCCTGCAGAGTTGCCCTTTGCCACTGGAACAATGATAGACTCCTTCCAAGCCATTGGGACCCTTCCCTGTTCCCAGGACATCTCAAAAATGTCAGCAAACACCCCACAGAGCTGCTCTGAACAGCACTTCAGCAATCTCCCAGTAATTCCATCTGGTCCTGGACTCTTATTTACCTTAATTCTCTTAAATACAGACCTAACCTCCTCCTTTGTAATTGAGAAAGGTGTGTATTCTACCTGAGCCTGTTCCTCAGTTATTTTCTGTAGTTTGTCTGAAAAGTCATAAATATCAAAACGTGAAAAAAAGGTGTTCAAAGCTTCAGATAACTCGCTATCATTTTTATACATTGGCAATTGGACTGGTTTATTATGTGTTTTTTGCAAGCCTATCATTGTTTTCACACCATCCCATGCTACCTTCAAGTTGTTACTGCCCAGTCTTTCCTCTATCTTATTTTTATAATGCAATTTAGCCTTCTTGGTTTCTGCTCTGACCTCCTTAGTTGCCTCCCTAATTTCACGCTCATCCCCCTTATGAAAAGCCCTATGTTTTTTCATTAACACTTGCTTCAGTGAGCTAGTAACCCATGGCTTATTATTTGCATACACTTTGACATGCTTTTTGGGAATAATAGAATCCACACAAAAAGAAATATAGCAACATACAGCGTCAACAAGCTCATCAATATCCGAAGCAGAGTTAATGAAGACAGACCAATCGGTGCAATCAAAACAACCTTGTAATTTCAGAACAGAATCATCCTCCCAGATCTCAATCTCTCTAGTTTTAACTTCCCCCCTTTTAAGCATAGGTCTGTACACCGGGCTGAGATTGATAGTACAGTGATCTGAGGATCCTATGGGAGCCAGAGGGGAGGCCTTATAAGCCTCCTTAATTGAACCATAGCACTTGTCCAAAGTCTTATTTTTCCTAGTTGAACATGTGACGTATTGATAAAAGTTGAGGGTTTTACTCAGTTTACAGTTATTAAAATCCCCCATAAGCAGACACGGGGCATCCGGGGAAAGAGATTGAAGTCTTTGAGTCACTTTGCGAATAATATCGGCAGCAGTTTGTGTGTTTGCTTTGGGGTGAATATATATTACAGTCACAAATATCTGGGGAAATTCTCTCGGGAGATAAAACGGGCGAACGGAGATGGAAAGCAGTTCGATGTCAGGAGTGCATATCTTTTCCCTGACGGTGATGTTGCTGCACCACCGCTGGTTTATGTATACACACACACCACCACCCTGAGATTTCCCCGTGACTTCTGCGTCTCTATCCAACCTGATTGGCGCCCCAAAGCCGCTGATTTATAAATCCGTGTCGGTGTCTTTAGACGACAGCCAAGTCTCACTGAAGGCCATAATACAGGAGTTCCTGTATTCCTGTAAGTGGATCGAGTTTGCTTGCAGCTCATCAATCTTGTTTCTGAGCGACTGAGCATTTGCGAGTATTATTGAAGGGAGCGGAATACGGCGTATTTTTTGTCGTTTTAACCGAAGTCGGACGCCACCTCTCCTTCCTCGCTTCCTCTCTTTGCGGGAGTATTTGCGATCATTTCCAGGAGACCTGCGCCTAGAGATCTCAGCTAGAATGTCTTCAGATACAAGCGGGTCCAAATATATATTTCCCATACACGGATTGTCCCATCGCATCAAACATTCTCGGGAATATGTCCTTACCGGCTCACGTTGCTGGCTGCGTTCGCCTTGGACATAGTAAATCCATAAAGTCCATAAGATGACAGCGTAGTATAACTCCATGGTGACTGCTTGAATGAACAATAGTATCTAGTCCATTTTCATCAACAGCGAATCAAAACAGGAAACTTAAAGCACTTCTGACAAACAAAACGCAGACAACAAACACACCTGCTGCTTGTCGCTACAGCAAGAGTAGCGCCAACTTCCGCCGCTGTAGATGGATAGAGGCCTATCCACAGATTTTCACAGATTCTTAAACATAACAGGAGAGATGTTATATAGGCAATCATACTTTTTACGGTAACCCAATACATATATCTGGCTGCGTCAGACAAAGAGTTTTCAAATGACCTCAAACACGACATGTAACAATGAGAGGAATTCAGGTTTGCGTCTCAAATATACGTAATATAGGCATTTGTGGTTCCTTTTAACTACAAACATTCCCAGATCTTGCAATCGCACATAGGCCATCAAACACACATAAAACATATCAAATATGTATTGTTAAATGTCTTTTTTGACTGGAAATTCCAGCAAAGTCCTTATGGGTGTGTGTAGCGTGGACAGAGAGAGAGAGATCCTGCATGCACATTCTTTTTGGGTCGTAAACTTGTAACCTGACACTTCGGCCAGTGTTAGCAGTTTGTGTATGTGTGTGTGTTTGTTGAAGTCCCAGGGTTGATGGGAAGAAATACATTTAGTTATTTAGATGATTCGTCGTTCCGCTCAGTCCTTACAGCGTAATATTTTCAGTTGTATGTGTGTGAGCGTAATATTTTCAGTTGTATGTATGAGAGCGTTTCAGTTGTGTGTGTGAGCGTAATATTTTCAGTTGTATGTATGAGAGCGTTTCAGTTGTGTGTGTGTGTGAGCGTTTCAGTTGTGTGTGTGAGCGTTTCAGTTGTGTGTGTGAGCGTAATATTTTCAGTTGTATGTATGAGAGCGTTTCAGTTGTGTGTGTGTGTGAGCGTTTCAGTTGTGTGTGTGTGAGCGTAATATTTTCAGTTGTATGTATGAGAGCATTTCAGTTGTGTGTGTGTGTGAGTTTTTCAGTTGTGTGTGTGTGAGCGTAATATTTTCAGTTGTATGTGTGTGAGCGTTTCAGTTGTATGTGTGTGAGCATTTCAGTTGTGTGTGTGTGTGAGTTTTTCAGTTGTGTGTGTGTGAGCGTAATATTTTCAGTTGTGTGTGTGTGTGAGCGTTTCAGTTGTGTGTGTGAGCGTAATATTTTCAGTTGTATGTATGAGAGCGTTTCACTTGTATGTGTGTGAGCATTTCAGTTGTGTGTGTGTGTGAGTTTTTCAGTTGTGTGTGTGTGTGAGCGTAATATTTTCAGTTGTATGTGTGTGAGCGTTTCACTTGTATGTGTGTGAGTGTTTCACTTGTATGTATGTGAGCATTTCAGTTGTGTGTGTGTGTGTGTGTGAGCGTTTCAGTTGTGTGTGTGTGTGTGTGAGTGTAATATTTTCAGTTGTATGTATGAGAGCGTTTCACTTGTATGTGTGTGAGCATTTCAGTTGTGTGTGTGTGTGAGTTTTTCAGTTGTGTGTGTGTGTGAGCGTAATATTTTCAGTTGTATGTGTGTGAGCGTTTCACTTGTATGTGTGTGAGTGTTTCACTTGTATGTATGTGAGCATTTCAGTTGTGTGTGTGTGTGTGTGTGAGCGTTTCAGTTGTGTGTGTGTGTGTGTGAGTGTAATATTTTCAGTTGTATGTATGAGAGCGTTTCAGTTGTGTATGTGTGTGAGCGTTTCAGTTGTGTGTGTGAGCGTAATATTTTCAGTTGTATGTATGAGAGCGTTTCAGTTGTGTGTGTGTGTGAGTGTAATATTTTCAGTTGTATGTATGAGAGCGTTTCAGTTGTGTGTGTGAGTGAGCGTTTCAGTTGTGTGTGTGTGTGAGCGTTTCAGTTGTGTGTGTGTGTGAGCGTAATATTTTCAGTTGTATGTATGAGAGCGTTTCAGTTGTGTGTGTGTGTGAGCGTTTCAGTTGTGTGTGTGTGTGTGTGAGCGTAATATTTTCAGTTGTATGTGTGTGAGCGTAATATTTTCAGTTGTATGTATGAGAGCGTTTCAGTTGTGTGTGTGAGCGTTTCAGTTGTGTGTGTGAGCGTAATATTTTCAGTTGTATGTATGAGAGCGTTTCAGTTGTGTGTGTGTGTGAGCGTTTCAGTTGTGTGTGTGAGCGTAATATTTTCAGTTGTATGTATGAGAGTGTTTCAGTTGTGTGTGTGTGTGAGCGTTTCAGTTGTGTGTGAGCGTAATATTTTCAGTTGTATGTATGAGAGCGTTTCAGTTGTATGTGTGTGTGTGAGCGTTTCAGTTGTGTGTGTGAGCGTAATATTTTCAGTTGTATGTATGAGAGCGTTTCAGTTGTGTGTGTGTGTGAGCGTTTCAGTTGTGTGTGTGTGTGAGCGTTTCAGTTGTGTGTGTGTGTGAGCGTAATATTTTCAGTTGTATGTGTGTGAGCGTAATATTTTCAGTTGTATGTATGAGAGCGTTTCAGTTGTGTGTGTGAGCGTTTCAGTTGTGTGTGTGAGCGTAATATTTTCAGTTGTATGTATGAGAGCGTTTCAGTTGTGTGTGTGTGTGAGCGTTTCAGTTGTGTGTGAGCGTAATATTTTCAGTTGTATGTATGAGAGCGTTTCAGTTGTATGTGTGTGTGTGAGCGTTTCAGTTGTGTGTGTGAGCGTAATATTTTCAGTTGTATGTATGAGAGCGTTTCAGTTGTGTGTGTGTGTGAGCGTTTCAGTTGTGTGTGAGCGTAATATTTTCAGTTGTATGTATGAGAGCGTTTCAGTTGTATGTGTGTGTGTGTGAGCGTTTCAGTTGTGTGTGTGAGCGTAATATTTTCAGTTGTATGTATGAGAGCGTTTCAGTTGTGTGTGTGTGTGAGCGTTTCAGTTGTGTGTGTGAGCGTAATATCTTCAGTTGTATGTATGAGAGCGTTTCAGTTGTGTGTGTGTGTGTGTGAGCGTTTCAGTTGTGTGTGTGTGTGTGAGCGTTTCAGTTGTGTGTGAGCGTAATATTTTCAGTTGTATGTATGAGAGCGTTTCAGTTGTGTGTGTGTGTGAGCGTTTCAGTTGTGTGTGTGTGAGCATTTCAGCTGTGTGTGTGAAAGCATTTCACGTGTATGTGTGTGAGCATTTCAGTTGTGTGTGTGTGTGTGAGTTTTTCAGTTGTGTGTGTGAGCGTAATATTTTCAGTTGTATATATGAGAGCGTTTCAGGTGTGTGTGTGTGTGTGAGTGTTTCAGTTGTGTGTGTGAGCGTAATATTTTCAGTTGTATGTATGAGAGCGTTTCAGTTGTGTGTGTGTGAGCGTAATATTTTCAGTTGTATGTGTGTGAGCGTTTCAGTTGTGTGTGTGAGCGTTTCAGTTGTATGTGTGTGAGCATTTCAGTTGTGTGTGTGAGTGTTTCAGTTGTGTGTGTGAGCGTAATATTTTCAGTTGTATATATGCGAGTGTTTCAGTTGTGTGTGTGTGAGCGTTTCAGTTGTGTGTGTGTGTGAGCGTAATATTTTCAGTTGTATATATGAGAGCGTTTCAGTTGTGTGTGTGTGTGTGTGAGTGTTTCAGTTGTATGTGTGTGAGCGTAATATTTTCAGTTGTATATATGAGAGCGTTTCAGTTGTGTGTGTGTGTGTGAGCGTTTCAGTTGTGTGTGTGTGTGTGAGCGTAATATTTTCAGTTGTATGTATGAGAGCGTTTCAGTTGTGTGTGTGTGTGAGCGTTTCAGTTGTGTGTGTGTGTGTGAGCGTAATATTTTCAGTTGTATGTATGAGAGCGTTTCAGTTGTGTGTGTGTGTGTGAGCGTAATATTTTCAGTTGTATGTATGAGAGCGTTTCAGTTGTGTGTGTGTGTGAGTGAGCGTTTCAGTTGTGTGTGTGAGCGTAATATTTTCAGTTGTATGTATGAGAGCGTTTCAGTTGTGTGTGTGTGTGTGAGCGTTTCAGTTGTGTGTGTGTGTGTGAGCGTAATATTTTCAGTTGTATGTATGAGAGCGTTTCAGTTGTGTGTGTGTGTGTGTGTGTGAGAGCGTTTCAGTTGTGTGTGTGTCTGAGCGTAATATTTTCAGTTGTATGTATGAGAGCGTTTCAGTTGTGTGTGTGTGTGAGTGAGCGTTTCAGTTGTGTGTGTGAGCGTAATATTTTCAGTTGTATGTATGAGAGCGTTTCAGTTGTGTGTGTGAGCGTAATATTTTCAGTTGTGTATGTATGAGAGCGTTTCAGTTGTGTGTGTGAGCGTAATATTTTCAGTTGTATGTATGAGAGCGTTTCAGTTGTGTATGTGTGTGAGCGTTTCAGTTGTGTGTGTGTGTGAGCGTTTCAGTTGTGTGTGTGAGCGTAATATTTTCAGTTGTATGTATGAGAGCGTTTCAGTTGTGTATGTGTGTGAGCGTTTCAGTTGTGTGTGTGAGCGTAATATTTTCAGCTGTATGTATGAGAGCGTTTCAGTTGTGTGTGTGTGTGAGTGAGCGTTTCAGTTGTGTGTGTGAGCGTAATATTTTCAGTTGTATGTATGAGAGCGTTTCAGTTGTGTGTGTGTGTGTGAGCGTTTCAGTTGTGTGTGTGTGTGTGTGTGAGCGTTTCAGTTGTGTGTGTGTGTGTGTGTGAGCGTAATATTTTCAGTTGTATGTATGAGAGCGTTTCAGTTGTGTATGTGTGTGAGCGTTTCAGTTGTGTGTGTGTGTGAGTGTTTCAGTTGTGTGTGTGAGCGTAATATTTTCAGTTGTATGTATGAGAGCGTTTCAGTTGTGTGTGTGTGTGTGAGCGTTTCAGTTGTGTGTGTGTGTGAGCGTAATATTTTCAGTTGTATGTATGAGAGCGTTTCAGTTGTGTGTGTGTGTGAGTGAGCGTTTCAGTTGTGTGTGTGAGCGTAATATTTTCAGCTGTATGTATGAGAGCGTTTCAGTTGTGTGTGTGAGCGTAATATTTTCAGTTGTATGTATGAGAGCGTTTCAGTTGTGTGTGTGTGAGTGAGCGTTTCAGTTGTGTGTGTGAGCGTAATATTTTCAGTTGTATGTATGAGAGCGTTTCAGTTGTGTGTGTGAGCGTAATATTTTCAGTTGTGTATGTATGAGAGCGTTTCAGTTGTGTGTGTGAGCGTAATATTTTCAGTTGTATGTATGAGAGCGTTTCAGTTGTGTGTGTGTGTGAGCGTTTCAGTTGTGTGTGTGTGTGAGCGTAATATTTTCAGTTGTATGTATGAGAGCGTTTCAGTTGTGTGTGTGTGTGAGCGTTTCAGTTGTGTGTGTGTGTGTGTGTGAGCGTAATATTTTCAGTTGTATGTGTGTGAGCGTAATATTTTCAGTTGTATGTATGAGAGCGTTTCAGTTGTGTGTGTGAGCGTTTCAGTTGTGTGTGTGTGTGTGTGAGTGTAATATTTTCAGTTGTATGTATGAGAGCGTTTCAGTTGTGTATGTGTGTGAGCGTTTCAGTTGTGTGTGTGTGAGCGTAATATTTTCAGTTGTATGTATGAGAGCGTTTCAGTTGTGTGTGTGTGTGTGTGAGCGTTTCAGTTGTGTGTGTGAGCGTAATATTTTCAGTTGTATGTATGAGAGCGTTTCAGTTGTGTATGTGTGTGAGCGTTTCAGTTGTGTGTGTGTGTGAGCGTTTCAGTTGTGTGTGTGTGTGAGCGTAATATTTTCAGTTGTGTGTGTGAGCGTAATATTTTCAGTTGTATGTATGAGAGCGTTTCAGTTGTGTGTGTGTGTGAGCGTTTCAGTTGTGTGTGTGAGCGTAATATTTTCAGTTGTATGTATGAGAGCGTTTCAGTTGTGTGTGTGTGTGAGCGTTTCAGTTGTGTGTGTGAGTGTAATATTTTCAGTTGTATGTATGAGAGCGTTTCAGTTGTATGTGTGTGAGCGTTTCAGTTGTGTGTGTGAGCGTAATATTTTCAGTTGTATGTATGAGAGCGTTTCAGTTGTATGTGTGTGTGTGTGAGCGTTTCAGTTGTGTGTGTGTGTGTGTGAGTGTAATATTTTCAGTTGTATGTATGAGAGCGTTTCAGTTGTATGTGTGTGTGTGAGCGTTTCAGTTGTGTGTGTGTGAGTGTAATATTTTCAGTTGTATGTATGAGAGCGTTTCAGTTGTATGTGTGTGAGCGTTTCAGTTGTGTGTGTGAGCGTAATATTTTCAGTTGTATGTATGAGAGCGTTTCAGTTGTGTGTGTGTGTGTGAGTGTAATATTTTCAGTTGTATGTATGAGAGCGTTTCAGTTGTGTGTGTGTGTGTGTGAGCGTTTCAGTTGTGTGTGTGTGAGCGTAATATTTTCAGTTGTATGTATGAGAGCGTTTCAGTTGTGTGTGTGTGTGAGCGTTTCAGTTGTGTGTGTGTGAGCGTAATATTTTCAGTTGTATGTGTGTGAGCGTAATATTTTCAGTTGTATGTATGAGAGCGTTTCAGTTGTGTGTGTGTGTGAGCGTTTCAGTTGTGTGTGTGAGCGTAATATTTTCAGTTGTATGTATGAGAGCGTTTCAGTTGTGTGTGTGTGTGAGCGTTTCAGTTGTGTGTGTGTGTGAGCGTAATATTTTCAGTTGTATGTATGAGAGCGTTTCAGTTGTGTGTGTGTGTGAGCGTTTCAGTTGTGTGTGTGTGTGTGTGTGAGCGTAATATTTTCAGTTGTATGTGTGTGAGCGTAATATTTTCAGTTGTATGTATGAGAGCGTTTCAGTTGTGTGTGTGAGCGTTTCAGTTGTGTGTGTGTGTGTGTGAGTGTAATATTTTCAGTTGTATGTATGAGAGCGTTTCAGTTGTGTATGTGTGTGAGCGTTTCAGTTGTGTGTGTGTGAGCGTAATATTTTCAGTTGTATGTATGAGAGCGTTTCAGTTGTGTGTGTGTGTGTGTGAGCGTTTCAGTTGTGTGTGTGAGCGTAATATTTTCAGTTGTATGTATGAGAGCGTTTCAGTTGTGTGTGTGTGTGAGCGTTTCAGTTGTGTGTGTGTGTGAGCGTAATATTTTCAGTTGTATGTATGAGAGCGTTTCAGTTGTGTGTGTGTGTGAGCGTTTCAGTTGTGTGTGTGTGTGTGTGTGAGCGTAATATTTTCAGTTGTATGTGTGTGAGCGTAATATTTTCAGTTGTATGTATGAGAGCGTTTCAGTTGTGTGTGTGAGCGTTTCAGTTGTGTGTGTGTGTGTGTGAGTGTAATATTTTCAGTTGTATGTATGAGAGCGTTTCAGTTGTGTATGTGTGTGAGCGTTTCAGTTGTGTGTGTGTGAGCGTAATATTTTCAGTTGTATGTATGAGAGCGTTTCAGTTGTGTGTGTGTGTGTGTGAGCGTTTCAGTTGTGTGTGTGAGCGTAATATTTTCAGTTGTATGTATGAGAGCGTTTCAGTTGTGTATGTGTGTGAGCGTTTCAGTTGTGTGTGTGTGAGCGTAATATTTTCAGTTGTATGTATGAGAGCGTTTCAGTTGTGTGTGTGTGTGTGTGAGCGTTTCAGTTGTGTGTGTGAGCGTAATATTTTCAGTTGTATGTATGAGAGCGTTTCAGTTGTGTGTGTGTGTGAGCGTTTCAGTTGTGTGTGTGTGTGTGTGTGAGCGTAATATTTTCAGTTGTATGTGTGTGAGCGTAATATTTTCAGTTGTATGTATGAGAGCGTTTCAGTTGTGTGTGTGAGCGTTTCAGTTGTGTGTGTGTGTGTGTGAGTGTAATATTTTCAGTTGTATGTATGAGAGCGTTTCAGTTGTGTATGTGTGTGAGCGTTTCAGTTGTGTGTGTGTGAGCGTAATATTTTCAGTTGTATGTATGAGAGCGTTTCAGTTGTGTGTGTGTGTGTGTGAGCGTTTCAGTTGTGTGTGTGAGCGTAATATTTTCAGTTGTATGTATGAGAGCGTTTCAGTTGTGTGTGTGTGTGAGCGTTTCAGTTGTGTGTGTGTGTGTGTGTGAGCGTAATATTTTCAGTTGTATGTGTGTGAGCGTAATATTTTCAGTTGTATGTATGAGAGCGTTTCAGTTGTGTGTGTGAGCGTTTCAGTTGTGTGTGTGTGTGTGTGAGTGTAATATTTTCAGTTGTATGTATGAGAGCGTTTCAGTTGTGTATGTGTGTGAGCGTTTCAGTTGTGTGTGTGTGAGCGTAATATTTTCAGTTGTATGTATGAGAGCGTTTCAGTTGTGTGTGTGTGTGTGTGAGCGTTTCAGTTGTGTGTGTGAGCGTAATATTTTCAGTTGTATGTATGAGAGCGTTTCAGTTGTGTATGTGTGTGAGCGTTTCAGTTGTGTGTGTGTGTGAGCGTTTCAGTTGTGTGTGTGTGTGAGCGTAATATTTTCAGTTGTGTGTGTGAGCGTAATATTTTCAGTTGTATGTATGAGAGCGTTTCAGTTGTGTGTGTGTGTGAGCGTTTCAGTTGTGTGTGTGAGCGTAATATTTTCAGTTGTATGTATGAGAGCGTTTCAGTTGTGTGTGTGTGTGAGCGTTTCAGTTGTGTGTGTGAGTGTAATATTTTCAGTTGTATGTATGAGAGCGTTTCAGTTGTATGTGTGTGAGCGTTTCAGTTGTGTGTGTGTGAGCGTAATATTTTCAGTTGTATGTATGAGAGCGTTTCAGTTGTATGTGTGTGTGTGTGAGCGTTTCAGTTGTGTGTGTGTGTGTGAGTGTAATATTTTCAGTTGTATGTATGAGAGCGTTTCAGTTGTATGTGTGTGTGTGTGAGCGTTTCAGTTGTGTGTGTGTGAGTGTAATATTTTCAGTTGTATGTATGAGAGCGTTTCAGTTGTATGTGTGTGAGCGTTTCAGTTGTGTGTGTGAGCGTAATATTTTCAGTTGTATGTATGAGAGCGTTTCAGTTGTGTGTGTGTGTGTGAGTGTAATATTTTCAGTTGTATGTATGAGAGCGTTTCAGTTGTGTGTGTGTGTGTGTGAGCGTTTCAGTTGTGTGTGTGTGAGCGTAATATTTTCAGTTGTATGTATGAGAGCGTTTCAGTTGTGTGTGTGTGTGAGCGTTTCAGTTGTGTGTGTGTGAGCGTAATATTTTCAGTTGTATGTGTGTGAGCGTAATATTTTCAGTTGTATGTATGAGAGCGTTTCAGTTGTGTGTGTGTGTGAGCGTTTCAGTTGTGTGTGTGAGCGTAATATTTTCAGTTGTGTGTGTGAGCGTAATATTTTCAGTTGTATGTATGAGAGCGTTTCAGTTGTGTGTGTGTGTGAGCGTTTCAGTTGTGTGTGTGAGCGTAATATTTTCAGTTGTATGTATGAGAGCGTTTCAGTTGTGTGTGTGTGTGAGCGTTTCAGTTGTGTGTGTGAGTGTAATATTTTCAGTTGTATGTATGAGAGCGTTTCAGTTGTATGTGTGTGAGCGTTTCAGTTGTGTGTGTGAGCGTAATATTTTCAGTTGTATGTATGAGAGCGTTTCAGTTGTATGTGTGTGTGTGTGAGCGTTTCAGTTGTGTGTGTGTGTGTGAGTGTAATATTTTCAGTTGTATGTATGAGAGCGTTTCAGTTGTATGTGTGTGTGTGTGAGCGTTTCAGTTGTGTGTGTGTGAGTGTAATATTTTCAGTTGTATGTATGAGAGCGTTTCAGTTGTATGTGTGTGAGCGTTTCAGTTGTGTGTGTGAGCGTAATATTTTCAGTTGTATGTATGAGAGCGTTTCAGTTGTGTGTGTGTGTGTGAGTGTAATATTTTCAGTTGTATGTATGAGAGCGTTTCAGTTGTGTGTGTGTGTGTGTGAGCGTTTCAGTTGTGTGTGTGTGAGCGTAATATTTTCAGTTATATGTATGAGAGCGTTTCAGTTGTGTGTGTGTGTGAGCGTTTCAGTTGTGTGTGTGTGAGCGTAATATTTTCAGTTGTATGTGTGTGAGCGTAATATTTTCAGTTGTATGTATGAGAGCGTTTCAGTTGTGTGTGTGAGCGTAATATTTTCAGTTGTATGTATGAGAGCGTTTCAGTTGTGTGTGTGTGAGTGAGCGTTTCAGTTGTGTGTGTGAGCGTAATATTTTCAGTTGTATGTATGAGAGCGTTTCAGTTGTGTGTGTGAGCGTAATATTTTCAGTTGTATGTATGAGAGCGTTTCAGTTGTGTGTGTGTGTGAGCGTTTCAGTTGTGTGTGTGTGTGAGCGTAATATTTTCAGTTGTATGTATGAGAGCGTTTCAGTTGTGTGTGTGTGTGAGCGTTTCAGTTGTGTGTGTGTGTGTGTGTGAGCGTAATATTTTCAGTTGTATGTGTGTGAGCGTAATATTTTCAGTTGTATGTATGAGAGCGTTTCAGTTGTGTGTGTGAGCGTTTCAGTTGTGTGTGTGTGTGTGTGAGTGTAATATTTTCAGTTGTATGTATGAGAGCGTTTCAGTTGTGTATGTGTGTGAGCGTTTCAGTTGTGTGTGTGTGAGCGTAATATTTTCAGTTGTATGTATGAGAGCGTTTCAGTTGTGTGTGTGAGCGTAATATTTTCAGTTGTATGTATGAGAGCGTTTCAGTTGTGTATGTGTGTGAGCGTTTCAGTTGTGTGTGTGTGTGAGCGTTTCAGTTGTGTGTGTGTGTGAGCGTAATATTTTCAGTTGTGTGTGTGAGCGTAATATTTTCAGTTGTATGTATGAGAGCGTTTCAGTTGTGTGTGTGTGTGAGCGTTTCAGTTGTGTGTGTGAGCGTAATATTTTCAGTTGTATGTATGAGAGCGTTTCAGTTGTGTGTGTGTGTGAGCGTTTCAGTTGTGTGTGTGAGTGTAATATTTTCAGTTGTATGTATGAGAGCGTTTCAGTTGTATGTGTGTGAGCGTTTCAGTTGTGTGTGTGAGCGTAATATTTTCAGTTGTATGTATGAGAGCGTTTCAGTTGTATGTGTGTGTGTGTGAGCGTTTCAGTTGTGTGTGTGTGTGTGAGTGTAATATTTTCAGTTGTATGTATGAGAGCGTTTCAGTTGTATGTGTGTGTGTGAGCGTTTCAGTTGTGTGTGTGTGAGTGTAATATTTTCAGTTGTATGTATGAGAGCGTTTCAGTTGTATGTGTGTGAGCGTTTCAGTTGTGTGTGTGAGCGTAATATTTTCAGTTGTATGTATGAGAGCGTTTCAGTTGTGTGTGTGTGTGTGAGTGTAATATTTTCAGTTGTATGTATGAGAGCGTTTCAGTTGTGTGTGTGTGTGTGTGAGCGTTTCAGTTGTGTGTGTGTGAGCGTAATATTTTCAGTTGTATGTATGAGAGCGTTTCAGTTGTGTGTGTGTGTGAGCGTTTCAGTTGTGTGTGTGTGAGCGTAATATTTTCAGTTGTATGTGTGTGAGCGTAATATTTTCAGTTGTATGTATGAGAGCGTTTCAGTTGTGTGTGTGTGTGAGCGTTTCAGTTGTGTGTGTGAGCGTAATATTTTCAGTTGTATGTATGAGAGCGTTTCAGTTGTGTGTGTGAGCGTAATATTTTCAGTTGTGTATGTATGAGAGCGTTTCAGTTGTGTGTGTGAGCGTAATATTTTCAGTTGTATGTATGAGAGCGTTTCAGTTGTGTGTGTGTGTGAGCGTTTCAGTTGTGTGTGTGTGTGAGCGTAATATTTTCAGTTGTATGTATGAGAGCGTTTCAGTTGTGTGTGTGTGTGAGCGTTTCAGTTGTGTGTGTGTGTGTGTGTGAGCGTTTCAGTTGTGTGTGTGAGTGTAATATTTTCAGTTGTATGTATGAGAGCGTTTCAGTTGTATGTGTGTGAGCGTTTCAGTTGTGTGTGTGAGCGTAATATTTTCAGTTGTATGTATGAGAGCGTTTCAGTTGTATGTGTGTGTGTGTGAGCGTTTCAGTTGTGTGTGTGTGTGTGAGTGTAATATTTTCAGTTGTATGTATGAGAGCGTTTCAGTTGTATGTGTGTGTGTGTGAGCGTTTCAGTTGTGTGTGTGTGAGTGTAATATTTTCAGTTGTATGTATGAGAGCGTTTCAGTTGTATGTGTGTGAGCGTTTCAGTTGTGTGTGTGAGCGTAATATTTTCAGTTGTATGTATGAGAGCGTTTCAGTTGTGTGTGTGTGTGTGAGTGTAATATTTTCAGTTGTATGTATGAGAGCGTTTCAGTTGTGTGTGTGTGTGTGTGAGCGTTTCAGTTGTGTGTGTGTGAGCGTAATATTTTCAGTTGTATGTATGAGAGCGTTTCAGTTGTGTGTGTGTGTGAGCGTTTCAGTTGTGTGTGTGTGAGCGTAATATTTTAAGTTGTATGTGTGTGAGCGTAATATTTTCAGTTGTATGTATGAGAGCGTTTCAGTTGTGTGTGTGAGCGTTTCAGTTGTGTGTGTGAGCGTAATATTTTCAGTTGTATGTATGAGAGCGTTTCAGTTGTGTGTGTGTGTGAGCGTTTCAGTTGTGTGTGTGTGTGTGAGCGTTTCAGTTGTGTGTGTGTGTGAGCGTAATATTTTCAGTTGTATGTATGAGAGCGTTTCAGTTGTGTGTGTGAGCGTAATATTTTCAGTTGTATGTATGAGAGCGTTTCAGTTGTGTGTGTGTGTGTGAGCGTTTCAGTTGTGTGTGTGAGCGTAATATTTTCAGTTGTATGTATGAGAGCGTTTCAGTTGTGTGTGTGTGTGAGCGTTTCAGTTGTGTGTGAGCGTAATATTTTCAGTTGTATGTATGAGAGCGTTTCAGTTGTATGTGTGTGTGTGAGCGTTTCAGTTGTGTGTGTGAGCGTAATATTTTCAGTTGTATGGATGAGAGCGTTTCAGTTGTGTGTGTGTGTGAGCGTTTCAGTTGTGTGTGAGCGTAATATTTTCAGTTGTATGTATGAGAGCGTTTCAGTTGTATGTGTGTGTGTGAGCGTTTCAGTTGTGTGTGTGAGCGTAATATTTTCAGTTGTATGTATGAGAGCGTTTCAGTTGTGTGTGTGTGTGTGTGAGCGTTTCAGTTGTGTGTGTGAGCGTAATATTTTCAGTTGTATGTATGAGAGCGTTTCAGTTGTGTATGTGTGTGAGCGTTTCAGTTGTGTGTGTGTGTGAGCGTTTCAGTTGTGTGTGTGTGTGAGCGTAATATTTTCAGTTGTGTGTGTGAGCGTAATATTTTCAGTTGTATGTATGAGAGCGTTTCAGTTGTGTGTGTGTGTGAGCGTTTCAGTTGTGTGTGTGAGCGTAATATTTTCAGTTGTATGTATGAGAGCGTTTCAGTTGTGTGTGTGTGTGAGCGTTTCAGTTGTGTGTGTGAGTGTAATATTTTCAGTTGTATGTATGAGAGCGTTTCAGTTGTATGTGTGTGAGCGTTTCAGTTGTGTGTGTGAGCGTAATATTTTCAGTTGTATGTATGAGAGCGTTTCAGTTGTATGTGTGTGTGTGTGAGCGTTTCAGTTGTGTGTGTGTGTGTGAGTGTAATATTTTCAGTTGTATGTATGAGAGCGTTTCAGTTGTATGTGTGTGTGTGAGCGTTTCAGTTGTGTGTGTGTGAGTGTAATATTTTCAGTTGTATGTATGAGAGCGTTTCAGTTGTATGTGTGTGAGCGTTTCAGTTGTGTGTGTGAGCGTAATATTTTCAGTTGTATGTATGAGAGCGTTTCAGTTGTGTGTGTGTGTGTGAGTGTAATATTTTCAGTTGTATGTATGAGAGCGTTTCAGTTGTGTGTGTGTGTGTGTGAGCGTTTCAGTTGTGTGTGTGTGAGCGTAATATTTTCAGTTGTATGTATGAGAGCGTTTCAGTTGTGTGTGTGTGTGAGCGTTTCAGTTGTGTGTGTGTGAGCGTAATATTTTCAGTTGTATGTGTGTGAGCGTAATATTTTCAGTTGTATGTATGAGAGCGTTTCAGTTGTGTGTGTGTGTGAGCGTTTCAGTTGTGTGTGTGAGCGTAATATTTTCAGTTGTATGTATGAGAGCGTTTCAGTTGTGTGTGTGAGCGTAATATTTTCAGTTGTGTATGTATGAGAGCGTTTCAGTTGTGTGTGTGAGCGTAATATTTTCAGTTGTATGTATGAGAGCGTTTCAGTTGTGTGTGTGTGTGAGCGTTTCAGTTGTGTGTGTGTGTGAGCGTAATATTTTCAGTTGTATGTATGAGAGCGTTTCAGTTGTGTGTGTGTGTGAGCGTTTCAGTTGTGTGTGTGTGTGTGTGTGAGCGTAATATTTTCAGTTGTATGTGTGTGAGCGTAATATTTTCAGTTGTATGTATGAGAGCGTTTCAGTTGTGTGTGTGAGCGTTTCAGTTGTGTGTGTGTGTGTGTGAGTGTAATATTTTCAGTTGTATGTATGAGAGCGTTTCAGTTGTGTATGTGTGTGAGCGTTTCAGTTGTGTGTGTGTGAGCGTAATATTTTCAGTTGTATGTATGAGAGCGTTTCAGTTGTGTGTGTGTGTGTGTGAGCGTTTCAGTTGTGTGTGTGAGCGTAATATTTTCAGTTGTATGTATGAGAGCGTTTCAGTTGTGTGTGTGTGTGAGCGTTTCAGTTGTGTGTGTGTGTGTGTGAGCGTAATATTTTCAGTTGTATGTGTGTGAGCGTAATATTTTCAGTTGTATGTATGAGAGCGTTTCAGTTGTGTGTGTGAGCGTTTCAGTTGTGTGTGTGAGCGTAATATTTTCAGTTGTATGTATGAGAGCGTTTCAGTTGTGTGTGTGTGTGAGCGTTTCAGTTGTGTGTGTGAGCGTAATATTTTCAGTTGTATGTATGAGAGTGTTTCAGTTGTGTGTGTGTGTGAGCGTTTCAGTTGTGTGTGAGCGTAATATTTTCAGTTGTATGTATGAGAGCGTTTCAGTTGTATGTGTGTGTGTGAGCGTTTCAGTTGTGTGTGTGAGCGTAATATTTTCAGTTGTATGTATGAGAGCGTTTCAGTTGTGTGTGTGTGTGAGCGTTTCAGTTGTGTGTGTGTGTGAGCGTTTCAGTTGTGTGTGTGTGTGAGCGTAATATTTTCAGTTGTATGTGTGTGAGCGTAATATTTTCAGTTGTATGTATGAGAGCGTTTCAGTTGTGTGTGTGAGCGTTTCAGTTGTGTGTGTGAGCGTAATATTTTCAGTTGTATGTATGAGAGCGTTTCAGTTGTGTGTGTGTGTGAGCGTTTCAGTTGTGTGTGAGCGTAATATTTTCAGTTGTATGTATGAGAGCGTTTCAGTTGTATGTGTGTGTGTGAGCGTTTCAGTTGTGTGTGTGAGCGTAATATTTTCAGTTGTATGTATGAGAGCGTTTCAGTTGTGTGTGTGTGTGAGCGTTTCAGTTGTGTGTGAGCGTAATATTTTCAGTTGTATGTATGAGAGCGTTTCAGTTGTATGTGTGTGTGTGTGAGCGTTTCAGTTGTGTGTGTGAGCGTAATATTTTCAGTTGTATGTATGAGAGCGTTTCAGTTGTGTGTGTGTGTGAGCGTTTCAGTTGTGTGTGTGAGCGTAATATCTTCAGTTGTATGTATGAGAGCGTTTCAGTTGTGTGTGTGTGTGTGTGAGCGTTTCAGTTGTGTGTGTGTGTGTGAGCGTTTCAGTTGTGTGTGAGCGTAATATTTTCAGTTGTATGTATGAGAGCGTTTCAGTTGTGTGTGTGTGTGAGCGTTTCAGTTGTGTGTGTGTGAGCATTTCAGCTGTGTGTGTGAAAGCATTTCACGTGTATGTGTGTGAGCATTTCAGTTGTGTGTGTGTGTGTGAGTTTTTCAGTTGTGTGTGTGAGCGTAATATTTTCAGTTGTATATATGAGAGCGTTTCAGGTGTGTGTGTGTGTGTGTGTGAGTGTTTCAGTTGTGTGTGTGAGCGTAATATTTTCAGTTGTATGTATGAGAGCGTTTCAGTTGTGTGTGTGTGAGCGTAATATTTTCAGTTGTATGTGTGTGAGCGTTTCAGTTGTGTGTGTGAGCGTTTCAGTTGTATGTGTGTGAGCATTTCAGTTGTGTGTGTGTGTGTGTGAGTGTTTCAGTTGTGTGTGTGAGCGTAATATTTTCAGTTGTATATATGCGAGTGTTTCAGTTGTGTGTGTGTGAGCGTTTCAGTTGTGTGTGTGTGTGAGCGTAATATTTTCAGTTGTATATATGAGAGCGTTTCAGTTGTGTGTGTGTGTGTGTGAGTGTTTCAGTTGTATGTGTGTGAGCGTAATATTTTCAGTTGTATATATGAGAGCGTTTCAGTTGTGTGTGTGTGTGTGAGCGTTTCAGTTGTGTGTGTGTGTGTGAGCGTAATATTTTCAGTTGTATGTATGAGAGCGTTTCAGTTGTGTGTGTGTGTGAGCGTTTCAGTTGTGTGTGTGTGTGTGAGCGTAATATTTTCAGTTGTATGTATGAGAGCGTTTCAGTTGTGTGTGTGTGTGTGAGCGTAATATTTTCAGTTGTATGTATGAGAGCGTTTCAGTTGTGTGTGTGTGTGAGTGAGCGTTTCAGTTGTGTGTGTGAGCGTAATATTTTCAGTTGTATGTATGAGAGCGTTTCAGTTGTGTGTGTGTGTGTGAGCGTTTCAGTTGTGTGTGTGTGTGTGAGCGTAATATTTTCAGTTGTATGTATGAGAGCGTTTCAGTTGTGTGTGTGTGTGTGTGTGTGAGAGCGTTTCAGTTGTGTGTGTGTCTGAGCGTAATATTTTCAGTTGTATGTATGAGAGCGTTTCAGTTGTGTGTGTGTGTGAGTGAGCGTTTCAGTTGTGTGTGTGAGCGTAATATTTTCAGTTGTATGTATGAGAGCGTTTCAGTTGTGTGTGTGAGCGTAATATTTTCAGTTGTGTATGTATGAGAGCGTTTCAGTTGTGTGTGTGAGCGTAATATTTTCAGTTGTATGTATGAGAGCGTTTCAGTTGTGTATGTGTGTGAGCGTTTCAGTTGTGTGTGTGTGTGAGCGTTTCAGTTGTGTGTGTGAGCGTAATATTTTCAGTTGTATGTATGAGAGCGTTTCAGTTGTGTATGTGTGTGAGCGTTTCAGTTGTGTGTGTGAGCGTAATATTTTCAGCTGTATGTATGAGAGCGTTTCAGTTGTGTGTGTGTGTGAGTGAGCGTTTCAGTTGTGTGTGTGAGCGTAATATTTTCAGTTGTATGTATGAGAGCGTTTCAGTTGTGTGTGTGTGTGTGAGCGTTTCAGTTGTGTGTGTGTGTGTGTGTGAGCGTTTCAGTTGTGTGTGTGTGTGTGTGTGAGCGTAATATTTTCAGTTGTATGTATGAGAGCGTTTCAGTTGTGTATGTGTGTGAGCGTTTCAGTTGTGTGTGTGTGTGAGTGTTTCAGTTGTGTGTGTGAGCGTAATATTTTCAGTTGTATGTATGAGAGCGTTTCAGTTGTGTGTGTGTGTGAGCGTTTCAGTTGTGTGTGTGTGTGAGCGTAATATTTTCAGTTGTATGTATGAGAGCGTTTCAGTTGTGTGTGTGTGTGAGTGAGCGTTTCAGTTGTGTGTGTGAGCGTAATATTTTCAGCTGTATGTATGAGAGCGTTTCAGTTGTGTGTGTGAGCGTAATATTTTCAGTTGTATGTATGAGAGCGTTTCAGTTGTGTGTGTGTGAGTGAGCGTTTCAGTTGTGTGTGTGAGCGTAATATTTTCAGTTGTATGTATGAGAGCGTTTCAGTTGTGTGTGTGAGCGTAATATTTTCAGTTGTGTATGTATGAGAGCGTTTCAGTTGTGTGTGTGAGCGTAATATTTTCAGTTGTATGTATGAGAGCGTTTCAGTTGTGTGTGTGTGTGAGCGTTTCAGTTGTGTGTGTGTGTGAGCGTAATATTTTCAGTTGTATGTATGAGAGCGTTTCAGTTGTGTGTGTGTGTGAGCGTTTCAGTTGTGTGTGTGTGTGTGTGTGAGCGTAATATTTTCAGTTGTATGTGTGTGAGCGTAATATTTTCAGTTGTATGTGTGTGAGCGTAATATTTTCAGTTGTATGTATGAGAGCGTTTCAGTTGTGTGTGTATGAGAGCGTTTCAGTTGTGTGTGTGAGCGTTTCAGTTGTGTGTGTGTGTGTGTGAGTGTAATATTTTCAGTTGTATGTATGAGAGCGTTTCAGTTGTGTATGTGTGTGAGCGTTTCAGTTGTGTGTGTGTGAGCGTAATATTTTCAGTTGTATGTATGAGAGCGTTTCAGTTGTGTGTGTGTGTGTGTGAGCGTTTCAGTTGTGTGTGTGAGCGTAATATTTTCAGTTGTATGTATGAGAGCGTTTCAGTTGTGTATGTGTGTGAGCGTTTCAGTTGTGTGTGTGTGTGAGCGTTTCAGTTGTGTGTGTGTGTGAGCGTAATATTTTCAGTTGTGTGTGTGAGCGTAATATTTTCAGTTGTATGTATGAGAGCGTTTCAGTTGTGTGTGTGTGTGAGCGTTTCAGTTGTGTGTGTGAGCGTAATATTTTCAGTTGTATGTATGAGAGCGTTTCAGTTGTGTGTGTGTGTGAGCGTTTCAGTTGTGTGTGTGAGTGTAATATTTTCAGTTGTATGTATGAGAGCGTTTCAGTTGTATGTGTGTGAGCGTTTCAGTTGTGTGTGTGAGCGTAATATTTTCAGTTGTATGTATGAGAGCGTTTCAGTTGTATGTGTGTGTGTGTGAGCGTTTCAGTTGTGTGTGTGTGTGTGAGTGTAATATTTTCAGTTGTATGTATGAGAGCGTTTCAGTTGTATGTGTGTGTGTGAGCGTTTCAGTTGTGTGTGTGTGAGTGTAATATTTTCAGTTGTATGTATGAGAGCGTTTCAGTTGTATGTGTGTGAGCGTTTCAGTTGTGTGTGTGAGCGTAATATTTTCAGTTGTATGTATGAGAGCGTTTCAGTTGTGTGTGTGTGTGTGAGTGTAATATTTTCAGTTGTATGTATGAGAGCGTTTCAGTTGTGTGTGTGTGTGTGTGAGCGTTTCAGTTGTGTGTGTGTGAGCGTAATATTTTCAGTTGTATGTATGAGAGCGTTTCAGTTGTGTGTGTGTGTGAGCGTTTCAGTTGTGTGTGTGTGAGCGTAATATTTTCAGTTGTATGTGTGTGAGCGTAATATTTTCAGTTGTATGTATGAGAGCGTTTCAGTTGTGTGTGTGTGTGAGCGTTTCAGTTGTGTGTGTGAGCGTAATATTTTCAGTTGTATGTATGAGAGCGTTTCAGTTGTGTGTGTGTGTGAGCGTTTCAGTTGTGTGTGTGTGTGAGCGTAATATTTTCAGTTGTATGTATGAGAGCGTTTCAGTTGTGTGTGTGTGTGAGCGTTTCAGTTGTGTGTGTGTGTGTGTGTGAGCGTAATATTTTCAGTTGTATGTGTGTGAGCGTAATATTTTCAGTTGTATGTATGAGAGCGTTTCAGTTGTGTGTGTGAGCGTTTCAGTTGTGTGTGTGTGTGTGTGAGTGTAATATTTTCAGTTGTATGTATGAGAGCGTTTCAGTTGTGTATGTGTGTGAGCGTTTCAGTTGTGTGTGTGTGAGCGTAATATTTTCAGTTGTATGTATGAGAGCGTTTCAGTTGTGTGTGTGTGTGTGTGAGCGTTTCAGTTGTGTGTGTGAGCGTAATATTTTCAGTTGTATGTATGAGAGCGTTTCAGTTGTGTGTGTGTGTGAGCGTTTCAGTTGTGTGTGTGTGTGAGCGTAATATTTTCAGTTGTATGTATGAGAGCGTTTCAGTTGTGTGTGTGTGTGAGCGTTTCAGTTGTGTGTGTGTGTGTGTGTGAGCGTAATATTTTCAGTTGTATGTGTGTGAGCGTAATATTTTCAGTTGTATGTATGAGAGCGTTTCAGTTGTGTGTGTGAGCGTTTCAGTTGTGTGTGTGTGTGTGTGAGTGTAATATTTTCAGTTGTATGTATGAGAGCGTTTCAGTTGTGTATGTGTGTGAGCGTTTCAGTTGTGTGTGTGTGAGCGTAATATTTTCAGTTGTATGTATGAGAGCGTTTCAGTTGTGTGTGTGTGTGTGTGAGCGTTTCAGTTGTGTGTGTGAGCGTAATATTTTCAGTTGTATGTATGAGAGCGTTTCAGTTGTGTATGTGTGTGAGCGTTTCAGTTGTGTGTGTGTGAGCGTAATATTTTCAGTTGTATGTATGAGAGCGTTTCAGTTGTGTGTGTGTGTGTGTGAGCGTTTCAGTTGTGTGTGTGAGCGTAATATTTTCAGTTGTATGTATGAGAGCGTTTCAGTTGTGTGTGTGTGTGAGCGTTTCAGTTGTGTGTGTGTGTGTGTGTGAGCGTAATATTTTCAGTTGTATGTGTGTGAGCGTAATATTTTCAGTTGTATGTATGAGAGCGTTTCAGTTGTGTGTGTGAGCGTTTCAGTTGTGTGTGTGTGTGTGTGAGTGTAATATTTTCAGTTGTATGTATGAGAGCGTTTCAGTTGTGTATGTGTGTGAGCGTTTCAGTTGTGTGTGTGTGAGCGTAATATTTTCAGTTGTATGTATGAGAGCGTTTCAGTTGTGTGTGTGTGTGTGTGAGCGTTTCAGTTGTGTGTGTGAGCGTAATATTTTCAGTTGTATGTATGAGAGCGTTTCAGTTGTGTGTGTGTGTGAGCGTTTCAGTTGTGTGTGTGTGTGTGTGTGAGCGTAATATTTTCAGTTGTATGTGTGTGAGCGTAATATTTTCAGTTGTATGTATGAGAGCGTTTCAGTTGTGTGTGTGAGCGTTTCAGTTGTGTGTGTGTGTGTGTGAGTGTAATATTTTCAGTTGTATGTATGAGAGCGTTTCAGTTGTGTATGTGTGTGAGCGTTTCAGTTGTGTGTGTGTGAGCGTAATATTTTCAGTTGTATGTATGAGAGCGTTTCAGTTGTGTGTGTGTGTGTGTGAGCGTTTCAGTTGTGTGTGTGAGCGTAATATTTTCAGTTGTATGTATGAGAGCGTTTCAGTTGTGTATGTGTGTGAGCGTTTCAGTTGTGTGTGTGTGTGAGCGTTTCAGTTGTGTGTGTGTGTGAGCGTAATATTTTCAGTTGTGTGTGTGAGCGTAATATTTTCAGTTGTATGTATGAGAGCGTTTCAGTTGTGTGTGTGTGTGAGCGTTTCAGTTGTGTGTGTGAGCGTAATATTTTCAGTTGTATGTATGAGAGCGTTTCAGTTGTGTGTGTGTGTGAGCGTTTCAGTTGTGTGTGTGAGTGTAATATTTTCAGTTGTATGTATGAGAGCGTTTCAGTTGTATGTGTGTGAGCGTTTCAGTTGTGTGTGTGTGAGCGTAATATTTTCAGTTGTATGTATGAGAGCGTTTCAGTTGTATGTGTGTGTGTGTGAGCGTTTCAGTTGTGTGTGTGTGTGTGAGTGTAATATTTTCAGTTGTATGTATGAGAGCGTTTCAGTTGTATGTGTGTGTGTGTGAGCGTTTCAGTTGTGTGTGTGTGAGTGTAATATTTTCAGTTGTATGTATGAGAGCGTTTCAGTTGTATGTGTGTGAGCGTTTCAGTTGTGTGTGTGAGCGTAATATTTTCAGTTGTATGTATGAGAGCGTTTCAGTTGTGTGTGTGTGTGTGAGTGTAATATTTTCAGTTGTATGTATGAGAGCGTTTCAGTTGTGTGTGTGTGTGTGTGAGCGTTTCAGTTGTGTGTGTGTGAGCGTAATATTTTCAGTTGTATGTATGAGAGCGTTTCAGTTGTGTGTGTGTGTGAGCGTTTCAGTTGTGTGTGTGTGAGCGTAATATTTTCAGTTGTATGTGTGTGAGCGTAATATTTTCAGTTGTATGTATGAGAGCGTTTCAGTTGTGTGTGTGTGTGAGCGTTTCAGTTGTGTGTGTGAGCGTAATATTTTCAGTTGTGTGTGTGAGCGTAATATTTTCAGTTGTATGTATGAGAGCGTTTCAGTTGTGTGTGTGTGTGAGCGTTTCAGTTGTGTGTGTGAGCGTAATATTTTCAGTTGTATGTATGAGAGCGTTTCAGTTGTGTGTGTGTGTGAGCGTTTCAGTTGTGTGTGTGAGTGTAATATTTTCAGTTGTATGTATGAGAGCGTTTCAGTTGTATGTGTGTGAGCGTTTCAGTTGTGTGTGTGAGCGTAATATTTTCAGTTGTATGTATGAGAGCGTTTCAGTTGTATGTGTGTGTGTGTGAGCGTTTCAGTTGTGTGTGTGTGTGTGAGTGTAATATTTTCAGTTGTATGTATGAGAGCGTTTCAGTTGTATGTGTGTGTGTGTGAGCGTTTCAGTTGTGTGTGTGTGAGTGTAATATTTTCAGTTGTATGTATGAGAGCGTTTCAGTTGTATGTGTGTGAGCGTTTCAGTTGTGTGTGTGAGCGTAATATTTTCAGTTGTATGTATGAGAGCGTTTCAGTTGTGTGTGTGTGTGTGAGTGTAATATTTTCAGTTGTATGTATGAGAGCGTTTCAGTTGTGTGTGTGTGTGTGTGAGCGTTTCAGTTGTGTGTGTGTGAGCGTAATATTTTCAGTTATATGTATGAGAGCGTTTCAGTTGTGTGTGTGTGTGAGCGTTTCAGTTGTGTGTGTGTGAGCGTAATATTTTCAGTTGTATGTGTGTGAGCGTAATATTTTCAGTTGTATGTATGAGAGCGTTTCAGTTGTGTGTGTGAGCGTAATATTTTCAGTTGTATGTATGAGAGCGTTTCAGTTGTGTGTGTGTGAGTGAGCGTTTCAGTTGTGTGTGTGAGCGTAATATTTTCAGTTGTATGTATGAGAGCGTTTCAGTTGTGTGTGTGAGCGTAATATTTTCAGTTGTATGTATGAGAGCGTTTCAGTTGTGTGTGTGTGTGAGCGTTTCAGTTGTGTGTGTGTGTGAGCGTAATATTTTCAGTTGTATGTATGAGAGCGTTTCAGTTGTGTGTGTGTGTGAGCGTTTCAGTTGTGTGTGTGTGTGTGTGTGAGCGTAATATTTTCAGTTGTATGTGTGTGAGCGTAATATTTTCAGTTGTATGTATGAGAGCGTTTCAGTTGTGTGTGTGAGCGTTTCAGTTGTGTGTGTGTGTGTGTGAGTGTAATATTTTCAGTTGTATGTATGAGAGCGTTTCAGTTGTGTATGTGTGTGAGCGTTTCAGTTGTGTGTGTGTGAGCGTAATATTTTCAGTTGTATGTATGAGAGCGTTTCAGTTGTGTGTGTGTGTGTGTGAGCGTTTCAGTTGTGTGTGTGAGCGTAATATTTTCAGTTGTATGTATGAGAGCGTTTCAGTTGTGTATGTGTGTGAGCGTTTCAGTTGTGTGTGTGTGTGAGCGTTTCAGTTGTGTGTGTGTGTGAGCGTAATATTTTCAGTTGTGTGTGTGAGCGTAATATTTTCAGTTGTATGTATGAGAGCGTTTCAGTTGTGTGTGTGTGTGAGCGTTTCAGTTGTGTGTGTGAGCGTAATATTTTCAGTTGTATGTATGAGAGCGTTTCAGTTGTGTGTGTGTGTGAGCGTTTCAGTTGTGTGTGTGAGTGTAATATTTTCAGTTGTATGTATGAGAGCGTTTCAGTTGTATGTGTGTGTGTGAGCGTTTCAGTTGTGTGTGTGTGAGTGTAATATTTTCAGTTGTATGTATGAGAGCGTTTCAGTTGTATGTGTGTGAGCGTTTCAGTTGTGTGTGTGAGCGTAATATTTTCAGTTGTATGTATGAGAGCGTTTCAGTTGTGTGTGTGTGTGTGAGTGTAATATTTTCAGTTGTATGTATGAGAGCGTTTCAGTTGTGTGTGTGTGTGTGTGAGCGTTTCAGTTGTGTGTGTGTGAGCGTAATATTTTCAGTTGTATGTATGAGAGCGTTTCAGTTGTGTGTGTGTGTGAGCGTTTCAGTTGTGTGTGTGTGAGCGTAATATTTTCAGTTGTATGTGTGTGAGCGTAATATTTTCAGTTGTATGTATGAGAGCGTTTCAGTTGTGTGTGTGTGTGAGCGTTTCAGTTGTGTGTGTGAGCGTAATATTTTCAGTTGTATGTATGAGAGCGTTTCAGTTGTGTGTGTGAGCGTAATATTTTCAGTTGTGTATGTATGAGAGCGTTTCAGTTGTGTGTGTGAGCGTAATATTTTCAGTTGTATGTATGAGAGCGTTTCAGTTGTGTGTGTGTGTGAGCGTTTCAGTTGTGTGTGTGTGTGAGCGTAATATTTTCAGTTGTATGTATGAGAGCGTTTCAGTTGTGTGTGTGTGTGAGCGTTTCAGTTGTGTGTGTGTGTGTGTGTGAGCGTTTCAGTTGTGTGTGTGAGTGTAATATTTTCAGTTGTATGTATGAGAGCGTTTCAGTTGTATGTGTGTGTGTGAGCGTAATATTTTCAGTTGTATGTATGAGAGCGTTTCAGTTGTATGTGTGTGTGTGTGAGCGTTTCAGTTGTGTGTGTGTGTGTGAGTGTAATATTTTCAGTTGTATGTATGAGAGCGTTTCAGTTGTATGTGTGTGTGTGTGAGCGTTTCAGTTGTGTGTGTGTGAGTGTAATATTTTCAGTTGTATGTATGAGAGCGTTTCAGTTGTATGTGTGTGAGCGTTTCAGTTGTGTGTGTGAGCGTAATATTTTCAGTTGTATGTATGAGAGCGTTTCAGTTGTGTGTGTGTGTGTGAGTGTAATATTTTCAGTTGTATGTATGAGAGCGTTTCAGTTGTGTGTGTGTGTGTGTGAGCGTTTCAGTTGTGTGTGTGTGAGCGTAATATTTTCAGTTGTATGTATGAGAGCGTTTCAGTTGTGTGTGTGTGTGAGCGTTTCAGTTGTGTGTGTGTGAGCGTAATATTTTAAGTTGTATGTGTGTGAGCGTAATATTTTCAGTTGTATGTATGAGAGCGTTTCAGTTGTGTGTGTGAGCGTTTCAGTTGTGTGTGTGAGCGTAATATTTTCAGTTGTATGTATGAGAGCGTTTCAGTTGTGTGTGTGTGTGAGCGTTTCAGTTGTGTGTGTGTGTGTGAGCGTTTCAGTTGTGTGTGTGTGTGAGCGTAATATTTTCAGTTGTATGTATGAGAGCGTTTCAGTTGTGTGTGTGAGCGTAATATTTTCAGTTGTATGTATGAGAGCGTTTCAGTTGTGTGTGTGTGTGTGAGCGTTTCAGTTGTGTGTGTGAGCGTAATATTTTCAGTTGTATGTATGAGAGCGTTTCAGTTGTGTGTGTGTGTGAGCGTTTCAGTTGTGTGTGAGCGTAATATTTTCAGTTGTATGTATGAGAGCGTTTCAGTTGTATGTGTGTGTGTGAGCGTTTCAGTTGTGTGTGTGAGCGTAATATTTTCAGTTGTATGGATGAGAGCGTTTCAGTTGTGTGTGTGTGTGAGCGTTTCAGTTGTGTGTGAGCGTAATATTTTCAGTTGTATGTATGAGAGCGTTTCAGTTGTATGTGTGTGTGTGAGCGTTTCAGTTGTGTGTGTGAGCGTAATATTTTCAGTTGTATGTATGAGAGCGTTTCAGTTGTGTGTGTGTGTGTGTGAGCGTTTCAGTTGTGTGTGTGAGCGTAATATTTTCAGTTGTATGTATGAGAGCGTTTCAGTTGTGTATGTGTGTGAGCGTTTCAGTTGTGTGTGTGTGTGAGCGTTTCAGTTGTGTGTGTGTGTGAGCGTAATATTTTCAGTTGTGTGTGTGAGCGTAATATTTTCAGTTGTATGTATGAGAGCGTTTCAGTTGTGTGTGTGTGTGAGCGTTTCAGTTGTGTGTGTGAGCGTAATATTTTCAGTTGTATGTATGAGAGCGTTTCAGTTGTGTGTGTGTGTGAGCGTTTCAGTTGTGTGTGTGAGTGTAATATTTTCAGTTGTATGTATGAGAGCGTTTCAGTTGTATGTGTGTGAGCGTTTCAGTTGTGTGTGTGAGCGTAATATTTTCAGTTGTATGTATGAGAGCGTTTCAGTTGTATGTGTGTGTGTGTGAGCGTTTCAGTTGTGTGTGTGTGTGTGAGTGTAATATTTTCAGTTGTATGTATGAGAGCGTTTCAGTTGTATGTGTGTGTGTGAGCGTTTCAGTTGTGTGTGTGTGAGTGTAATATTTTCAGTTGTATGTATGAGAGCGTTTCAGTTGTATGTGTGTGAGCGTTTCAGTTGTGTGTGTGAGCGTAATATTTTCAGTTGTATGTATGAGAGCGTTTCAGTTGTGTGTGTGTGTGTGAGTGTAATATTTTCAGTTGTATGTATGAGAGCGTTTCAGTTGTGTGTGTGTGTGTGTGAGCGTTTCAGTTGTGTGTGTGTGAGCGTAATATTTTCAGTTGTATGTATGAGAGCGTTTCAGTTGTGTGTGTGTGTGAGCGTTTCAGTTGTGTGTGTGTGAGCGTAATATTTTCAGTTGTATGTGTGTGAGCGTAATATTTTCAGTTGTATGTATGAGAGCGTTTCAGTTGTGTGTGTGTGTGAGCGTTTCAGTTGTGTGTGTGAGCGTAATATTTTCAGTTGTATGTATGAGAGCGTTTCAGTTGTGTGTGTGAGCGTAATATTTTCAGTTGTGTATGTATGAGAGCGTTTCAGTTGTGTGTGTGAGCGTAATATTTTCAGTTGTATGTATGAGAGCGTTTCAGTTGTGTGTGTGTGTGAGCGTTTCAGTTGTGTGTGTGTGTGAGCGTAATATTTTCAGTTGTATGTATGAGAGCGTTTCAGTTGTGTGTGTGTGTGAGCGTTTCAGTTGTGTGTGTGTGTGTGTGTGAGCGTAATATTTTCAGTTGTATGTGTGTGAGCGTAATATTTTCAGTTGTATGTATGAGAGCGTTTCAGTTGTGTGTGTGAGCGTTTCAGTTGTGTGTGTGTGTGTGTGAGTGTAATATTTTCAGTTGTATGTATGAGAGCGTTTCAGTTGTGTATGTGTGTGAGCGTTTCAGTTGTGTGTGTGTGAGCGTAATATTTTCAGTTGTATGTATGAGAGCGTTTCAGTTGTGTGTGTGTGTGTGTGAGCGTTTCAGTTGTGTGTGTGAGCGTAATATTTTCAGTTGTATGTATGAGAGCGTTTCAGTTGTGTGTGTGTGTGAGCGTTTCAGTTGTGTGTGTGTGTGTGTGAGCGTAATATTTTCAGTTGTATGTGTGTGAGCGTAATATTTTCAGTTGTATGTATGAGAGCGTTTCAGTTGTGTGTGTGAGCGTTTCAGTTGTGTGTGTGAGCGTAATATTTTCAGTTGTATGTATGAGAGCGTTTCAGTTGTGTGTGTGTGTGAGCGTTTCAGTTGTGTGTGTGAGCGTAATATTTTCAGTTGTATGTATGAGAGTGTTTCAGTTGTGTGTGTGTGTGAGCGTTTCAGTTGTGTGTGAGCGTAATATTTTCAGTTGTATGTATGAGAGCGTTTCAGTTGTATGTGTGTGTGTGAGCGTTTCAGTTGTGTGTGTGAGCGTAATATTTTCAGTTGTATGTATGAGAGCGTTTCAGTTGTGTGTGTGTGTGAGCGTTTCAGTTGTGTGTGTGTGTGAGCGTTTCAGTTGTGTGTGTGTGTGAGCGTAATATTTTCAGTTGTATGTGTGTGAGCGTAATATTTTCAGTTGTATGTATGAGAGCGTTTCAGTTGTGTGTGTGAGCGTTTCAGTTGTGTGTGTGAGCGTAATATTTTCAGTTGTATGTATGAGAGCGTTTCAGTTGTGTGTGTGTGTGAGCGTTTCAGTTGTGTGTGAGCGTAATATTTTCAGTTGTATGTATGAGAGCGTTTCAGTTGTATGTGTGTGTGTGAGCGTTTCAGTTGTGTGTGTGAGCGTAATATTTTCAGTTGTATGTATGAGAGCGTTTCAGTTGTGTGTGTGTGTGAGCGTTTCAGTTGTGTGTGAGCGTAATATTTTCAGTTGTATGTATGAGAGCGTTTCAGTTGTATGTGTGTGTGTGTGAGCGTTTCAGTTGTGTGTGTGAGCGTAATATTTTCAGTTGTATGTATGAGAGCGTTTCAGTTGTGTGTGTGTGTGAGCGTTTCAGTTGTGTGTGTGAGCGTAATATCTTCAGTTGTATGTATGAGAGCGTTTCAGTTGTGTGTGTGTGTGTGTGAGCGTTTCAGTTGTGTGTGTGTGTGTGAGCGTTTCAGTTGTGTGTGAGCGTAATATTTTCAGTTGTATGTATGAGAGCGTTTCAGTTGTGTGTGTGTGTGAGCGTTTCAGTTGTGTGTGTGTGAGCATTTCAGCTGTGTGTGTGAAAGCATTTCACGTGTATGTGTGTGAGCATTTCAGTTGTGTGTGTGTGTGTGAGTTTTTCAGTTGTGTGTGTGAGCGTAATATTTTCAGTTGTATATATGAGAGCGTTTCAGGTGTGTGTGTGTGTGTGTGTGAGTGTTTCAGTTGTGTGTGTGAGCGTAATATTTTCAGTTGTATGTATGAGAGCGTTTCAGTTGTGTGTGTGTGAGCGTAATATTTTCAGTTGTATGTGTGTGAGCGTTTCAGTTGTGTGTGTGAGCGTTTCAGTTGTATGTGTGTGAGCATTTCAGTTGTGTGTGTGTGTGTGTGAGTGTTTCAGTTGTGTGTGTGAGCGTAATATTTTCAGTTGTATATATGCGAGTGTTTCAGTTGTGTGTGTGTGAGCGTTTCAGTTGTGTGTGTGTGTGAGCGTAATATTTTCAGTTGTATATATGAGAGCGTTTCAGTTGTGTGTGTGTGTGTGTGAGTGTTTCAGTTGTATGTGTGTGAGCGTAATATTTTCAGTTGTATATATGAGAGCGTTTCAGTTGTGTGTGTGTGTGTGAGCGTTTCAGTTGTGTGTGTGTGTGTGAGCGTAATATTTTCAGTTGTATGTATGAGAGCGTTTCAGTTGTGTGTGTGTGTGAGCGTTTCAGTTGTGTGTGTGTGTGTGAGCGTAATATTTTCAGTTGTATGTATGAGAGCGTTTCAGTTGTGTGTGTGTGTGTGAGCGTAATATTTTCAGTTGTATGTATGAGAGCGTTTCAGTTGTGTGTGTGTGTGAGTGAGCGTTTCAGTTGTGTGTGTGAGCGTAATATTTTCAGTTGTATGTATGAGAGCGTTTCAGTTGTGTGTGTGTGTGTGAGCGTTTCAGTTGTGTGTGTGTGTGTGAGCGTAATATTTTCAGTTGTATGTATGAGAGCGTTTCAGTTGTGTGTGTGTGTGTGTGTGTGAGAGCGTTTCAGTTGTGTGTGTGTCTGAGCGTAATATTTTCAGTTGTATGTATGAGAGCGTTTCAGTTGTGTGTGTGTGTGAGTGAGCGTTTCAGTTGTGTGTGTGAGCGTAATATTTTCAGTTGTATGTATGAGAGCGTTTCAGTTGTGTGTGTGAGCGTAATATTTTCAGTTGTGTATGTATGAGAGCGTTTCAGTTGTGTGTGTGAGCGTAATATTTTCAGTTGTATGTATGAGAGCGTTTCAGTTGTGTATGTGTGTGAGCGTTTCAGTTGTGTGTGTGTGTGAGCGTTTCAGTTGTGTGTGTGAGCGTAATATTTTCAGTTGTATGTATGAGAGCGTTTCAGTTGTGTATGTGTGTGAGCGTTTCAGTTGTGTGTGTGAGCGTAATATTTTCAGCTGTATGTATGAGAGCGTTTCAGTTGTGTGTGTGTGTGAGTGAGCGTTTCAGTTGTGTGTGTGAGCGTAATATTTTCAGTTGTATGTATGAGAGCGTTTCAGTTGTGTGTGTGTGTGTGAGCGTTTCAGTTGTGTGTGTGTGTGTGTGTGAGCGTTTCAGTTGTGTGTGTGTGTGTGTGTGAGCGTAATATTTTCAGTTGTATGTATGAGAGCGTTTCAGTTGTGTATGTGTGTGAGCGTTTCAGTTGTGTGTGTGTGTGAGTGTTTCAGTTGTGTGTGTGAGCGTAATATTTTCAGTTGTATGTATGAGAGCGTTTCAGTTGTGTGTGTGTGTGAGCGTTTCAGTTGTGTGTGTGTGTGAGCGTAATATTTTCAGTTGTATGTATGAGAGCGTTTCAGTTGTGTGTGTGTGTGAGTGAGCGTTTCAGTTGTGTGTGTGAGCGTAATATTTTCAGCTGTATGTATGAGAGCGTTTCAGTTGTGTGTGTGAGCGTAATATTTTCAGTTGTATGTATGAGAGCGTTTCAGTTGTGTGTGTGTGAGTGAGCGTTTCAGTTGTGTGTGTGAGCGTAATATTTTCAGTTGTATGTATGAGAGCGTTTCAGTTGTGTGTGTGAGCGTAATATTTTCAGTTGTGTATGTATGAGAGCGTTTCAGTTGTGTGTGTGAGCGTAATATTTTCAGTTGTATGTATGAGAGCGTTTCAGTTGTGTGTGTGTGTGAGCGTTTCAGTTGTGTGTGTGTGTGAGCGTAATATTTTCAGTTGTATGTATGAGAGCGTTTCAGTTGTGTGTGTGTGTGAGCGTTTCAGTTGTGTGTGTGTGTGTGTGTGAGCGTAATATTTTCAGTTGTATGTGTGTGAGCGTAATATTTTCAGTTGTATGTGTGTGAGCGTAATATTTTCAGTTGTATGTATGAGAGCGTTTCAGTTGTGTGTGTATGAGAGCGTTTCAGTTGTGTGTGTGAGCGTTTCAGTTGTGTGTGTGTGTGTGTGAGTGTAATATTTTCAGTTGTATGTATGAGAGCGTTTCAGTTGTGTATGTGTGTGAGCGTTTCAGTTGTGTGTGTGTGAGCGTAATATTTTCAGTTGTATGTATGAGAGCGTTTCAGTTGTGTGTGTGTGTGTGTGAGCGTTTCAGTTGTGTGTGTGAGCGTAATATTTTCAGTTGTATGTATGAGAGCGTTTCAGTTGTGTATGTGTGTGAGCGTTTCAGTTGTGTGTGTGTGTGAGCGTTTCAGTTGTGTGTGTGTGTGAGCGTAATATTTTCAGTTGTGTGTGTGAGCGTAATATTTTCAGTTGTATGTATGAGAGCGTTTCAGTTGTGTGTGTGTGTGAGCGTTTCAGTTGTGTGTGTGAGCGTAATATTTTCAGTTGTATGTATGAGAGCGTTTCAGTTGTGTGTGTGTGTGAGCGTTTCAGTTGTGTGTGTGAGTGTAATATTTTCAGTTGTATGTATGAGAGCGTTTCAGTTGTATGTGTGTGAGCGTTTCAGTTGTGTGTGTGAGCGTAATATTTTCAGTTGTATGTATGAGAGCGTTTCAGTTGTATGTGTGTGTGTGTGAGCGTTTCAGTTGTGTGTGTGTGTGTGAGTGTAATATTTTCAGTTGTATGTATGAGAGCGTTTCAGTTGTATGTGTGTGTGTGAGCGTTTCAGTTGTGTGTGTGTGAGTGTAATATTTTCAGTTGTATGTATGAGAGCGTTTCAGTTGTATGTGTGTGAGCGTTTCAGTTGTGTGTGTGAGCGTAATATTTTCAGTTGTATGTATGAGAGCGTTTCAGTTGTGTGTGTGTGTGTGAGTGTAATATTTTCAGTTGTATGTATGAGAGCGTTTCAGTTGTGTGTGTGTGTGTGTGAGCGTTTCAGTTGTGTGTGTGTGAGCGTAATATTTTCAGTTGTATGTATGAGAGCGTTTCAGTTGTGTGTGTGTGTGAGCGTTTCAGTTGTGTGTGTGTGAGCGTAATATTTTCAGTTGTATGTGTGTGAGCGTAATATTTTCAGTTGTATGTATGAGAGCGTTTCAGTTGTGTGTGTGTGTGAGCGTTTCAGTTGTGTGTGTGAGCGTAATATTTTCAGTTGTATGTATGAGAGCGTTTCAGTTGTGTGTGTGTGTGAGCGTTTCAGTTGTGTGTGTGTGTGAGCGTAATATTTTCAGTTGTATGTATGAGAGCGTTTCAGTTGTGTGTGTGTGTGAGCGTTTCAGTTGTGTGTGTGTGTGTGTGTGAGCGTAATATTTTCAGTTGTATGTGTGTGAGCGTAATATTTTCAGTTGTATGTATGAGAGCGTTTCAGTTGTGTGTGTGAGCGTTTCAGTTGTGTGTGTGTGTGTGTGAGTGTAATATTTTCAGTTGTATGTATGAGAGCGTTTCAGTTGTGTATGTGTGTGAGCGTTTCAGTTGTGTGTGTGTGAGCGTAATATTTTCAGTTGTATGTATGAGAGCGTTTCAGTTGTGTGTGTGTGTGTGTGAGCGTTTCAGTTGTGTGTGTGAGCGTAATATTTTCAGTTGTATGTATGAGAGCGTTTCAGTTGTGTGTGTGTGTGAGCGTTTCAGTTGTGTGTGTGTGTGAGCGTAATATTTTCAGTTGTATGTATGAGAGCGTTTCAGTTGTGTGTGTGTGTGAGCGTTTCAGTTGTGTGTGTGTGTGTGTGTGAGCGTAATATTTTCAGTTGTATGTGTGTGAGCGTAATATTTTCAGTTGTATGTATGAGAGCGTTTCAGTTGTGTGTGTGAGCGTTTCAGTTGTGTGTGTGTGTGTGTGAGTGTAATATTTTCAGTTGTATGTATGAGAGCGTTTCAGTTGTGTATGTGTGTGAGCGTTTCAGTTGTGTGTGTGTGAGCGTAATATTTTCAGTTGTATGTATGAGAGCGTTTCAGTTGTGTGTGTGAGCGTTTCAGTTGTGTGTGTGTGTGTGTGAGTGTAATATTTTCAGTTGTATGTATGAGAGCGTTTCAGTTGTGTATGTGTGTGAGCGTTTCAGTTGTGTGTGTGTGAGCGTAATATTTTCAGTTGTATGTATGAGAGCGTTTCAGTTGTGTGTGTGTGTGTGTGAGCGTTTCAGTTGTGTGTGTGAGCGTAATATTTTCAGTTGTATGTATGAGAGCGTTTCAGTTGTGTATGTGTGTGAGCGTTTCAGTTGTGTGTGTGTGTGAGCGTTTCAGTTGTGTGTGTGTGTGAGCGTAATATTTTCAGTTGTGTGTGTGAGCGTAATATTTTCAGTTGTATGTATGAGAGCGTTTCAGTTGTGTGTGTGTGTGAGCGTTTCAGTTGTGTGTGTGAGCGTAATATTTTCAGTTGTATGTATGAGAGCGTTTCAGTTGTGTGTGTGTGTGAGCGTTTCAGTTGTGTGTGTGAGTGTAATATTTTCAGTTGTATGTATGAGAGCGTTTCAGTTGTATGTGTGTGAGCGTTTCAGTTGTGTGTGTGTGAGCGTAATATTTTCAGTTGTATGTATGAGAGCGTTTCAGTTGTATGTGTGTGTGTGTGAGCGTTTCAGTTGTGTGTGTGTGTGTGAGTGTAATATTTTCAGTTGTATGTATGAGAGCGTTTCAGTTGTATGTGTGTGTGTGTGAGCGTTTCAGTTGTGTGTGTGTGAGTGTAATATTTTCAGTTGTATGTATGAGAGCGTTTCAGTTGTATGTGTGTGAGCGTTTCAGTTGTGTGTGTGAGCGTAATATTTTCAGTTGTATGTATGAGAGCGTTTCAGTTGTGTGTGTGTGTGTGAGTGTAATATTTTCAGTTGTATGTATGAGAGCGTTTCAGTTGTGTGTGTGTGTGTGTGAGCGTTTCAGTTGTGTGTGTGTGAGCGTAATATTTTCAGTTGTATGTATGAGAGCGTTTCAGTTGTGTGTGTGTGTGAGCGTTTCAGTTGTGTGTGTGTGAGCGTAATATTTTCAGTTGTATGTGTGTGAGCGTAATATTTTCAGTTGTATGTATGAGAGCGTTTCAGTTGTGTGTGTGTGTGAGCGTTTCAGTTGTGTGTGTGAGCGTAATATTTTCAGTTGTGTGTGTGAGCGTAATATTTTCAGTTGTATGTATGAGAGCGTTTCAGTTGTGTGTGTGTGTGAGCGTTTCAGTTGTGTGTGTGAGCGTAATATTTTCAGTTGTATGTATGAGAGCGTTTCAGTTGTGTGTGTGTGTGAGCGTTTCAGTTGTGTGTGTGAGTGTAATATTTTCAGTTGTATGTATGAGAGCGTTTCAGTTGTATGTGTGTGAGCGTTTCAGTTGTGTGTGTGAGCGTAATATTTTCAGTTGTATGTATGAGAGCGTTTCAGTTGTATGTGTGTGTGTGTGAGCGTTTCAGTTGTGTGTGTGTGTGTGAGTGTAATATTTTCAGTTGTATGTATGAGAGCGTTTCAGTTGTATGTGTGTGTGTGTGAGCGTTTCAGTTGTGTGTGTGTGAGTGTAATATTTTCAGTTGTATGTATGAGAGCGTTTCAGTTGTATGTGTGTGAGCGTTTCAGTTGTGTGTGTGAGCGTAATATTTTCAGTTGTATGTATGAGAGCGTTTCAGTTGTGTGTGTGTGTGTGAGTGTAATATTTTCAGTTGTATGTATGAGAGCGTTTCAGTTGTGTGTGTGTGTGTGTGAGCGTTTCAGTTGTGTGTGTGTGAGCGTAATATTTTCAGTTGTATGTATGAGAGCGTTTCAGTTGTGTGTGTGTGTGAGCGTTTCAGTTGTGTGTGTGTGAGCGTAATATTTTAAGTTGTATGTGTGTGAGCGTAATATTTTCAGTTGTATGTATGAGAGCGTTTCAGTTGTGTGTGTGAGCGTTTCAGTTGTGTGTGTGAGCGTAATATTTTCAGTTGTATGTATGAGAGCGTTTCAGTTGTGTGTGTGTGTGAGCGTTTCAGTTGTGTGTGTGTGTGTGAGCGTTTCAGTTGTGTGTGTGTGTGAGCGTAATATTTTCAGTTGTATGTATGAGAGCGTTTCAGTTGTGTGTGTGAGCGTAATATTTTCAGTTGTATGTATGAGAGCGTTTCAGTTGTGTGTGTGTGTGTGAGCGTTTCAGTTGTGTGTGTGAGCGTAATATTTTCAGTTGTATGTATGAGAGCGTTTCAGTTGTGTGTGTGTGTGAGCGTTTCAGTTGTGTGTGAGCGTAATATTTTCAGTTGTATGTATGAGAGCGTTTCAGTTGTATGTGTGTGTGTGAGCGTTTCAGTTGTGTGTGTGAGCGTAATATTTTCAGTTGTATGGATGAGAGCGTTTCAGTTGTGTGTGTGTGTGAGCGTTTCAGTTGTGTGTGAGCGTAATATTTTCAGTTGTATGTATGAGAGCGTTTCAGTTGTATGTGTGTGTGTGAGCGTTTCAGTTGTGTGTGTGAGCGTAATATTTTCAGTTGTATGTATGAGAGCGTTTCAGTTGTGTGTGTGTGTGTGTGAGCGTTTCAGTTGTGTGTGTGAGCGTAATATTTTCAGTTGTATGTATGAGAGCGTTTCAGTTGTGTATGTGTGTGAGCGTTTCAGTTGTGTGTGTGTGTGAGCGTTTCAGTTGTGTGTGTGTGTGAGCGTAATATTTTCAGTTGTGTGTGTGAGCGTAATATTTTCAGTTGTATGTATGAGAGCGTTTCAGTTGTGTGTGTGTGTGAGCGTTTCAGTTGTGTGTGTGAGCGTAATATTTTCAGTTGTATGTATGAGAGCGTTTCAGTTGTGTGTGTGTGTGAGCGTTTCAGTTGTGTGTGTGAGTGTAATATTTTCAGTTGTATGTATGAGAGCGTTTCAGTTGTATGTGTGTGAGCGTTTCAGTTGTGTGTGTGAGCGTAATATTTTCAGTTGTATGTATGAGAGCGTTTCAGTTGTATGTGTGTGTGTGTGAGCGTTTCAGTTGTGTGTGTGTGTGTGAGTGTAATATTTTCAGTTGTATGTATGAGAGCGTTTCAGTTGTATGTGTGTGTGTGAGCGTTTCAGTTGTGTGTGTGTGAGTGTAATATTTTCAGTTGTATGTATGAGAGCGTTTCAGTTGTATGTGTGTGAGCGTTTCAGTTGTGTGTGTGAGCGTAATATTTTCAGTTGTATGTATGAGAGCGTTTCAGTTGTGTGTGTGTGTGTGAGTGTAATATTTTCAGTTGTATGTATGAGAGCGTTTCAGTTGTGTGTGTGTGTGTGTGAGCGTTTCAGTTGTGTGTGTGTGAGCGTAATATTTTCAGTTGTATGTATGAGAGCGTTTCAGTTGTGTGTGTGTGTGAGCGTTTCAGTTGTGTGTGTGTGAGCGTAATATTTTCAGTTGTATGTGTGTGAGCGTAATATTTTCAGTTGTATGTATGAGAGCGTTTCAGTTGTGTGTGTGTGTGAGCGTTTCAGTTGTGTGTGTGAGCGTAATATTTTCAGTTGTATGTATGAGAGCGTTTCAGTTGTGTGTGTGAGCGTAATATTTTCAGTTGTGTATGTATGAGAGCGTTTCAGTTGTGTGTGTGAGCGTAATATTTTCAGTTGTATGTATGAGAGCGTTTCAGTTGTGTGTGTGTGTGAGCGTTTCAGTTGTGTGTGTGTGTGAGCGTAATATTTTCAGTTGTATGTATGAGAGCGTTTCAGTTGTGTGTGTGTGTGAGCGTTTCAGTTGTGTGTGTGTGTGTGTGTGAGCGTAATATTTTCAGTTGTATGTGTGTGAGCGTAATATTTTCAGTTGTATGTATGAGAGCGTTTCAGTTGTGTGTGTGAGCGTTTCAGTTGTGTGTGTGTGTGTGTGAGTGTAATATTTTCAGTTGTATGTATGAGAGCGTTTCAGTTGTGTATGTGTGTGAGCGTTTCAGTTGTGTGTGTGTGAGCGTAATATTTTCAGTTGTATGTATGAGAGCGTTTCAGTTGTGTGTGTGTGTGTGTGAGCGTTTCAGTTGTGTGTGTGAGCGTAATATTTTCAGTTGTATGTATGAGAGCGTTTCAGTTGTGTGTGTGTGTGAGCGTTTCAGTTGTGTGTGTGTGTGTGTGAGCGTAATATTTTCAGTTGTATGTGTGTGAGCGTAATATTTTCAGTTGTATGTATGAGAGCGTTTCAGTTGTGTGTGTGAGCGTTTCAGTTGTGTGTGTGAGCGTAATATTTTCAGTTGTATGTATGAGAGCGTTTCAGTTGTGTGTGTGTGTGAGCGTTTCAGTTGTGTGTGTGAGCGTAATATTTTCAGTTGTATGTATGAGAGTGTTTCAGTTGTGTGTGTGTGTGAGCGTTTCAGTTGTGTGTGAGCGTAATATTTTCAGTTGTATGTATGAGAGCGTTTCAGTTGTATGTGTGTGTGTGAGCGTTTCAGTTGTGTGTGTGAGCGTAATATTTTCAGTTGTATGTATGAGAGCGTTTCAGTTGTGTGTGTGTGTGAGCGTTTCAGTTGTGTGTGTGTGTGAGCGTTTCAGTTGTGTGTGTGTGTGAGCGTAATATTTTCAGTTGTATGTGTGTGAGCGTAATATTTTCAGTTGTATGTATGAGAGCGTTTCAGTTGTGTGTGTGAGCGTTTCAGTTGTGTGTGTGAGCGTAATATTTTCAGTTGTATGTATGAGAGCGTTTCAGTTGTGTGTGTGTGTGAGCGTTTCAGTTGTGTGTGAGCGTAATATTTTCAGTTGTATGTATGAGAGCGTTTCAGTTGTATGTGTGTGTGTGAGCGTTTCAGTTGTGTGTGTGAGCGTAATATTTTCAGTTGTATGTATGAGAGCGTTTCAGTTGTGTGTGTGTGTGAGCGTTTCAGTTGTGTGTGAGCGTAATATTTTCAGTTGTATGTATGAGAGCGTTTCAGTTGTATGTGTGTGTGTGTGAGCGTTTCAGTTGTGTGTGTGAGCGTAATATTTTCAGTTGTATGTATGAGAGCGTTTCAGTTGTGTGTGTGTGTGAGCGTTTCAGTTGTGTGTGTGAGCGTAATATCTTCAGTTGTATGTATGAGAGCGTTTCAGTTGTGTGTGTGTGTGTGTGAGCGTTTCAGTTGTGTGTGTGTGTGTGAGCGTTTCAGTTGTGTGTGAGCGTAATATTTTCAGTTGTATGTATGAGAGCGTTTCAGTTGTGTGTGTGTGTGAGCGTTTCAGTTGTGTGTGTGTGAGCATTTCAGCTGTGTGTGTGAAAGCATTTCACGTGTATGTGTGTGAGCATTTCAGTTGTGTGTGTGTGTGTGAGTTTTTCAGTTGTGTGTGTGAGCGTAATATTTTCAGTTGTATATATGAGAGCGTTTCAGGTGTGTGTGTGTGTGTGTGTGAGTGTTTCAGTTGTGTGTGTGAGCGTAATATTTTCAGTTGTATGTATGAGAGCGTTTCAGTTGTGTGTGTGTGAGCGTAATATTTTCAGTTGTATGTGTGTGAGCGTTTCAGTTGTGTGTGTGAGCGTTTCAGTTGTATGTGTGTGAGCATTTCAGTTGTGTGTGTGTGTGTGTGAGTGTTTCAGTTGTGTGTGTGAGCGTAATATTTTCAGTTGTATATATGCGAGTGTTTCAGTTGTGTGTGTGTGAGCGTTTCAGTTGTGTGTGTGTGTGAGCGTAATATTTTCAGTTGTATATATGAGAGCGTTTCAGTTGTGTGTGTGTGTGTGTGAGTGTTTCAGTTGTATGTGTGTGAGCGTAATATTTTCAGTTGTATATATGAGAGCGTTTCAGTTGTGTGTGTGTGTGTGAGCGTTTCAGTTGTGTGTGTGTGTGTGAGCGTAATATTTTCAGTTGTATGTATGAGAGCGTTTCAGTTGTGTGTGTGTGTGAGCGTTTCAGTTGTGTGTGTGTGTGTGAGCGTAATATTTTCAGTTGTATGTATGAGAGCGTTTCAGTTGTGTGTGTGTGTGTGAGCGTAATATTTTCAGTTGTATGTATGAGAGCGTTTCAGTTGTGTGTGTGTGTGAGTGAGCGTTTCAGTTGTGTGTGTGAGCGTAATATTTTCAGTTGTATGTATGAGAGCGTTTCAGTTGTGTGTGTGTGTGTGAGCGTTTCAGTTGTGTGTGTGTGTGTGAGCGTAATATTTTCAGTTGTATGTATGAGAGCGTTTCAGTTGTGTGTGTGTGTGTGTGTGTGAGAGCGTTTCAGTTGTGTGTGTGTCTGAGCGTAATATTTTCAGTTGTATGTATGAGAGCGTTTCAGTTGTGTGTGTGTGTGAGTGAGCGTTTCAGTTGTGTGTGTGAGCGTAATATTTTCAGTTGTATGTATGAGAGCGTTTCAGTTGTGTGTGTGAGCGTAATATTTTCAGTTGTGTATGTATGAGAGCGTTTCAGTTGTGTGTGTGAGCGTAATATTTTCAGTTGTATGTATGAGAGCGTTTCAGTTGTGTATGTGTGTGAGCGTTTCAGTTGTGTGTGTGTGTGAGCGTTTCAGTTGTGTGTGTGAGCGTAATATTTTCAGTTGTATGTATGAGAGCGTTTCAGTTGTGTATGTGTGTGAGCGTTTCAGTTGTGTGTGTGAGCGTAATATTTTCAGCTGTATGTATGAGAGCGTTTCAGTTGTGTGTGTGTGTGAGTGAGCGTTTCAGTTGTGTGTGTGAGCGTAATATTTTCAGTTGTATGTATGAGAGCGTTTCAGTTGTGTGTGTGTGTGTGAGCGTTTCAGTTGTGTGTGTGTGTGTGTGTGAGCGTTTCAGTTGTGTGTGTGTGTGTGTGTGAGCGTAATATTTTCAGTTGTATGTATGAGAGCGTTTCAGTTGTGTATGTGTGTGAGCGTTTCAGTTGTGTGTGTGTGTGAGTGTTTCAGTTGTGTGTGTGAGCGTAATATTTTCAGTTGTATGTATGAGAGCGTTTCAGTTGTGTGTGTGTGTGAGCGTTTCAGTTGTGTGTGTGTGTGAGCGTAATATTTTCAGTTGTATGTATGAGAGCGTTTCAGTTGTGTGTGTGTGTGAGTGAGCGTTTCAGTTGTGTGTGTGAGCGTAATATTTTCAGCTGTATGTATGAGAGCGTTTCAGTTGTGTGTGTGAGCGTAATATTTTCAGTTGTATGTATGAGAGCGTTTCAGTTGTGTGTGTGTGAGTGAGCGTTTCAGTTGTGTGTGTGAGCGTAATATTTTCAGTTGTATGTATGAGAGCGTTTCAGTTGTGTGTGTGAGCGTAATATTTTCAGTTGTGTATGTATGAGAGCGTTTCAGTTGTGTGTGTGAGCGTAATATTTTCAGTTGTATGTATGAGAGCGTTTCAGTTGTGTGTGTGTGTGAGCGTTTCAGTTGTGTGTGTGTGTGAGCGTAATATTTTCAGTTGTATGTATGAGAGCGTTTCAGTTGTGTGTGTGTGTGAGCGTTTCAGTTGTGTGTGTGTGTGTGTGTGAGCGTAATATTTTCAGTTGTATGTGTGTGAGCGTAATATTTTCAGTTGTATGTATGAGAGCGTTTCAGTTGTGTGTGTGAGCGTTTCAGTTGTGTGTGTGTGTGTGTGAGTGTAATATTTTCAGTTGTATGTATGAGAGCGTTTCAGTTGTGTATGTGTGTGAGCGTTTCAGTTGTGTGTGTGTGAGCGTAATATTTTCAGTTGTATGTATGAGAGCGTTTCAGTTGTGTGTGTGTGTGTGTGAGCGTTTCAGTTGTGTGTGTGAGCGTAATATTTTCAGTTGTATGTATGAGAGCGTTTCAGTTGTGTATGTGTGTGAGCGTTTCAGTTGTGTGTGTGTGTGAGCGTTTCAGTTGTGTGTGTGTGTGAGCGTAATATTTTCAGTTGTGTGTGTGAGCGTAATATTTTCAGTTGTATGTATGAGAGCGTTTCAGTTGTGTGTGTGTGTGAGCGTTTCAGTTGTGTGTGTGAGCGTAATATTTTCAGTTGTATGTATGAGAGCGTTTCAGTTGTGTGTGTGTGTGAGCGTTTCAGTTGTGTGTGTGAGTGTAATATTTTCAGTTGTATGTATGAGAGCGTTTCAGTTGTATGTGTGTGAGCGTTTCAGTTGTGTGTGTGAGCGTAATATTTTCAGTTGTATGTATGAGAGCGTTTCAGTTGTATGTGTGTGTGTGTGAGCGTTTCAGTTGTGTGTGTGTGTGTGAGTGTAATATTTTCAGTTGTATGTATGAGAGCGTTTCAGTTGTATGTGTGTGTGTGAGCGTTTCAGTTGTGTGTGTGTGAGTGTAATATTTTCAGTTGTATGTATGAGAGCGTTTCAGTTGTATGTGTGTGAGCGTTTCAGTTGTGTGTGTGAGCGTAATATTTTCAGTTGTATGTATGAGAGCGTTTCAGTTGTGTGTGTGTGTGTGAGTGTAATATTTTCAGTTGTATGTATGAGAGCGTTTCAGTTGTGTGTGTGTGTGTGTGAGCGTTTCAGTTGTGTGTGTGTGAGCGTAATATTTTCAGTTGTATGTATGAGAGCGTTTCAGTTGTGTGTGTGTGTGAGCGTTTCAGTTGTGTGTGTGTGAGCGTAATATTTTCAGTTGTATGTGTGTGAGCGTAATATTTTCAGTTGTATGTATGAGAGCGTTTCAGTTGTGTGTGTGTGTGAGCGTTTCAGTTGTGTGTGTGAGCGTAATATTTTCAGTTGTATGTATGAGAGCGTTTCAGTTGTGTGTGTGTGTGAGCGTTTCAGTTGTGTGTGTGTGTGAGCGTAATATTTTCAGTTGTATGTATGAGAGCGTTTCAGTTGTGTGTGTGTGTGAGCGTTTCAGTTGTGTGTGTGTGTGTGTGTGAGCGTAATATTTTCAGTTGTATGTGTGTGAGCGTAATATTTTCAGTTGTATGTATGAGAGCGTTTCAGTTGTGTGTGTGAGCGTTTCAGTTGTGTGTGTGTGTGTGTGAGTGTAATATTTTCAGTTGTATGTATGAGAGCGTTTCAGTTGTGTATGTGTGTGAGCGTTTCAGTTGTGTGTGTGTGAGCGTAATATTTTCAGTTGTATGTATGAGAGCGTTTCAGTTGTGTGTGTGTGTGTGTGAGCGTTTCAGTTGTGTGTGTGAGCGTAATATTTTCAGTTGTATGTATGAGAGCGTTTCAGTTGTGTGTGTGTGTGAGCGTTTCAGTTGTGTGTGTGTGTGAGCGTAATATTTTCAGTTGTATGTATGAGAGCGTTTCAGTTGTGTGTGTGTGTGAGCGTTTCAGTTGTGTGTGTGTGTGTGTGTGAGCGTAATATTTTCAGTTGTATGTGTGTGAGCGTAATATTTTCAGTTGTATGTATGAGAGCGTTTCAGTTGTGTGTGTGAGCGTTTCAGTTGTGTGTGTGTGTGTGTGAGTGTAATATTTTCAGTTGTATGTATGAGAGCGTTTCAGTTGTGTATGTGTGTGAGCGTTTCAGTTGTGTGTGTGTGAGCGTAATATTTTCAGTTGTATGTATGAGAGCGTTTCAGTTGTGTGTGTGTGTGTGTGAGCGTTTCAGTTGTGTGTGTGAGCGTAATATTTTCAGTTGTATGTATGAGAGCGTTTCAGTTGTGTATGTGTGTGAGCGTTTCAGTTGTGTGTGTGTGTGAGCGTTTCAGTTGTGTGTGTGTGTGAGCGTAATATTTTCAGTTGTGTGTGTGAGCGTAATATTTTCAGTTGTATGTATGAGAGCGTTTCAGTTGTGTGTGTGTGTGAGCGTTTCAGTTGTGTGTGTGAGCGTAATATTTTCAGTTGTATGTATGAGAGCGTTTCAGTTGTGTGTGTGTGTGAGCGTTTCAGTTGTGTGTGTGAGTGTAATATTTTCAGTTGTATGTATGAGAGCGTTTCAGTTGTATGTGTGTGAGCGTTTCAGTTGTGTGTGTGTGAGCGTAATATTTTCAGTTGTATGTATGAGAGCGTTTCAGTTGTATGTGTGTGTGTGTGAGCGTTTCAGTTGTGTGTGTGTGTGTGAGTGTAATATTTTCAGTTGTATGTATGAGAGCGTTTCAGTTGTATGTGTGTGTGTGTGAGCGTTTCAGTTGTGTGTGTGTGAGTGTAATATTTTCAGTTGTATGTATGAGAGCGTTTCAGTTGTGTGTGTGTGTGAGCGTAATATTTTCAGTTGTATGTATGAGAGCGTTTCAGTTGTGTGTGTGTGTGAGCGTTTCAGTTGTGTGTGTGTGTGTGTGTGAGCGTAATATTTTCAGTTGTATGTGTGTGAGCGTAATATTTTCAGTTGTATGTATGAGAGCGTTTCAGTTGTGTGTGTGAGCGTTTCAGTTGTGTGTGTGTGTGTGTGAGTGTAATATTTTCAGTTGTATGTATGAGAGCGTTTCAGTTGTGTATGTGTGTGAGCGTTTCAGTTGTGTGTGTGTGAGCGTAATATTTTCAGTTGTATGTATGAGAGCGTTTCAGTTGTGTGTGTGTGTGTGTGAGCGTTTCAGTTGTGTGTGTGAGCGTAATATTTTCAGTTGTATGTATGAGAGCGTTTCAGTTGTGTATGTGTGTGAGCGTTTCAGTTGTGTGTGTGTGTGAGCGTTTCAGTTGTGTGTGTGTGTGAGCGTAATATTTTCAGTTGTGTGTGTGAGCGTAATATTTTCAGTTGTATGTATGAGAGCGTTTCAGTTGTGTGTGTGTGTGAGCGTTTCAGTTGTGTGTGTGAGCGTAATATTTTCAGTTGTATGTATGAGAGCGTTTCAGTTGTGTGTGTGTGTGAGCGTTTCAGTTGTGTGTGTGAGTGTAATATTTTCAGTTGTATGTATGAGAGCGTTTCAGTTGTATGTGTGTGAGCGTTTCAGTTGTGTGTGTGTGAGCGTAATATTTTCAGTTGTATGTATGAGAGCGTTTCAGTTGTATGTGTGTGTGTGTGAGCGTTTCAGTTGTGTGTGTGTGTGTGAGTGTAATATTTTCAGTTGTATGTATGAGAGCGTTTCAGTTGTATGTGTGTGTGTGTGAGCGTTTCAGTTGTGTGTGTGTGAGTGTAATATTTTCAGTTGTATGTATGAGAGCGTTTCAGTTGTATGTGTGTGAGCGTTTCAGTTGTGTGTGTGAGCGTAATATTTTCAGTTGTATGTATGAGAGCGTTTCAGTTGTGTGTGTGTGTGTGAGCGTAATATTTTCAGTTGTATGTATGAGAGCGTTTCAGTTGTGTGTGTGAGCGTTTCAGTTGTGTGTGTGTGTGTGTGAGTGTAATATTTTCAGTTGTATGTATGAGAGCGTTTCAGTTGTGTATGTGTGTGAGCGTTTCAGTTGTGTGTGTGTGAGCGTAATATTTTCAGTTGTATGTATGAGAGCGTTTCAGTTGTGTGTGTGTGTGTGTGAGCGTTTCAGTTGTGTGTGTGAGCGTAATATTTTCAGTTGTATGTATGAGAGCGTTTCAGTTGTGTATGTGTGTGAGCGTTTCAGTTGTGTGTGTGTGTGAGCGTTTCAGTTGTGTGTGTGTGTGAGCGTAATATTTTCAGTTGTGTGTGTGAGCGTAATATTTTCAGTTGTATGTATGAGAGCGTTTCAGTTGTGTGTGTGTGTGAGCGTTTCAGTTGTGTGTGTGAGCGTAATATTTTCAGTTGTATGTATGAGAGCGTTTCAGTTGTGTGTGTGTGTGAGCGTTTCAGTTGTGTGTGTGAGTGTAATATTTTCAGTTGTATGTATGAGAGCGTTTCAGTTGTATGTGTGTGAGCGTTTCAGTTGTGTGTGTGTGAGCGTAATATTTTCAGTTGTATGTATGAGAGCGTTTCAGTTGTATGTGTGTGTGTGTGAGCGTTTCAGTTGTGTGTGTGTGTGTGAGTGTAATATTTTCAGTTGTATGTATGAGAGCGTTTCAGTTGTATGTGTGTGTGTGTGAGCGTTTCAGTTGTGTGTGTGTGAGTGTAATATTTTCAGTTGTATGTATGAGAGCGTTTCAGTTGTATGTGTGTGAGCGTTTCAGTTGTGTGTGTGAGCGTAATATTTTCAGTTGTATGTATGAGAGCGTTTCAGTTGTGTGTGTGTGTGTGAGTGTAATATTTTCAGTTGTATGTATGAGAGCGTTTCAGTTGTGTGTGTGTGTGTGTGAGCGTTTCAGTTGTGTGTGTGTGAGCGTAATATTTTCAGTTGTATGTATGAGAGCGTTTCAGTTGTGTGTGTGTGTGAGCGTTTCAGTTGTGTGTGTGTGAGCGTAATATTTTCAGTTGTATGTGTGTGAGCGTAATATTTTCAGTTGTATGTATGAGAGCGTTTCAGTTGTGTGTGTGTGTGAGCGTTTCAGTTGTGTGTGTGTGTGAGCGTAATATTTTCAGTTGTGTGTGTGAGCGTAATATTTTCAGTTGTATGTATGAGAGCGTTTCAGTTGTGTGTGTGTGTGAGCGTTTCAGTTGTGTGTGTGAGCGTAATATTTTCAGTTGTATGTATGAGAGCGTTTCAGTTGTGTGTGTGTGTGAGCGTTTCAGTTGTGTGTGTGAGTGTAATATTTTCAGTTGTATGTATGAGAGCGTTTCAGTTGTATGTGTGTGAGCGTTTCAGTTGTGTGTGTGTGAGCGTAATATTTTCAGTTGTATGTATGAGAGCGTTTCAGTTGTATGTGTGTGTGTGTGAGCGTTTCAGTTGTGTGTGTGTGTGTGAGTGTAATATTTTCAGTTGTATGTATGAGAGCGTTTCAGTTGTATGTGTGTGTGTGTGAGCGTTTCAGTTGTGTGTGTGTGAGTGTAATATTTTCAGTTGTATGTATGAGAGCGTTTCAGTTGTATGTGTGTGAGCGTTTCAGTTGTGTGTGTGAGCGTAATATTTTCAGTTGTATGTATGAGAGCGTTTCAGTTGTGTGTGTGTGTGTGAGCGTAATATTTTCAGTTGTATGTATGAGAGCGTTTCAGTTGTGTGTGTGAGCGTTTCAGTTGTGTGTGTGTGTGTGTGAGTGTAATATTTTCAGTTGTATGTATGAGAGCGTTTCAGTTGTGTATGTGTGTGAGCGTTTCAGTTGTGTGTGTGTGAGCGTAATATTTTCAGTTGTATGTATGAGAGCGTTTCAGTTGTGTGTGTGTGTGTGTGAGCGTTTCAGTTGTGTGTGTGAGCGTAATATTTTCAGTTGTATGTATGAGAGCGTTTCAGTTGTGTATGTGTGTGAGCGTTTCAGTTGTGTGTGTGTGTGAGCGTTTCAGTTGTGTGTGTGTGTGAGCGTAATATTTTCAGTTGTGTGTGTGAGCGTAATATTTTCAGTTGTATGTATGAGAGCGTTTCAGTTGTGTGTGTGTGTGAGCGTTTCAGTTGTGTGTGTGAGCGTAATATTTTCAGTTGTATGTATGAGAGCGTTTCAGTTGTGTGTGTGTGTGAGCGTTTCAGTTGTGTGTGTGAGTGTAATATTTTCAGTTGTATGTATGAGAGCGTTTCAGTTGTATGTGTGTGAGCGTTTCAGTTGTGTGTGTGTGAGCGTAATATTTTCAGTTGTATGTATGAGAGCGTTTCAGTTGTATGTGTGTGTGTGTGAGCGTTTCAGTTGTGTGTGTGTGTGTGAGTGTAATATTTTCAGTTGTATGTATGAGAGCGTTTCAGTTGTATGTGTGTGTGTGTGAGCGTTTCAGTTGTGTGTGTGTGAGTGTAATATTTTCAGTTGTATGTATGAGAGCGTTTCAGTTGTATGTGTGTGAGCGTTTCAGTTGTGTGTGTGTGTGTGTGAGCGTTTCAGTTGTGTGTGTGTGAGCGTAATATTTTCAGTTGTATGTATGAGAGCGTTTCAGTTGTGTGTGTGTGTGAGCGTTTCAGTTGTGTGTGTGTGAGCGTAATATTTTCAGTTGTATGTGTGTGAGCGTAATATTTTCAGTTGTATGTATGAGAGCGTTTCAGTTGTGTGTGTGTGTGAGCGTTTCAGTTGTGTGTGTGAGCGTAATATTTTCAGTTGTGTGTGTGAGCGTAATATTTTCAGTTGTATGTATGAGAGCGTTTCAGTTGTGTGTGTGTGTGAGCGTTTCAGTTGTGTGTGTGAGCGTAATATTTTCAGTTGTATGTATGAGAGCGTTTCAGTTGTGTGTGTGTGTGAGCGTTTCAGTTGTGTGTGTGAGTGTAATATTTTCAGTTGTATGTATGAGAGCGTTTCAGTTGTATGTGTGTGAGCGTTTCAGTTGTGTGTGTGAGCGTAATATTTTCAGTTGTATGTATGAGAGCGTTTCAGTTGTATGTGTGTGTGTGTGAGCGTTTCAGTTGTGTGTGTGTGTGTGAGTGTAATATTTTCAGTTGTATGTATGAGAGCGTTTCAGTTGTATGTGTGTGTGTGTGAGCGTTTCAGTTGTGTGTGTGTGAGTGTAATATTTTCAGTTGTATGTATGAGAGCGTTTCAGTTGTATGTGTGTGAGCGTTTCAGTTGTGTGTGTGAGCGTAATATTTTCAGTTGTATGTATGAGAGCGTTTCAGTTGTGTGTGTGTGTGTGAGTGTAATATTTTCAGTTGTATGTATGAGAGCGTTTCAGTTGTGTGTGTGTGTGTGTGAGCGTTTCAGTTGTGTGTGTGTGAGCGTAATATTTTCAGTTGTATGTATGAGAGCGTTTCAGTTGTGTGTGTGTGTGAGCGTTTCAGTTGTGTGTGTGTGAGCGTAATATTTTCAGTTGTATGTGTGTGAGCGTAATATTTTCAGTTGTATGTATGAGAGCGTTTCAGTTGTGTGTGTGAGCGTAATATTTTCAGTTGTATGTATGAGAGCGTTTCAGTTGTGTGTGTGTGAGTGAGCGTTTCAGTTGTGTGTGTGAGCGTAATATTTTCAGTTGTATGTATGAGAGCGTTTCAGTTGTGTGTGTGAGCGTAATATTTTCAGTTGTATGTATGAGAGCGTTTCAGTTGTGTGTGTGTGTGAGCGTTTCAGTTGTGTGTGTGTGTGAGCGTAATATTTTCAGTTGTATGTATGAGAGCGTTTCAGTTGTGTGTGTGTGTGAGCGTTTCAGTTGTGTGTGTGTGTGTGTGTGAGCGTAATATTTTCAGTTGTATGTGTGTGAGCGTAATATTTTCAGTTGTATGTATGAGAGCGTTTCAGTTGTGTGTGTGAGCGTTTCAGTTGTGTGTGTGTGTGTGTGAGTGTAATATTTTCAGTTGTATGTATGAGAGCGTTTCAGTTGTGTATGTGTGTGAGCGTTTCAGTTGTGTGTGTGTGAGCGTAATATTTTCAGTTGTATGTATGAGAGCGTTTCAGTTGTGTGTGTGTGTGTGTGAGCGTTTCAGTTGTGTGTGTGAGCGTAATATTTTCAGTTGTATGTATGAGAGCGTTTCAGTTGTGTATGTGTGTGAGCGTTTCAGTTGTGTGTGTGTGTGAGCGTTTCAGTTGTGTGTGTGTGTGAGCGTAATATTTTCAGTTGTGTGTGTGAGCGTAATATTTTCAGTTGTATGTATGAGAGCGTTTCAGTTGTGTGTGTGTGTGAGCGTTTCAGTTGTGTGTGTGAGCGTAATATTTTCAGTTGTATGTATGAGAGCGTTTCAGTTGTGTGTGTGTGTGAGCGTTTCAGTTGTGTGTGTGAGTGTAATATTTTCAGTTGTATGTATGAGAGCGTTTCAGTTGTATGTGTGTGAGCGTTTCAGTTGTGTGTGTGAGCGTAATATTTTCAGTTGTATGTATGAGAGCGTTTCAGTTGTATGTGTGTGTGTGTGAGCGTTTCAGTTGTGTGTGTGTGTGTGAGTGTAATATTTTCAGTTGTATGTATGAGAGCGTTTCAGTTGTATGTGTGTGTGTGAGCGTTTCAGTTGTGTGTGTGTGAGTGTAATATTTTCAGTTGTATGTATGAGAGCGTTTCAGTTGTATGTGTGTGAGCGTTTCAGTTGTGTGTGTGAGCGTAATATTTTCAGTTGTATGTATGAGAGCGTTTCAGTTGTGTGTGTGTGTGTGAGTGTAATATTTTCAGTTGTATGTATGAGAGCGTTTCAGTTGTGTGTGTGTGTGTGTGAGCGTTTCAGTTGTGTGTGTGTGAGCGTAATATTTTCAGTTGTATGTATGAGAGCGTTTCAGTTGTGTGTGTGTGTGAGCGTTTCAGTTGTGTGTGTGTGAGCGTAATATTTTCAGTTGTATGTGTGTGAGCGTAATATTTTCAGTTGTATGTATGAGAGCGTTTCAGTTGTGTGTGTGTGTGAGCGTTTCAGTTGTGTGTGTGAGCGTAATATTTTCAGTTGTATGTATGAGAGCGTTTCAGTTGTGTGTGTGAGCGTAATATTTTCAGTTGTGTATGTATGAGAGCGTTTCAGTTGTGTGTGTGAGCGTAATATTTTCAGTTGTATGTATGAGAGCGTTTCAGTTGTGTGTGTGTGTGAGCGTTTCAGTTGTGTGTGTGTGTGAGCGTAATATTTTCAGTTGTATGTATGAGAGCGTTTCAGTTGTGTGTGTGTGTGAGCGTTTCAGTTGTGTGTGTGTGTGTGTGTGAGCGTAATATTTTCAGTTGTATGTGTGTGAGCGTAATATTTTCAGTTGTATGTATGAGAGCGTTTCAGTTGTGTGTGTGAGCGTTTCAGTTGTGTGTGTGTGTGTGTGAGTGTAATATTTTCAGTTGTATGTATGAGAGCGTTTCAGTTGTGTATGTGTGTGAGCGTTTCAGTTGTGTGTGTGTGAGCGTAATATTTTCAGTTGTATGTATGAGAGCGTTTCAGTTGTGTGTGTGTGTGTGTGAGCGTTTCAGTTGTGTGTGTGAGCGTAATATTTTCAGTTGTATGTATGAGAGCGTTTCAGTTGTGTATGTGTGTGAGCGTTTCAGTTGTGTGTGTGTGTGAGCGTTTCAGTTGTGTGTGTGTGTGAGCGTAATATTTTCAGTTGTGTGTGTGAGCGTAATATTTTCAGTTGTATGTATGAGAGCGTTTCAGTTGTGTGTGTGTGTGAGCGTTTCAGTTGTGTGTGTGAGCGTAATATTTTCAGTTGTATGTATGAGAGCGTTTCAGTTGTGTGTGTGTGTGAGCGTTTCAGTTGTGTGTGTGAGTGTAATATTTTCAGTTGTATGTATGAGAGCGTTTCAGTTGTATGTGTGTGAGCGTTTCAGTTGTGTGTGTGTGAGCGTAATATTTTCAGTTGTATGTATGAGAGCGTTTCAGTTGTATGTGTGTGTGTGTGAGCGTTTCAGTTGTGTGTGTGTGTGTGAGTGTAATATTTTCAGTTGTATGTATGAGAGCGTTTCAGTTGTATGTGTGTGTGTGTGAGCGTTTCAGTTGTGTGTGTGTGAGTGTAATATTTTCAGTTGTATGTATGAGAGCGTTTCAGTTGTATGTGTGTGAGCGTTTCAGTTGTGTGTGTGAGCGTAATATTTTCAGTTGTATGTATGAGAGCGTTTCAGTTGTGTGTGTGTGTGTGAGTGTAATATTTTCAGTTGTATGTATGAGAGCGTTTCAGTTGTGTGTGTGTGTGTGTGAGCGTTTCAGTTGTGTGTGTGTGAGCGTAATATTTTCAGTTGTATGTATGAGAGCGTTTCAGTTGTGTGTGTGTGTGAGCGTTTCAGTTGTGTGTGTGTGAGCGTAATATTTTCAGTTGTATGTGTGTGAGCGTAATATTTTCAGTTGTATGTATGAGAGCGTTTCAGTTGTGTGTGTGTGTGAGCGTTTCAGTTGTGTGTGTGAGCGTAATATTTTCAGTTGTGTGTGTGAGCGTAATATTTTCAGTTGTATGTATGAGAGCGTTTCAGTTGTGTGTGTGTGTGAGCGTTTCAGTTGTGTGTGTGAGCGTAATATTTTCAGTTGTATGTATGAGAGCGTTTCAGTTGTGTGTGTGTGTGAGCGTTTCAGTTGTGTGTGTGAGTGTAATATTTTCAGTTGTATGTATGAGAGCGTTTCAGTTGTATGTGTGTGAGCGTTTCAGTTGTGTGTGTGAGCGTAATATTTTCAGTTGTATGTATGAGAGCGTTTCAGTTGTATGTGTGTGTGTGTGAGCGTTTCAGTTGTGTGTGTGTGTGTGAGTGTAATATTTTCAGTTGTATGTATGAGAGCGTTTCAGTTGTATGTGTGTGTGTGTGAGCGTTTCAGTTGTGTGTGTGTGAGTGTAATATTTTCAGTTGTATGTATGAGAGCGTTTCAGTTGTATGTGTGTGAGCGTTTCAGTTGTGTGTGTGAGCGTAATATTTTCAGTTGTATGTATGAGAGCGTTTCAGTTGTGTGTGTGTGTGTGAGTGTAATATTTTCAGTTGTATGTATGAGAGCGTTTCAGTTGTGTGTGTGTGTGTGTGAGCGTTTCAGTTGTGTGTGTGTGAGCGTAATATTTTCAGTTGTATGTATGAGAGCGTTTCAGTTGTGTGTGTGTGTGAGCGTTTCAGTTGTGTGTGTGTGAGCGTAATATTTTAAGTTGTATGTGTGTGAGCGTAATATTTTCAGTTGTATGTATGAGAGCGTTTCAGTTGTGTGTGTGAGCGTTTCAGTTGTGTGTGTGAGCGTAATATTTTCAGTTGTATGTATGAGAGCGTTTCAGTTGTGTGTGTGTGTGAGCGTTTCAGTTGTGTGTGTGTGTGTGAGCGTTTCAGTTGTGTGTGTGTGTGAGCGTAATATTTTCAGTTGTATGTATGACAGCGTTTCAGTTGTGTGTGTGAGCGTAATATTTTCAGTTGTATGTATGAGAGCGTTTCAGTTGTGTGTGTGTGTGTGAGCGTTTCAGTTGTGTGTGTGAGCGTAATATTTTCAGTTGTATGTATGAGAGCGTTTCAGTTGTGTGTGTGTGTGAGCGTTTCAGTTGTGTGTGAGCGTAATATTTTCAGTTGTATGTATGAGAGCGTTTCAGTTGTATGTGTGTGTGTGAGCGTTTCAGTTGTGTGTGTGAGCGTAATATTTTCAGTTGTATGGATGAGAGCGTTTCAGTTGTGTGTGTGTGTGAGCGTTTCAGTTGTGTGTGAGCGTAATATTTTCAGTTGTATGTATGAGAGCGTTTCAGTTGTATGTGTGTGTGTGAGCGTTTCAGTTGTGTGTGTGAGCGTAATATTTTCAGTTGTATGTATGAGAGCGTTTCAGTTGTGTGTGTGTGTGTGTGAGCGTTTCAGTTGTGTGTGTGAGCGTAATATTTTCAGTTGTATGTATGAGAGCGTTTCAGTTGTGTATGTGTGTGAGCGTTTCAGTTGTGTGTGTGTGTGAGCGTTTCAGTTGTGTGTGTGTGTGAGCGTAATATTTTCAGTTGTGTGTGTGAGCGTAATATTTTCAGTTGTATGTATGAGAGCGTTTCAGTTGTGTGTGTGTGTGAGCGTTTCAGTTGTGTGTGTGAGCGTAATATTTTCAGTTGTATGTATGAGAGCGTTTCAGTTGTGTGTGTGTGTGAGCGTTTCAGTTGTGTGTGTGAGTGTAATATTTTCAGTTGTATGTATGAGAGCGTTTCAGTTGTATGTGTGTGAGCGTTTCAGTTGTGTGTGTGAGCGTAATATTTTCAGTTGTATGTATGAGAGCGTTTCAGTTGTATGTGTGTGTGTGTGAGCGTTTCAGTTGTGTGTGTGTGTGTGAGTGTAATATTTTCAGTTGTATGTATGAGAGCGTTTCAGTTGTATGTGTGTGTGTGAGCGTTTCAGTTGTGTGTGTGTGAGTGTAATATTTTCAGTTGTATGTATGAGAGCGTTTCAGTTGTATGTGTGTGAGCGTTTCAGTTGTGTGTGTGAGCGTAATATTTTCAGTTGTATGTATGAGAGCGTTTCAGTTGTGTGTGTGTGTGTGAGTGTAATATTTTCAGTTGTATGTATGAGAGCGTTTCAGTTGTGTGTGTGTGTGTGTGAGCGTTTCAGTTGTGTGTGTGTGAGCGTAATATTTTCAGTTGTATGTATGAGAGCGTTTCAGTTGTGTGTGTGTGTGAGCGTTTCAGTTGTGTGTGTGTGAGCGTAATATTTTCAGTTGTATGTGTGTGAGCGTAATATTTTCAGTTGTATGTATGAGAGCGTTTCAGTTGTGTGTGTGTGTGAGCGTTTCAGTTGTGTGTGTGAGCGTAATATTTTCAGTTGTATGTATGAGAGCGTTTCAGTTGTGTGTGTGAGCGTAATATTTTCAGTTGTGTATGTATGAGAGCGTTTCAGTTGTGTGTGTGAGCGTAATATTTTCAGTTGTATGTATGAGAGCGTTTCAGTTGTGTGTGTGTGTGAGCGTTTCAGTTGTGTGTGTGTGTGAGCGTAATATTTTCAGTTGTATGTATGAGAGCGTTTCAGTTGTGTGTGTGTGTGAGCGTTTCAGTTGTGTGTGTGTGTGTGTGTGAGCGTAATATTTTCAGTTGTATGTGTGTGAGCGTAATATTTTCAGTTGTATGTATGAGAGCGTTTCAGTTGTGTGTGTGAGCGTTTCAGTTGTGTGTGTGTGTGTGTGAGTGTAATATTTTCAGTTGTATGTATGAGAGCGTTTCAGTTGTGTATGTGTGTGAGCGTTTCAGTTGTGTGTGTGTGAGCGTAATATTTTCAGTTGTATGTATGAGAGCGTTTCAGTTGTGTGTGTGTGTGTGTGAGCGTTTCAGTTGTGTGTGTGAGCGTAATATTTTCAGTTGTATGTATGAGAGCGTTTCAGTTGTGTGTGTGTGTGAGCGTTTCAGTTGTGTGTGTGTGTGTGTGAGCGTAATATTTTCAGTTGTATGTGTGTGAGCGTAATATTTTCAGTTGTATGTATGAGAGCGTTTCAGTTGTGTGTGTGAGCGTTTCAGTTGTGTGTGTGAGCGTAATATTTTCAGTTGTATGTATGAGAGCGTTTCAGTTGTGTGTGTGTGTGAGCGTTTCAGTTGTGTGTGTGAGCGTAATATTTTCAGTTGTATGTATGAGAGTGTTTCAGTTGTGTGTGTGTGTGAGCGTTTCAGTTGTGTGTGAGCGTAATATTTTCAGTTGTATGTATGAGAGCGTTTCAGTTGTATGTGTGTGTGTGAGCGTTTCAGTTGTGTGTGTGAGCGTAATATTTTCAGTTGTATGTATGAGAGCGTTTCAGTTGTGTGTGTGTGTGAGCGTTTCAGTTGTGTGTGTGTGTGAGCGTTTCAGTTGTGTGTGTGTGTGAGCGTAATATTTTCAGTTGTATGTGTGTGAGCGTAATATTTTCAGTTGTATGTATGAGAGCGTTTCAGTTGTGTGTGTGAGCGTTTCAGTTGTGTGTGTGAGCGTAATATTTTCAGTTGTATGTATGAGAGCGTTTCAGTTGTGTGTGTGTGTGAGCGTTTCAGTTGTGTGTGAGCGTAATATTTTCAGTTGTATGTATGAGAGCGTTTCAGTTGTATGTGTGTGTGTGAGCGTTTCAGTTGTGTGTGTGAGCGTAATATTTTCAGTTGTATGTATGAGAGCGTTTCAGTTGTGTGTGTGTGTGAGCGTTTCAGTTGTGTGTGAGCGTAATATTTTCAGTTGTATGTATGAGAGCGTTTCAGTTGTATGTGTGTGTGTGTGAGCGTTTCAGTTGTGTGTGTGAGCGTAATATTTTCAGTTGTATGTATGAGAGCGTTTCAGTTGTGTGTGTGTGTGAGCGTTTCAGTTGTGTGTGTGAGCGTAATATCTTCAGTTGTATGTATGAGAGCGTTTCAGTTGTGTGTGTGTGTGTGTGAGCGTTTCAGTTGTGTGTGTGTGTGTGAGCGTTTCAGTTGTGTGTGAGCGTAATATTTTCAGTTGTATGTATGAGAGCGTTTCAGTTGTGTGTGTGTGTGAGCGTTTCAGTTGTGTGTGTGTGAGCATTTCAGCTGTGTGTGTGAAAGCATTTCACGTGTATGTGTGTGAGCATTTCAGTTGTGTGTGTGTGTGTGAGTTTTTCAGTTGTGTGTGTGAGCGTAATATTTTCAGTTGTATATATGAGAGCGTTTCAGGTGTGTGTGTGTGTGTGTGTGAGTGTTTCAGTTGTGTGTGTGAGCGTAATATTTTCAGTTGTATGTATGAGAGCGTTTCAGTTGTGTGTGTGTGAGCGTAATATTTTCAGTTGTATGTGTGTGAGCGTTTCAGTTGTGTGTGTGAGCGTTTCAGTTGTATGTGTGTGAGCATTTCAGTTGTGTGTGTGTGTGTGTGAGTGTTTCAGTTGTGTGTGTGAGCGTAATATTTTCAGTTGTATATATGCGAGTGTTTCAGTTGTGTGTGTGTGAGCGTTTCAGTTGTGTGTGTGTGTGAGCGTAATATTTTCAGTTGTATATATGAGAGCGTTTCAGTTGTGTGTGTGTGTGTGTGAGTGTTTCAGTTGTATGTGTGTGAGCGTAATATTTTCAGTTGTATATATGAGAGCGTTTCAGTTGTGTGTGTGTGTGTGAGCGTTTCAGTTGTGTGTGTGTGTGTGAGCGTAATATTTTCAGTTGTATGTATGAGAGCGTTTCAGTTGTGTGTGTGTGTGAGCGTTTCAGTTGTGTGTGTGTGTGTGAGCGTAATATTTTCAGTTGTATGTATGAGAGCGTTTCAGTTGTGTGTGTGTGTGTGAGCGTAATATTTTCAGTTGTATGTATGAGAGCGTTTCAGTTGTGTGTGTGTGTGAGTGAGCGTTTCAGTTGTGTGTGTGAGCGTAATATTTTCAGTTGTATGTATGAGAGCGTTTCAGTTGTGTGTGTGTGTGTGAGCGTTTCAGTTGTGTGTGTGTGTGTGAGCGTAATATTTTCAGTTGTATGTATGAGAGCGTTTCAGTTGTGTGTGTGTGTGTGTGTGTGAGAGCGTTTCAGTTGTGTGTGTGTCTGAGCGTAATATTTTCAGTTGTATGTATGAGAGCGTTTCAGTTGTGTGTGTGTGTGAGTGAGCGTTTCAGTTGTGTGTGTGAGCGTAATATTTTCAGTTGTATGTATGAGAGCGTTTCAGTTGTGTGTGTGAGCGTAATATTTTCAGTTGTGTATGTATGAGAGCGTTTCAGTTGTGTGTGTGAGCGTAATATTTTCAGTTGTATGTATGAGAGCGTTTCAGTTGTGTATGTGTGTGAGCGTTTCAGTTGTGTGTGTGTGTGAGCGTTTCAGTTGTGTGTGTGAGCGTAATATTTTCAGTTGTATGTATGAGAGCGTTTCAGTTGTGTATGTGTGTGAGCGTTTCAGTTGTGTGTGTGAGCGTAATATTTTCAGCTGTATGTATGAGAGCGTTTCAGTTGTGTGTGTGTGTGAGTGAGCGTTTCAGTTGTGTGTGTGAGCGTAATATTTTCAGTTGTATGTATGAGAGCGTTTCAGTTGTGTGTGTGTGTGTGAGCGTTTCAGTTGTGTGTGTGTGTGTGTGTGAGCGTTTCAGTTGTGTGTGTGTGTGTGTGTGAGCGTAATATTTTCAGTTGTATGTATGAGAGCGTTTCAGTTGTGTATGTGTGTGAGCGTTTCAGTTGTGTGTGTGTGTGAGTGTTTCAGTTGTGTGTGTGAGCGTAATATTTTCAGTTGTATGTATGAGAGCGTTTCAGTTGTGTGTGTGTGTGAGCGTTTCAGTTGTGTGTGTGTGTGAGCGTAATATTTTCAGTTGTATGTATGAGAGCGTTTCAGTTGTGTGTGTGTGTGAGTGAGCGTTTCAGTTGTGTGTGTGAGCGTAATATTTTCAGCTGTATGTATGAGAGCGTTTCAGTTGTGTGTGTGAGCGTAATATTTTCAGTTGTATGTATGAGAGCGTTTCAGTTGTGTGTGTGTGAGTGAGCGTTTCAGTTGTGTGTGTGAGCGTAATATTTTCAGTTGTATGTATGAGAGCGTTTCAGTTGTGTGTGTGAGCGTAATATTTTCAGTTGTGTATGTATGAGAGCGTTTCAGTTGTGTGTGTGAGCGTAATATTTTCAGTTGTATGTATGAGAGCGTTTCAGTTGTGTGTGTGTGTGAGCGTTTCAGTTGTGTGTGTGTGTGAGCGTAATATTTTCAGTTGTATGTATGAGAGCGTTTCAGTTGTGTGTGTGTGTGAGCGTTTCAGTTGTGTGTGTGTGTGTGTGTGAGCGTAATATTTTCAGTTGTATGTGTGTGAGCGTAATATTTTCAGTTGTATGTGTGTGAGCGTAATATTTTCAGTTGTATGTATGAGAGCGTTTCAGTTGTGTGTGTATGAGAGCGTTTCAGTTGTGTGTGTGAGCGTTTCAGTTGTGTGTGTGTGTGTGTGAGTGTAATATTTTCAGTTGTATGTATGAGAGCGTTTCAGTTGTGTATGTGTGTGAGCGTTTCAGTTGTGTGTGTGTGAGCGTAATATTTTCAGTTGTATGTATGAGAGCGTTTCAGTTGTGTGTGTGTGTGTGTGAGCGTTTCAGTTGTGTGTGTGAGCGTAATATTTTCAGTTGTATGTATGAGAGCGTTTCAGTTGTGTATGTGTGTGAGCGTTTCAGTTGTGTGTGTGTGTGAGCGTTTCAGTTGTGTGTGTGTGTGAGCGTAATATTTTCAGTTGTGTGTGTGAGCGTAATATTTTCAGTTGTATGTATGAGAGCGTTTCAGTTGTGTGTGTGTGTGAGCGTTTCAGTTGTGTGTGTGAGCGTAATATTTTCAGTTGTATGTATGAGAGCGTTTCAGTTGTGTGTGTGTGTGAGCGTTTCAGTTGTGTGTGTGAGTGTAATATTTTCAGTTGTATGTATGAGAGCGTTTCAGTTGTATGTGTGTGAGCGTTTCAGTTGTGTGTGTGAGCGTAATATTTTCAGTTGTATGTATGAGAGCGTTTCAGTTGTATGTGTGTGTGTGTGAGCGTTTCAGTTGTGTGTGTGTGTGTGAGTGTAATATTTTCAGTTGTATGTATGAGAGCGTTTCAGTTGTATGTGTGTGTGTGAGCGTTTCAGTTGTGTGTGTGTGAGTGTAATATTTTCAGTTGTATGTATGAGAGCGTTTCAGTTGTATGTGTGTGAGCGTTTCAGTTGTGTGTGTGAGCGTAATATTTTCAGTTGTATGTATGAGAGCGTTTCAGTTGTGTGTGTGTGTGTGAGTGTAATATTTTCAGTTGTATGTATGAGAGCGTTTCAGTTGTGTGTGTGTGTGTGTGAGCGTTTCAGTTGTGTGTGTGTGAGCGTAATATTTTCAGTTGTATGTATGAGAGCGTTTCAGTTGTGTGTGTGTGTGAGCGTTTCAGTTGTGTGTGTGTGAGCGTAATATTTTCAGTTGTATGTGTGTGAGCGTAATATTTTCAGTTGTATGTATGAGAGCGTTTCAGTTGTGTGTGTGTGTGAGCGTTTCAGTTGTGTGTGTGAGCGTAATATTTTCAGTTGTATGTATGAGAGCGTTTCAGTTGTGTGTGTGTGTGAGCGTTTCAGTTGTGTGTGTGTGTGAGCGTAATATTTTCAGTTGTATGTATGAGAGCGTTTCAGTTGTGTGTGTGTGTGAGCGTTTCAGTTGTGTGTGTGTGTGTGTGTGAGCGTAATATTTTCAGTTGTATGTGTGTGAGCGTAATATTTTCAGTTGTATGTATGAGAGCGTTTCAGTTGTGTGTGTGAGCGTTTCAGTTGTGTGTGTGTGTGTGTGAGTGTAATATTTTCAGTTGTATGTATGAGAGCGTTTCAGTTGTGTATGTGTGTGAGCGTTTCAGTTGTGTGTGTGTGAGCGTAATATTTTCAGTTGTATGTATGAGAGCGTTTCAGTTGTGTGTGTGTGTGTGTGAGCGTTTCAGTTGTGTGTGTGAGCGTAATATTTTCAGTTGTATGTATGAGAGCGTTTCAGTTGTGTGTGTGTGTGAGCGTTTCAGTTGTGTGTGTGTGTGAGCGTAATATTTTCAGTTGTATGTATGAGAGCGTTTCAGTTGTGTGTGTGTGTGAGCGTTTCAGTTGTGTGTGTGTGTGTGTGTGAGCGTAATATTTTCAGTTGTATGTGTGTGAGCGTAATATTTTCAGTTGTATGTATGAGAGCGTTTCAGTTGTGTGTGTGAGCGTTTCAGTTGTGTGTGTGTGTGTGTGAGTGTAATATTTTCAGTTGTATGTATGAGAGCGTTTCAGTTGTGTATGTGTGTGAGCGTTTCAGTTGTGTGTGTGTGAGCGTAATATTTTCAGTTGTATGTATGAGAGCGTTTCAGTTGTGTGTGTGTGTGTGTGAGCGTTTCAGTTGTGTGTGTGAGCGTAATATTTTCAGTTGTATGTATGAGAGCGTTTCAGTTGTGTATGTGTGTGAGCGTTTCAGTTGTGTGTGTGTGAGCGTAATATTTTCAGTTGTATGTATGAGAGCGTTTCAGTTGTGTGTGTGTGTGTGTGAGCGTTTCAGTTGTGTGTGTGAGCGTAATATTTTCAGTTGTATGTATGAGAGCGTTTCAGTTGTGTGTGTGTGTGAGCGTTTCAGTTGTGTGTGTGTGTGTGTGTGAGCGTAATATTTTCAGTTGTATGTGTGTGAGCGTAATATTTTCAGTTGTATGTATGAGAGCGTTTCAGTTGTGTGTGTGAGCGTTTCAGTTGTGTGTGTGTGTGTGTGAGTGTAATATTTTCAGTTGTATGTATGAGAGCGTTTCAGTTGTGTATGTGTGTGAGCGTTTCAGTTGTGTGTGTGTGAGCGTAATATTTTCAGTTGTATGTATGAGAGCGTTTCAGTTGTGTGTGTGTGTGTGTGAGCGTTTCAGTTGTGTGTGTGAGCGTAATATTTTCAGTTGTATGTATGAGAGCGTTTCAGTTGTGTGTGTGTGTGAGCGTTTCAGTTGTGTGTGTGTGTGTGTGTGAGCGTAATATTTTCAGTTGTATGTGTGTGAGCGTAATATTTTCAGTTGTATGTATGAGAGCGTTTCAGTTGTGTGTGTGAGCGTTTCAGTTGTGTGTGTGTGTGTGTGAGTGTAATATTTTCAGTTGTATGTATGAGAGCGTTTCAGTTGTGTATGTGTGTGAGCGTTTCAGTTGTGTGTGTGTGAGCGTAATATTTTCAGTTGTATGTATGAGAGCGTTTCAGTTGTGTGTGTGTGTGTGTGAGCGTTTCAGTTGTGTGTGTGAGCGTAATATTTTCAGTTGTATGTATGAGAGCGTTTCAGTTGTGTATGTGTGTGAGCGTTTCAGTTGTGTGTGTGTGTGAGCGTTTCAGTTGTGTGTGTGTGTGAGCGTAATATTTTCAGTTGTGTGTGTGAGCGTAATATTTTCAGTTGTATGTATGAGAGCGTTTCAGTTGTGTGTGTGTGTGAGCGTTTCAGTTGTGTGTGTGAGCGTAATATTTTCAGTTGTATGTATGAGAGCGTTTCAGTTGTGTGTGTGTGTGAGCGTTTCAGTTGTGTGTGTGAGTGTAATATTTTCAGTTGTATGTATGAGAGCGTTTCAGTTGTATGTGTGTGAGCGTTTCAGTTGTGTGTGTGTGAGCGTAATATTTTCAGTTGTATGTATGAGAGCGTTTCAGTTGTATGTGTGTGTGTGTGAGCGTTTCAGTTGTGTGTGTGTGTGTGAGTGTAATATTTTCAGTTGTATGTATGAGAGCGTTTCAGTTGTATGTGTGTGTGTGTGAGCGTTTCAGTTGTGTGTGTGTGAGTGTAATATTTTCAGTTGTATGTATGAGAGCGTTTCAGTTGTATGTGTGTGAGCGTTTCAGTTGTGTGTGTGAGCGTAATATTTTCAGTTGTATGTATGAGAGCGTTTCAGTTGTGTGTGTGTGTGTGAGTGTAATATTTTCAGTTGTATGTATGAGAGCGTTTCAGTTGTGTGTGTGTGTGTGTGAGCGTTTCAGTTGTGTGTGTGTGAGCGTAATATTTTCAGTTGTATGTATGAGAGCGTTTCAGTTGTGTGTGTGTGTGAGCGTTTCAGTTGTGTGTGTGTGAGCGTAATATTTTCAGTTGTATGTGTGTGAGCGTAATATTTTCAGTTGTATGTATGAGAGCGTTTCAGTTGTGTGTGTGTGTGAGCGTTTCAGTTGTGTGTGTGAGCGTAATATTTTCAGTTGTGTGTGTGAGCGTAATATTTTCAGTTGTATGTATGAGAGCGTTTCAGTTGTGTGTGTGTGTGAGCGTTTCAGTTGTGTGTGTGAGCGTAATATTTTCAGTTGTATGTATGAGAGCGTTTCAGTTGTGTGTGTGTGTGAGCGTTTCAGTTGTGTGTGTGAGTGTAATATTTTCAGTTGTATGTATGAGAGCGTTTCAGTTGTATGTGTGTGAGCGTTTCAGTTGTGTGTGTGAGCGTAATATTTTCAGTTGTATGTATGAGAGCGTTTCAGTTGTATGTGTGTGTGTGTGAGCGTTTCAGTTGTGTGTGTGTGTGTGAGTGTAATATTTTCAGTTGTATGTATGAGAGCGTTTCAGTTGTATGTGTGTGTGTGTGAGCGTTTCAGTTGTGTGTGTGTGAGTGTAATATTTTCAGTTGTATGTATGAGAGCGTTTCAGTTGTATGTGTGTGAGCGTTTCAGTTGTGTGTGTGAGCGTAATATTTTCAGTTGTATGTATGAGAGCGTTTCAGTTGTGTGTGTGTGTGTGAGTGTAATATTTTCAGTTGTATGTATGAGAGCGTTTCAGTTGTGTGTGTGTGTGTGTGAGCGTTTCAGTTGTGTGTGTGTGAGCGTAATATTTTCAGTTATATGTATGAGAGCGTTTCAGTTGTGTGTGTGTGTGAGCGTTTCAGTTGTGTGTGTGTGAGCGTAATATTTTCAGTTGTATGTGTGTGAGCGTAATATTTTCAGTTGTATGTATGAGAGCGTTTCAGTTGTGTGTGTGAGCGTAATATTTTCAGTTGTATGTATGAGAGCGTTTCAGTTGTGTGTGTGTGAGTGAGCGTTTCAGTTGTGTGTGTGAGCGTAATATTTTCAGTTGTATGTATGAGAGCGTTTCAGTTGTGTGTGTGAGCGTAATATTTTCAGCTGTATGTATGAGAGCGTTTCAGTTGTGTGTGTGTGTGAGTGAGCGTTTCAGTTGTGTGTGTGAGCGTAATATTTTCAGTTGTATGTATGAGAGCGTTTCAGTTGTGTGTGTGTGTGTGAGCGTTTCAGTTGTGTGTGTGTGTGTGTGTGAGCGTTTCAGTTGTGTGTGTGTGTGTGTGTGAGCGTAATATTTTCAGTTGTATGTATGAGAGCGTTTCAGTTGTGTATGTGTGTGAGCGTTTCAGTTGTGTGTGTGTGTGAGTGTTTCAGTTGTGTGTGTGAGCGTAATATTTTCAGTTGTATGTATGAGAGCGTTTCAGTTGTGTGTGTGTGTGAGCGTTTCAGTTGTGTGTGTGTGTGAGCGTAATATTTTCAGTTGTATGTATGAGAGCGTTTCAGTTGTGTGTGTGTGTGAGTGAGCGTTTCAGTTGTGTGTGTGAGCGTAATATTTTCAGCTGTATGTATGAGAGCGTTTCAGTTGTGTGTGTGAGCGTAATATTTTCAGTTGTATGTATGAGAGCGTTTCAGTTGTGTGTGTGTGAGTGAGCGTTTCAGTTGTGTGTGTGAGCGTAATATTTTCAGTTGTATGTATGAGAGCGTTTCAGTTGTGTGTGTGAGCGTAATATTTTCAGTTGTGTATGTATGAGAGCGTTTCAGTTGTGTGTGTGAGCGTAATATTTTCAGTTGTATGTATGAGAGCGTTTCAGTTGTGTGTGTGTGTGAGCGTTTCAGTTGTGTGTGTGTGTGAGCGTAATATTTTCAGTTGTATGTATGAGAGCGTTTCAGTTGTGTGTGTGTGTGAGCGTTTCAGTTGTGTGTGTGTGTGTGTGTGAGCGTAATATTTTCAGTTGTATGTGTGTGAGCGTAATATTTTCAGTTGTATGTATGAGAGCGTTTCAGTTGTGTGTGTGAGCGTTTCAGTTGTGTGTGTGTGTGTGTGAGTGTAATATTTTCAGTTGTATGTATGAGAGCGTTTCAGTTGTGTATGTGTGTGAGCGTTTCAGTTGTGTGTGTGTGAGCGTAATATTTTCAGTTGTATGTATGAGAGCGTTTCAGTTGTGTGTGTGTGTGTGTGAGCGTTTCAGTTGTGTGTGTGAGCGTAATATTTTCAGTTGTATGTATGAGAGCGTTTCAGTTGTGTATGTGTGTGAGCGTTTCAGTTGTGTGTGTGTGTGAGCGTTTCAGTTGTGTGTGTGTGTGAGCGTAATATTTTCAGTTGTGTGTGTGAGCGTAATATTTTCAGTTGTATGTATGAGAGCGTTTCAGTTGTGTGTGTGTGTGAGCGTTTCAGTTGTGTGTGTGAGCGTAATATTTTCAGTTGTATGTATGAGAGCGTTTCAGTTGTGTGTGTGTGTGAGCGTTTCAGTTGTGTGTGTGAGTGTAATATTTTCAGTTGTATGTATGAGAGCGTTTCAGTTGTATGTGTGTGAGCGTTTCAGTTGTGTGTGTGAGCGTAATATTTTCAGTTGTATGTATGAGAGCGTTTCAGTTGTATGTGTGTGTGTGTGAGCGTTTCAGTTGTGTGTGTGTGTGTGAGTGTAATATTTTCAGTTGTATGTATGAGAGCGTTTCAGTTGTATGTGTGTGTGTGAGCGTTTCAGTTGTGTGTGTGTGAGTGTAATATTTTCAGTTGTATGTATGAGAGCGTTTCAGTTGTATGTGTGTGAGCGTTTCAGTTGTGTGTGTGAGCGTAATATTTTCAGTTGTATGTATGAGAGCGTTTCAGTTGTGTGTGTGTGTGTGAGTGTAATATTTTCAGTTGTATGTATGAGAGCGTTTCAGTTGTGTGTGTGTGTGTGTGAGCGTTTCAGTTGTGTGTGTGTGAGCGTAATATTTTCAGTTGTATGTATGAGAGCGTTTCAGTTGTGTGTGTGTGTGAGCGTTTCAGTTGTGTGTGTGTGAGCGTAATATTTTCAGTTGTATGTGTGTGAGCGTAATATTTTCAGTTGTATGTATGAGAGCGTTTCAGTTGTGTGTGTGTGTGAGCGTTTCAGTTGTGTGTGTGAGCGTAATATTTTCAGTTGTATGTATGAGAGCGTTTCAGTTGTGTGTGTGTGTGAGCGTTTCAGTTGTGTGTGTGTGTGAGCGTAATATTTTCAGTTGTATGTATGAGAGCGTTTCAGTTGTGTGTGTGTGTGAGCGTTTCAGTTGTGTGTGTGTGTGTGTGTGAGCGTAATATTTTCAGTTGTATGTGTGTGAGCGTAATATTTTCAGTTGTATGTATGAGAGCGTTTCAGTTGTGTGTGTGAGCGTTTCAGTTGTGTGTGTGTGTGTGTGAGTGTAATATTTTCAGTTGTATGTATGAGAGCGTTTCAGTTGTGTATGTGTGTGAGCGTTTCAGTTGTGTGTGTGTGAGCGTAATATTTTCAGTTGTATGTATGAGAGCGTTTCAGTTGTGTGTGTGTGTGTGTGAGCGTTTCAGTTGTGTGTGTGAGCGTAATATTTTCAGTTGTATGTATGAGAGCGTTTCAGTTGTGTGTGTGTGTGAGCGTTTCAGTTGTGTGTGTGTGTGAGCGTAATATTTTCAGTTGTATGTATGAGAGCGTTTCAGTTGTGTGTGTGTGTGAGCGTTTCAGTTGTGTGTGTGTGTGTGTGTGAGCGTAATATTTTCAGTTGTATGTGTGTGAGCGTAATATTTTCAGTTGTATGTATGAGAGCGTTTCAGTTGTGTGTGTGAGCGTTTCAGTTGTGTGTGTGTGTGTGTGAGTGTAATATTTTCAGTTGTATGTATGAGAGCGTTTCAGTTGTGTATGTGTGTGAGCGTTTCAGTTGTGTGTGTGTGAGCGTAATATTTTCAGTTGTATGTATGAGAGCGTTTCAGTTGTGTGTGTGTGTGTGTGAGCGTTTCAGTTGTGTGTGTGAGCGTAATATTTTCAGTTGTATGTATGAGAGCGTTTCAGTTGTGTATGTGTGTGAGCGTTTCAGTTGTGTGTGTGTGTGAGCGTTTCAGTTGTGTGTGTGTGTGAGCGTAATATTTTCAGTTGTGTGTGTGAGCGTAATATTTTCAGTTGTATGTATGAGAGCGTTTCAGTTGTGTGTGTGTGTGAGCGTTTCAGTTGTGTGTGTGAGCGTAATATTTTCAGTTGTATGTATGAGAGCGTTTCAGTTGTGTGTGTGTGTGAGCGTTTCAGTTGTGTGTGTGAGTGTAATATTTTCAGTTGTATGTATGAGAGCGTTTCAGTTGTATGTGTGTGAGCGTTTCAGTTGTGTGTGTGTGAGCGTAATATTTTCAGTTGTATGTATGAGAGCGTTTCAGTTGTATGTGTGTGTGTGTGAGCGTTTCAGTTGTGTGTGTGTGTGTGAGTGTAATATTTTCAGTTGTATGTATGAGAGCGTTTCAGTTGTATGTGTGTGTGTGTGAGCGTTTCAGTTGTGTGTGTGTGAGTGTAATATTTTCAGTTGTATGTATGAGAGCGTTTCAGTTGTGTGTGTGTGTGAGCGTAATATTTTCAGTTGTATGTATGAGAGCGTTTCAGTTGTGTGTGTGTGTGAGCGTTTCAGTTGTGTGTGTGTGTGTGTGTGAGCGTAATATTTTCAGTTGTATGTGTGTGAGCGTAATATTTTCAGTTGTATGTATGAGAGCGTTTCAGTTGTGTGTGTGAGCGTTTCAGTTGTGTGTGTGTGTGTGTGAGTGTAATATTTTCAGTTGTATGTATGAGAGCGTTTCAGTTGTGTATGTGTGTGAGCGTTTCAGTTGTGTGTGTGTGAGCGTAATATTTTCAGTTGTATGTATGAGAGCGTTTCAGTTGTGTGTGTGTGTGTGTGAGCGTTTCAGTTGTGTGTGTGAGCGTAATATTTTCAGTTGTATGTATGAGAGCGTTTCAGTTGTGTATGTGTGTGAGCGTTTCAGTTGTGTGTGTGTGTGAGCGTTTCAGTTGTGTGTGTGTGTGAGCGTAATATTTTCAGTTGTGTGTGTGAGCGTAATATTTTCAGTTGTATGTATGAGAGCGTTTCAGTTGTGTGTGTGTGTGAGCGTTTCAGTTGTGTGTGTGAGCGTAATATTTTCAGTTGTATGTATGAGAGCGTTTCAGTTGTGTGTGTGTGTGAGCGTTTCAGTTGTGTGTGTGAGTGTAATATTTTCAGTTGTATGTATGAGAGCGTTTCAGTTGTATGTGTGTGAGCGTTTCAGTTGTGTGTGTGTGAGCGTAATATTTTCAGTTGTATGTATGAGAGCGTTTCAGTTGTATGTGTGTGTGTGTGAGCGTTTCAGTTGTGTGTGTGTGTGTGAGTGTAATATTTTCAGTTGTATGTATGAGAGCGTTTCAGTTGTATGTGTGTGTGTGTGAGCGTTTCAGTTGTGTGTGTGTGAGTGTAATATTTTCAGTTGTATGTATGAGAGCGTTTCAGTTGTATGTGTGTGAGCGTTTCAGTTGTGTGTGTGAGCGTAATATTTTCAGTTGTATGTATGAGAGCGTTTCAGTTGTGTGTGTGTGTGTGAGCGTAATATTTTCAGTTGTATGTATGAGAGCGTTTCAGTTGTGTGTGTGAGCGTTTCAGTTGTGTGTGTGTGTGTGTGAGTGTAATATTTTCAGTTGTATGTATGAGAGCGTTTCAGTTGTGTATGTGTGTGAGCGTTTCAGTTGTGTGTGTGTGAGCGTAATATTTTCAGTTGTATGTATGAGAGCGTTTCAGTTGTGTGTGTGTGTGTGTGAGCGTTTCAGTTGTGTGTGTGAGCGTAATATTTTCAGTTGTATGTATGAGAGCGTTTCAGTTGTGTATGTGTGTGAGCGTTTCAGTTGTGTGTGTGTGTGAGCGTTTCAGTTGTGTGTGTGTGTGAGCGTAATATTTTCAGTTGTGTGTGTGAGCGTAATATTTTCAGTTGTATGTATGAGAGCGTTTCAGTTGTGTGTGTGTGTGAGCGTTTCAGTTGTGTGTGTGAGCGTAATATTTTCAGTTGTATGTATGAGAGCGTTTCAGTTGTGTGTGTGTGTGAGCGTTTCAGTTGTGTGTGTGAGTGTAATATTTTCAGTTGTATGTATGAGAGCGTTTCAGTTGTATGTGTGTGAGCGTTTCAGTTGTGTGTGTGTGAGCGTAATATTTTCAGTTGTATGTATGAGAGCGTTTCAGTTGTATGTGTGTGTGTGTGAGCGTTTCAGTTGTGTGTGTGTGTGTGAGTGTAATATTTTCAGTTGTATGTATGAGAGCGTTTCAGTTGTATGTGTGTGTGTGTGAGCGTTTCAGTTGTGTGTGTGTGAGTGTAATATTTTCAGTTGTATGTATGAGAGCGTTTCAGTTGTATGTGTGTGAGCGTTTCAGTTGTGTGTGTGAGCGTAATATTTTCAGTTGTATGTATGAGAGCGTTTCAGTTGTGTGTGTGTGTGTGAGTGTAATATTTTCAGTTGTATGTATGAGAGCGTTTCAGTTGTGTGTGTGTGTGTGTGAGCGTTTCAGTTGTGTGTGTGTGAGCGTAATATTTTCAGTTGTATGTATGAGAGCGTTTCAGTTGTGTGTGTGTGTGAGCGTTTCAGTTGTGTGTGTGTGAGCGTAATATTTTCAGTTGTATGTGTGTGAGCGTAATATTTTCAGTTGTATGTATGAGAGCGTTTCAGTTGTGTGTGTGTGTGAGCGTTTCAGTTGTGTGTGTGTGTGAGCGTAATATTTTCAGTTGTGTGTGTGAGCGTAATATTTTCAGTTGTATGTATGAGAGCGTTTCAGTTGTGTGTGTGTGTGAGCGTTTCAGTTGTGTGTGTGAGCGTAATATTTTCAGTTGTATGTATGAGAGCGTTTCAGTTGTGTGTGTGTGTGAGCGTTTCAGTTGTGTGTGTGAGTGTAATATTTTCAGTTGTATGTATGAGAGCGTTTCAGTTGTATGTGTGTGAGCGTTTCAGTTGTGTGTGTGTGAGCGTAATATTTTCAGTTGTATGTATGAGAGCGTTTCAGTTGTATGTGTGTGTGTGTGAGCGTTTCAGTTGTGTGTGTGTGTGTGAGTGTAATATTTTCAGTTGTATGTATGAGAGCGTTTCAGTTGTATGTGTGTGTGTGTGAGCGTTTCAGTTGTGTGTGTGTGAGTGTAATATTTTCAGTTGTATGTATGAGAGCGTTTCAGTTGTATGTGTGTGAGCGTTTCAGTTGTGTGTGTGAGCGTAATATTTTCAGTTGTATGTATGAGAGCGTTTCAGTTGTGTGTGTGTGTGTGAGCGTAATATTTTCAGTTGTATGTATGAGAGCGTTTCAGTTGTGTGTGTGAGCGTTTCAGTTGTGTGTGTGTGTGTGTGAGTGTAATATTTTCAGTTGTATGTATGAGAGCGTTTCAGTTGTGTATGTGTGTGAGCGTTTCAGTTGTGTGTGTGTGAGCGTAATATTTTCAGTTGTATGTATGAGAGCGTTTCAGTTGTGTGTGTGTGTGTGTGAGCGTTTCAGTTGTGTGTGTGAGCGTAATATTTTCAGTTGTATGTATGAGAGCGTTTCAGTTGTGTATGTGTGTGAGCGTTTCAGTTGTGTGTGTGTGTGAGCGTTTCAGTTGTGTGTGTGTGTGAGCGTAATATTTTCAGTTGTGTGTGTGAGCGTAATATTTTCAGTTGTATGTATGAGAGCGTTTCAGTTGTGTGTGTGTGTGAGCGTTTCAGTTGTGTGTGTGAGCGTAATATTTTCAGTTGTATGTATGAGAGCGTTTCAGTTGTGTGTGTGTGTGAGCGTTTCAGTTGTGTGTGTGAGTGTAATATTTTCAGTTGTATGTATGAGAGCGTTTCAGTTGTATGTGTGTGAGCGTTTCAGTTGTGTGTGTGTGAGCGTAATATTTTCAGTTGTATGTATGAGAGCGTTTCAGTTGTATGTGTGTGTGTGTGAGCGTTTCAGTTGTGTGTGTGTGTGTGAGTGTAATATTTTCAGTTGTATGTATGAGAGCGTTTCAGTTGTATGTGTGTGTGTGTGAGCGTTTCAGTTGTGTGTGTGTGAGTGTAATATTTTCAGTTGTATGTATGAGAGCGTTTCAGTTGTATGTGTGTGAGCGTTTCAGTTGTGTGTGTGTGTGTGTGAGCGTTTCAGTTGTGTGTGTGTGAGCGTAATATTTTCAGTTGTATGTATGAGAGCGTTTCAGTTGTGTGTGTGTGTGAGCGTTTCAGTTGTGTGTGTGTGAGCGTAATATTTTCAGTTGTATGTGTGTGAGCGTAATATTTTCAGTTGTATGTATGAGAGCGTTTCAGTTGTGTGTGTGTGTGAGCGTTTCAGTTGTGTGTGTGAGCGTAATATTTTCAGTTGTGTGTGTGAGCGTAATATTTTCAGTTGTATGTATGAGAGCGTTTCAGTTGTGTGTGTGTGTGAGCGTTTCAGTTGTGTGTGTGAGCGTAATATTTTCAGTTGTATGTATGAGAGCGTTTCAGTTGTGTGTGTGTGTGAGCGTTTCAGTTGTGTGTGTGAGTGTAATATTTTCAGTTGTATGTATGAGAGCGTTTCAGTTGTATGTGTGTGAGCGTTTCAGTTGTGTGTGTGAGCGTAATATTTTCAGTTGTATGTATGAGAGCGTTTCAGTTGTATGTGTGTGTGTGTGAGCGTTTCAGTTGTGTGTGTGTGTGTGAGTGTAATATTTTCAGTTGTATGTATGAGAGCGTTTCAGTTGTATGTGTGTGTGTGTGAGCGTTTCAGTTGTGTGTGTGTGAGTGTAATATTTTCAGTTGTATGTATGAGAGCGTTTCAGTTGTATGTGTGTGAGCGTTTCAGTTGTGTGTGTGAGCGTAATATTTTCAGTTGTATGTATGAGAGCGTTTCAGTTGTGTGTGTGTGTGTGAGTGTAATATTTTCAGTTGTATGTATGAGAGCGTTTCAGTTGTGTGTGTGTGTGTGTGAGCGTTTCAGTTGTGTGTGTGTGAGCGTAATATTTTCAGTTGTATGTATGAGAGCGTTTCAGTTGTGTGTGTGTGTGAGCGTTTCAGTTGTGTGTGTGTGAGCGTAATATTTTCAGTTGTATGTGTGTGAGCGTAATATTTTCAGTTGTATGTATGAGAGCGTTTCAGTTGTGTGTGTGAGCGTAATATTTTCAGTTGTATGTATGAGAGCGTTTCAGTTGTGTGTGTGTGAGTGAGCGTTTCAGTTGTGTGTGTGAGCGTAATATTTTCAGTTGTATGTATGAGAGCGTTTCAGTTGTGTGTGTGAGCGTAATATTTTCAGTTGTATGTATGAGAGCGTTTCAGTTGTGTGTGTGTGTGAGCGTTTCAGTTGTGTGTGTGTGTGAGCGTAATATTTTCAGTTGTATGTATGAGAGCGTTTCAGTTGTGTGTGTGTGTGAGCGTTTCAGTTGTGTGTGTGTGTGTGTGTGAGCGTAATATTTTCAGTTGTATGTGTGTGAGCGTAATATTTTCAGTTGTATGTATGAGAGCGTTTCAGTTGTGTGTGTGAGCGTTTCAGTTGTGTGTGTGTGTGTGTGAGTGTAATATTTTCAGTTGTATGTATGAGAGCGTTTCAGTTGTGTATGTGTGTGAGCGTTTCAGTTGTGTGTGTGTGAGCGTAATATTTTCAGTTGTATGTATGAGAGCGTTTCAGTTGTGTGTGTGTGTGTGTGAGCGTTTCAGTTGTGTGTGTGAGCGTAATATTTTCAGTTGTATGTATGAGAGCGTTTCAGTTGTGTATGTGTGTGAGCGTTTCAGTTGTGTGTGTGTGTGAGCGTTTCAGTTGTGTGTGTGTGTGAGCGTAATATTTTCAGTTGTGTGTGTGAGCGTAATATTTTCAGTTGTATGTATGAGAGCGTTTCAGTTGTGTGTGTGTGTGAGCGTTTCAGTTGTGTGTGTGAGCGTAATATTTTCAGTTGTATGTATGAGAGCGTTTCAGTTGTGTGTGTGTGTGAGCGTTTCAGTTGTGTGTGTGAGTGTAATATTTTCAGTTGTATGTATGAGAGCGTTTCAGTTGTATGTGTGTGAGCGTTTCAGTTGTGTGTGTGAGCGTAATATTTTCAGTTGTATGTATGAGAGCGTTTCAGTTGTATGTGTGTGTGTGTGAGCGTTTCAGTTGTGTGTGTGTGTGTGAGTGTAATATTTTCAGTTGTATGTATGAGAGCGTTTCAGTTGTATGTGTGTGTGTGAGCGTTTCAGTTGTGTGTGTGTGAGTGTAATATTTTCAGTTGTATGTATGAGAGCGTTTCAGTTGTATGTGTGTGAGCGTTTCAGTTGTGTGTGTGAGCGTAATATTTTCAGTTGTATGTATGAGAGCGTTTCAGTTGTGTGTGTGTGTGTGAGTGTAATATTTTCAGTTGTATGTATGAGAGCGTTTCAGTTGTGTGTGTGTGTGTGTGAGCGTTTCAGTTGTGTGTGTGTGAGCGTAATATTTTCAGTTGTATGTATGAGAGCGTTTCAGTTGTGTGTGTGTGTGAGCGTTTCAGTTGTGTGTGTGTGAGCGTAATATTTTCAGTTGTATGTGTGTGAGCGTAATATTTTCAGTTGTATGTATGAGAGCGTTTCAGTTGTGTGTGTGTGTGAGCGTTTCAGTTGTGTGTGTGAGCGTAATATTTTCAGTTGTATGTATGAGAGCGTTTCAGTTGTGTGTGTGAGCGTAATATTTTCAGTTGTGTATGTATGAGAGCGTTTCAGTTGTGTGTGTGAGCGTAATATTTTCAGTTGTATGTATGAGAGCGTTTCAGTTGTGTGTGTGTGTGAGCGTTTCAGTTGTGTGTGTGTGTGAGCGTAATATTTTCAGTTGTATGTATGAGAGCGTTTCAGTTGTGTGTGTGTGTGAGCGTTTCAGTTGTGTGTGTGTGTGTGTGTGAGCGTAATATTTTCAGTTGTATGTGTGTGAGCGTAATATTTTCAGTTGTATGTATGAGAGCGTTTCAGTTGTGTGTGTGAGCGTTTCAGTTGTGTGTGTGTGTGTGTGAGTGTAATATTTTCAGTTGTATGTATGAGAGCGTTTCAGTTGTGTATGTGTGTGAGCGTTTCAGTTGTGTGTGTGTGAGCGTAATATTTTCAGTTGTATGTATGAGAGCGTTTCAGTTGTGTGTGTGTGTGTGTGAGCGTTTCAGTTGTGTGTGTGAGCGTAATATTTTCAGTTGTATGTATGAGAGCGTTTCAGTTGTGTATGTGTGTGAGCGTTTCAGTTGTGTGTGTGTGTGAGCGTTTCAGTTGTGTGTGTGTGTGAGCGTAATATTTTCAGTTGTGTGTGTGAGCGTAATATTTTCAGTTGTATGTATGAGAGCGTTTCAGTTGTGTGTGTGTGTGAGCGTTTCAGTTGTGTGTGTGAGCGTAATATTTTCAGTTGTATGTATGAGAGCGTTTCAGTTGTGTGTGTGTGTGAGCGTTTCAGTTGTGTGTGTGAGTGTAATATTTTCAGTTGTATGTATGAGAGCGTTTCAGTTGTATGTGTGTGAGCGTTTCAGTTGTGTGTGTGTGAGCGTAATATTTTCAGTTGTATGTATGAGAGCGTTTCAGTTGTATGTGTGTGTGTGTGAGCGTTTCAGTTGTGTGTGTGTGTGTGAGTGTAATATTTTCAGTTGTATGTATGAGAGCGTTTCAGTTGTATGTGTGTGTGTGTGAGCGTTTCAGTTGTGTGTGTGTGAGTGTAATATTTTCAGTTGTATGTATGAGAGCGTTTCAGTTGTATGTGTGTGAGCGTTTCAGTTGTGTGTGTGAGCGTAATATTTTCAGTTGTATGTATGAGAGCGTTTCAGTTGTGTGTGTGTGTGTGAGTGTAATATTTTCAGTTGTATGTATGAGAGCGTTTCAGTTGTGTGTGTGTGTGTGTGAGCGTTTCAGTTGTGTGTGTGTGAGCGTAATATTTTCAGTTGTATGTATGAGAGCGTTTCAGTTGTGTGTGTGTGTGAGCGTTTCAGTTGTGTGTGTGTGAGCGTAATATTTTCAGTTGTATGTGTGTGAGCGTAATATTTTCAGTTGTATGTATGAGAGCGTTTCAGTTGTGTGTGTGTGTGAGCGTTTCAGTTGTGTGTGTGAGCGTAATATTTTCAGTTGTGTGTGTGAGCGTAATATTTTCAGTTGTATGTATGAGAGCGTTTCAGTTGTGTGTGTGTGTGAGCGTTTCAGTTGTGTGTGTGAGCGTAATATTTTCAGTTGTATGTATGAGAGCGTTTCAGTTGTGTGTGTGTGTGAGCGTTTCAGTTGTGTGTGTGAGTGTAATATTTTCAGTTGTATGTATGAGAGCGTTTCAGTTGTATGTGTGTGAGCGTTTCAGTTGTGTGTGTGAGCGTAATATTTTCAGTTGTATGTATGAGAGCGTTTCAGTTGTATGTGTGTGTGTGTGAGCGTTTCAGTTGTGTGTGTGTGTGTGAGTGTAATATTTTCAGTTGTATGTATGAGAGCGTTTCAGTTGTATGTGTGTGTGTGTGAGCGTTTCAGTTGTGTGTGTGTGAGTGTAATATTTTCAGTTGTATGTATGAGAGCGTTTCAGTTGTATGTGTGTGAGCGTTTCAGTTGTGTGTGTGAGCGTAATATTTTCAGTTGTATGTATGAGAGCGTTTCAGTTGTGTGTGTGTGTGTGAGTGTAATATTTTCAGTTGTATGTATGAGAGCGTTTCAGTTGTGTGTGTGTGTGTGTGAGCGTTTCAGTTGTGTGTGTGTGAGCGTAATATTTTCAGTTGTATGTATGAGAGCGTTTCAGTTGTGTGTGTGTGTGAGCGTTTCAGTTGTGTGTGTGTGAGCGTAATATTTTCAGTTGTATGTGTGTGAGCGTAATATTTTCAGTTGTATGTATGAGAGCGTTTCAGTTGTGTGTGTGAGCGTTTCAGTTGTGTGTGTGAGCGTAATATTTTCAGTTGTATGTATGAGAGCGTTTCAGTTGTGTGTGTGTGTGAGCGTTTCAGTTGTGTGTGTGTGTGTGAGCGTTTCAGTTGTGTGTGTGTGTGAGCGTAATATTTTCAGTTGTATGTATGAGAGCGTTTCAGTTGTGTGTGTGAGCGTAATATTTTCAGTTGTATGTATGAGAGCGTTTCAGTTGTGTGTGTGTGTGTGAGCGTTTCAGTTGTGTGTGTGAGCGTAATATTTTCAGTTGTATGTATGAGAGCGTTTCAGTTGTGTGTGTGTGTGAGCGTTTCAGTTGTGTGTGAGCGTAATATTTTCAGTTGTATGTATGAGAGCGTTTCAGTTGTATGTGTGTGTGTGAGCGTTTCAGTTGTGTGTGTGAGCGTAATATTTTCAGTTGTATGGATGAGAGCGTTTCAGTTGTGTGTGTGTGTGAGCGTTTCAGTTGTGTGTGAGCGTAATATTTTCAGTTGTATGTATGAGAGCGTTTCAGTTGTATGTGTGTGTGTGAGCGTTTCAGTTGTGTGTGTGAGCGTAATATTTTCAGTTGTATGTATGAGAGCGTTTCAGTTGTGTGTGTGTGTGTGTGAGCGTTTCAGTTGTGTGTGTGAGCGTAATATTTTCAGTTGTATGTATGAGAGCGTTTCAGTTGTGTATGTGTGTGAGCGTTTCAGTTGTGTGTGTGTGTGAGCGTTTCAGTTGTGTGTGTGTGTGAGCGTAATATTTTCAGTTGTGTGTGTGAGCGTAATATTTTCAGTTGTATGTATGAGAGCGTTTCAGTTGTGTGTGTGTGTGAGCGTTTCAGTTGTGTGTGTGAGCGTAATATTTTCAGTTGTATGTATGAGAGCGTTTCAGTTGTGTGTGTGTGTGAGCGTTTCAGTTGTGTGTGTGAGTGTAATATTTTCAGTTGTATGTATGAGAGCGTTTCAGTTGTATGTGTGTGAGCGTTTCAGTTGTGTGTGTGAGCGTAATATTTTCAGTTGTATGTATGAGAGCGTTTCAGTTGTATGTGTGTGTGTGTGAGCGTTTCAGTTGTGTGTGTGTGTGTGAGTGTAATATTTTCAGTTGTATGTATGAGAGCGTTTCAGTTGTATGTGTGTGTGTGAGCGTTTCAGTTGTGTGTGTGTGAGTGTAATATTTTCAGTTGTATGTATGAGAGCGTTTCAGTTGTATGTGTGTGAGCGTTTCAGTTGTGTGTGTGAGCGTAATATTTTCAGTTGTATGTATGAGAGCGTTTCAGTTGTGTGTGTGTGTGTGAGTGTAATATTTTCAGTTGTATGTATGAGAGCGTTTCAGTTGTGTGTGTGTGTGTGTGAGCGTTTCAGTTGTGTGTGTGTGAGCGTAATATTTTCAGTTGTATGTATGAGAGCGTTTCAGTTGTGTGTGTGTGTGAGCGTTTCAGTTGTGTGTGTGTGAGCGTAATATTTTCAGTTGTATGTGTGTGAGCGTAATATTTTCAGTTGTATGTATGAGAGCGTTTCAGTTGTGTGTGTGTGTGTGTGAGCGTTTCAGTTGTGTGTGTGAGCGTAATATTTTCAGTTGTATGTATGAGAGCGTTTCAGTTGTGTGTGTGAGCGTAATATTTTCAGTTGTGTATGTATGAGAGCGTTTCAGTTGTGTGTGTGAGCGTAATATTTTCAGTTGTATGTATGAGAGCGTTTCAGTTGTGTGTGTGTGTGAGCGTTTCAGTTGTGTGTGTGTGTGAGCGTAATATTTTCAGTTGTATGTATGAGAGCGTTTCAGTTGTGTGTGTGTGTGAGCGTTTCAGTTGTGTGTGTGTGTGTGTGTGAGCGTAATATTTTCAGTTGTATGTGTGTGAGCGTAATATTTTCAGTTGTATGTATGAGAGCGTTTCAGTTGTGTGTGTGAGCGTTTCAGTTGTGTGTGTGTGTGTGTGAGTGTAATATTTTCAGTTGTATGTATGAGAGCGTTTCAGTTGTGTATGTGTGTGAGCGTTTCAGTTGTGTGTGTGTGAGCGTAATATTTTCAGTTGTATGTATGAGAGCGTTTCAGTTGTGTGTGTGTGTGTGTGAGCGTTTCAGTTGTGTGTGTGAGCGTAATATTTTCAGTTGTATGTATGAGAGCGTTTCAGTTGTGTATGTGTGTGAGCGTTTCAGTTGTGTGTGTGTGTGAGCGTTTCAGTTGTGTGTGTGTGTGAGCGTAATATTTTCAGTTGTGTGTGTGAGCGTAATATTTTCAGTTGTATGTATGAGAGCGTTTCAGTTGTGTGTGTGTGTGAGCGTTTCAGTTGTGTGTGTGAGCGTAATATTTTCAGTTGTATGTATGAGAGCGTTTCAGTTGTGTGTGTGTGTGAGCGTTTCAGTTGTGTGTGTGAGTGTAATATTTTCAGTTGTATGTATGAGAGCGTTTCAGTTGTATGTGTGTGAGCGTTTCAGTTGTGTGTGTGTGAGCGTAATATTTTCAGTTGTATGTATGAGAGCGTTTCAGTTGTATGTGTGTGTGTGTGAGCGTTTCAGTTGTGTGTGTGTGTGTGAGTGTAATATTTTCAGTTGTATGTATGAGAGCGTTTCAGTTGTATGTGTGTGTGTGTGAGCGTTTCAGTTGTGTGTGTGTGAGTGTAATATTTTCAGTTGTATGTATGAGAGCGTTTCAGTTGTATGTGTGTGAGCGTTTCAGTTGTGTGTGTGAGCGTAATATTTTCAGTTGTATGTATGAGAGCGTTTCAGTTGTGTGTGTGTGTGTGAGTGTAATATTTTCAGTTGTATGTATGAGAGCGTTTCAGTTGTGTGTGTGTGTGTGTGAGCGTTTCAGTTGTGTGTGTGTGAGCGTAATATTTTCAGTTGTATGTATGAGAGCGTTTCAGTTGTGTGTGTGTGTGAGCGTTTCAGTTGTGTGTGTGTGAGCGTAATATTTTCAGTTGTATGTGTGTGAGCGTAATATTTTCAGTTGTATGTATGAGAGCGTTTCAGTTGTGTGTGTGTGTGAGCGTTTCAGTTGTGTGTGTGAGCGTAATATTTTCAGTTGTGTGTGTGAGCGTAATATTTTCAGTTGTATGTATGAGAGCGTTTCAGTTGTGTGTGTGTGTGAGCGTTTCAGTTGTGTGTGTGAGCGTAATATTTTCAGTTGTATGTATGAGAGCGTTTCAGTTGTGTGTGTGTGTGAGCGTTTCAGTTGTGTGTGTGAGTGTAATATTTTCAGTTGTATGTATGAGAGCGTTTCAGTTGTATGTGTGTGAGCGTTTCAGTTGTGTGTGTGAGCGTAATATTTTCAGTTGTATGTATGAGAGCGTTTCAGTTGTATGTGTGTGTGTGTGAGCGTTTCAGTTGTGTGTGTGTGTGTGAGTGTAATATTTTCAGTTGTATGTATGAGAGCGTTTCAGTTGTATGTGTGTGTGTGTGAGCGTTTCAGTTGTGTGTGTGTGAGTGTAATATTTTCAGTTGTATGTATGAGAGCGTTTCAGTTGTATGTGTGTGAGCGTTTCAGTTGTGTGTGTGAGCGTAATATTTTCAGTTGTATGTATGAGAGCGTTTCAGTTGTGTGTGTGTGTGTGAGTGTAATATTTTCAGTTGTATGTATGAGAGCGTTTCAGTTGTGTGTGTGTGTGTGTGAGCGTTTCAGTTGTGTGTGTGTGAGCGTAATATTTTCAGTTGTATGTATGAGAGCGTTTCAGTTGTGTGTGTGTGTGAGCGTTTCAGTTGTGTGTGTGTGAGCGTAATATTTTCAGTTGTATGTGTGTGAGCGTAATATTTTCAGTTGTATGTATGAGAGCGTTTCAGTTGTGTGTGTGAGCGTTTCAGTTGTGTGTGTGAGCGTAATATTTTCAGTTGTATGTATGAGAGCGTTTCAGTTGTGTGTGTGTGTGAGCGTTTCAGTTGTGTGTGTGTGTGTGAGCGTTTCAGTTGTGTGTGTGTGTGAGCGTAATATTTTCAGTTGTATGTATGAGAGCGTTTCAGTTGTGTGTGTGAGCGTAATATTTTCAGTTGTATGTATGAGAGCGTTTCAGTTGTGTGTGTGTGTGTGAGCGTTTCAGTTGTGTGTGTGAGCGTAATATTTTCAGTTGTATGTATGAGAGCGTTTCAGTTGTGTGTGTGTGTGAGCGTTTCAGTTGTGTGTGAGCGTAATATTTTCAGTTGTATGTATGAGAGCGTTTCAGTTGTATGTGTGTGTGTGAGCGTTTCAGTTGTGTGTGTGAGCGTAATATTTTCAGTTGTATGTATGAGAGCGTTTCAGTTGTGTGTGTGTGTGAGCGTTTCAGTTGTGTGTGAGCGTAATATCTTCAGTTGTATGTATGAGAGCGTTTCAGTTGTGTGTGTGTGTGTGTGAGCGTTTCAGTTGTGTGTGTGTGTGTGAGCGTTTCAGTTGTGTGTGAGCGTAATATTTTCAGTTGTATGTATGAGAGCGTTTCAGTTGTGTGTGTGTGTGAGCGTTTCAGTTGTGTGTGTGTGAGCATTTCAGCTGTGTGTGTGAAAGCATTTCACGTGTATGTGTGTGAGCATTTCAGTTGTGTGTGTGTGTGAGCGTTTCAGTTGTGTGTGTGAGCGTAATATTTTCAGTTGTATGTATGAGAGCGTTTCAGTTGTGTGTGTGTGTGAGCGTTTCAGTTGTGTGTGTGAGCGTAATATCTTCAGTTGTATGTATGAGAGCGTTTCAGTTGTGTGTGTGTGTGTGTGAGCGTTTCAGTTGTGTGTGTGTGTGTGAGCGTTTCAGTTTTGTGTGTGAACGTAATATTTTCAGTTGTATGTATGAGAGCGTTTCAGTTGTGTGTGTGTGTGAGCGTTTCAGTTGTGTGTGTGAGCGTAATATTTTCAGTTGTATGTATGAGAGCGTTTCACTTGTATGTGTGTGAGCATTTCAGTTGTGTGTGTGAAAGCATTTCACGTGTATGTGTGTGAGCATTTCAGTTGTGTGTGTGTGTGTGAGTTTTTCAGTTGTGTGTGTGAGCGTAATATTTTCAGTTGTATGTATGAGAGCGTTTCAGTTGTGTGTGTGTGAGCGTAATATTTTCAGTTGTATATATGAGAGCGTTTCAGGTGTGTGTGTGTGTGTGTGTGTGAGTGTTTCAGTTGTGTGTGTGAGCGTAATATTTTCAGTTGTATGTATGAGAGCGTTTCAGTTGTGTGTGTGTGAGCGTAATATTTTCAGTTGTATGTATGAGAGCGTTTCAGTTGTGTGTGTGTGTGTGTGAGCGTAATATTTTCAGTTGTATGTGTGTGAGCGTTTCAGTTGTGTGTGTGAGCGTTTCAGTTGTATGTGTGTGAGCATTTCAGTTGTGTGTGTGTGTGTGTGAGTGTTTCAGTTGTGTGTGTGAGCGTAATATTTTCAGTTGTATATATGCGAGCGTTTCAGTTGTGTGTGTGTGTGAGCGTTTCAGTTGTGTGTGTGTGTGTGAGCGTAATATTTTCAGTTGTATATATGAGAGCGTTTCAGTTGTGTGTGTGTGTGAGTGAGCGTTTCAGTTGTGTGTGTGTGAGCGTAATATTTTCAGTTGTATATATGAGAGCGTTTCAGTTGTGTGTGTGTGTGTGTGAGTGTTTCAGTTGTATGTGTGTGAGCGTAATATTTTCAGTTGTATATATGAGAGCGTTTCAGTTGTGTGTGTGTGTGTGTGAGCGTTTCAGTTGTGTGTGTGTGTGTGTGAGCGTAATATTTTCAGTTGTATGTATGAGAGCGTTTCAGTTGTGTGTGTGTGTGTGTGTGTGAGAGCGTTTCAGTTGTGTGTGTGTCTGAGCGTAATATTTTCAGTTGTATGTATGAGAGCGTTTCAGTTGTGTGTGTGTGAGCGTTTCAGTTGTATGTGTGTGAGCATTTCAGTTGTGTGTGTGTGTGTGTTTCAGTTGTGTGTGTGAGCGTAATATTTTCAGTTGTATGTATGAGAGCGTTTCAGTTGTGTGTGTGTGTGAGCGTTTCAGTTGTGTGTGTGTGTGAGCGTAATATTTTCAGTTGTATGTATGAGAGCGTTTCAGTTGTGTGAGTGAGCGTTTCAGTTGTGTGTGTGTGAGTGTAATATTTTCAGTTGTATGTATGAGAGCGTTTCAGTTGTGTGTGTGTGTGAGCGTTTCAGTTGTGTGTGTGTGTGTGTGAGCGTAATATTTTCAGTTGTATGTATGAGAGCGTTTCAGTTGTGTGTGTGTGTGTGTGTGAGCGTTTCAGTTGTGTGTGTGAGCGTAATATTTTCAGTTGTATGAGAGCGTTTCAGTTGTATGTGTGTGAGCATTTCAGTTGTGTGTGTGAAAGCATTTCACGTGTATGTGTGTGAGCATTTCAGTTGTGTGTGTGTGTGAGTTTTTCAGTTGTGTGTGTGTGTGAGCGTAATATTTTCAGTTGTATGTATGAGAGCGTTTCAGTTGTGTGTGTGTGTGAGCATTTCAGTTGTGTGTGTGAGCGTTTCAGTTGTGTTTGTAAAAGCATTTCACTTGTATGTATGTGTGTGAGTGTTTCACTTGTATGTATGAGAGCGTTTCAGTTGTGTGTGTGTGAGCATTTCAGTTGTATGTGTGTGAGCATTTCAGTTGTGTGTGTGTGTGAGTGTTTCAGTTGTGTGTGTGAGCGTAATATTTTCAGTTGTATATATGCGAGCGTTTCAGTTGTGTGTGTGTGTGAGCGTTTCAGTTGTGTGTGTGTGTGAGCGTAATATTTTCAGTTGTATATATGAGAGCGTTTCAGTTGTGTGTGTGTGTGTGTGAGTGTTTCAGTTGTATGTGTGTGTGTGTGTGAGCGTAATATTTTCAGTTGTATGTATGAGAGCGTTTCAGTTGTGTGTGTGTGAGCGTTTCAGTTGTGTGTGTGAAAGCATTTCACGTGTATGTGTGTGAGCATTTCAGTTGTGTGTGTGTGTGAGTTTTTCAGTTGTGTGTGTGTGAGCGTAATATTTTCAGTTGTATGTATGAGAGCGTTTCAGTTATATGTGTGTGAGCATTTCAGTTGTGTGTGTGAAAGCATTTCACGTGTATGTGTGTGAGCATTTCAGTTGTGTGTGTGTGTGAGTTTTTCAGTTGTGTGTGTGTGAGCGTAATATTTTCAGTTGTATGTATGAGAGCGTTTCAGTTGTGTGTGTGTGTGAGCGTTTCAGTTGTATGTGTGTGAGCATTTCAGTTGTGTGTGTGTGTGAGTGTTTCAGTTGTGTGTGTGAGCGTAATATTTTCAGTTGTATGTATGAGAGCGTTTCAGTTGTATGTGTGTGAGCATTTCAGTTGTGTGTGTGTGTGTGTGAGTGTTTCAGTTGTGTGTGTGAGCGTAATATTTTCAATTGTATGTATGAGAGCGTTTCAGTTGTGTGTGTGTGAGCGTTTCAGTTGTGTGTGTGTGTGAGCGTAATATTTTCAGTTGTATGTATGAGAGCGTTTCAGTTGTGTGTGTGTGTGAGTGAGCGTTTCAGTTGTGTGTGTGAGCGTAATATTTTCAGCTGTATGTATGAGAGCGTTTCAGTTGTGTGTGTGAGCGTAATATTTTCAGTTGTGTATGTATGAGAGCGTTTCAGTTGTGTGTGTGAGCGTAATATTTTCAGTTGTATGTATGAGAGCGTTTCAGTTGTGTGTGTGTGTGAGTGAGCGTTTCAGTTGTGTGTGTGAGCGTAATATTTTCAGTTGTATGTATGAGAGCGTTTCAGTTGTGTGTGTGAGCGTAATATTTTCAGTTGTATGTATGAGAGCGTTTCAGTTGTGTGTGTGAGCGTAATATTTTCAGTTGTATGTATGAGAGCGTTTCAGTTGTGTATGTGTGTGAGCGTTTCAGTTGTGTGTGTGAGCGTTTCAGTTGTGTGTGTGAGCGTTTCAGTTGTGTGTGTGAGCGTAATATTTTCAGCTGTATGTATGAGAGCGTTTCAGTTGTGTGTGTGTGTGAGTGAGCGTTTCAGTTGTGTGTGTGAGCGTAATATTTTCAGTTGTATGTATGAGAGCGTTTCAGTTGTGTGTGTGAGCGTAATATTTTCAGTTGTGTATGTATGAGAGCGTTTCAGTTGTGTGTGTGAGCGTAATATTTTCAGTTGTATGTATGAGAGCGTTTCAGTTGTGTATGTGTGTGAGCGTTTCAGTTGTGTGTGTGAGCGTTTCAGTTGTGTGTGTGAGCGTTTCAGTTGTGTGTGTGAGCGTAATATTTTCAGCTGTATGTATGAGAGCGTTTCAGTTGTGTGTGTGTGTGAGTGAGCGTTTCAGTTGTGTGTGTGAGCGTAATATTTTCAGTTGTATGTATGAGAGCGTTTCAGTTGTGTGTGTGTGTGTGAGCGTTTCAGTTGTGTGTGTGTGTGTGTGTGAGCGTTTCAGTTGTGTGTGTGTGTGTGTGTGAGCGTAATATTTTCAGTTGTATGTATGAGAGCGTTTCAGTTGTGTATGTGTGTGAGCGTTTCAGTTGTGTGTGTGTGAGCGTAATATTTTCAGTTGTATGTATGAGAGCGTTTCAGTTGTGTGTGTGTGTGAGCGTTTCAGTTGTGTGTGTGTGTGAGCGTAATATTTTCAGTTGTATGTATGAGAGCGTTTCAGTTTTGTGTGTGTGTGAGTGAGCGTTTCAGTTGTGTGTGTGAGCGTAATATTTTCAGCTGTATGTATGAGAGCGTTTCAGTTGTGTGTGTGAGCGTAATATTTTCAGTTGTATGTATGAGAGCGTTTCAGTTGTGTGTGTGTGAGTGAGCGTTTCAGTTGTGTGTGTGAGCGTAATATTTTCAGTTGTATGTATGAGAGCGTTTCAGTTGTGTGTGTGAGCGTAATATTTTCAGTTGTATGTATGAGAGCGTTTCAGTTGTGTGTGTGTGTGAGCGTTTCAGTTGTGTGTGTGTGTGAGCGTAATATTTTCAGTTGTATGTATGAGAGCGTTTCAGTTGTGTGTGTGTGTGAGCGTTTCAGTTGTGTGTGTGTGTGTGTGTGAGCGTAATATTTTCAGTTGTATGTGTGTGAGCGTAATATTTTCAGTTGTATGTATGAGAGCGTTTCAGTTGTGTGTGTGAGCGTTTCAGTTGTGTGTGTGTGTGTAATATTTTCAGTTGTATGTATGAGAGCGTTTCAGTTGTGTATGTGTGTGAGCGTTTCAGTTGTGTGTGTGTGAGCGTAATATTTTCAGTTGTATGTATGAGAGCGTTTCAGTTGTGTGTGTGAGCGTAATATTTTCAGTTGTATGTATGAGAGCGTTTCAGTTGTGTATGTGTGTGAGCGTTTCAGTTGTGTGTGTGTGTGAGCGTTTCAGTTGTGTGTGTGTGTGAGCGTAATATTTTCAGTTGTGTGTGTGAGCGTAATATTTTCAGTTGTATGTATGAGAGCGTTTCAGTTGTGTGTGTGTGTGAGCGTTTCAGTTGTGTGTGTGAGCGTAATATTTTCAGTTGTATGTATGAGAGCGTTTCAGTTGTGTGTGTGTGTGAGCGTTTCAGTTGTGTGTGTGTGTGTGAGCGTAATATTTTCAGTTGTATGTATGAGAGCGTTTCAGTTGTATGTGTGTGAGCATTTCAGTTGTGTGTGTGTGTGAGTTTTTCAGTTGTGTGTGTGTGAGCGTAATATTTTCAGTTGTATGTGTGTGAGTGTTTCACTTGTATGTATGTGAGCATTTCAGTTGTGTGTGTGTGTGTGTGAGCGTTTCAGTTGTGTGTGTGTGTGTGAGTGTAATATTTTCAGTTGTATGTATGAGAGCGTTTCAGTTGTGTGTGTGTGTGAGCGTTTCAGTTGTGTGTGAGTGTAATATTTTCAGTTGTATGTATGAGAGCGTTTCAGTTGTGTGTGTGTGTGAGCGTTTCAGTTGTGTGTGTGAGTGTAATATTTTCAGTTGTATGTATGAGAGCGTTTCAGTTGTATGTGTGTGTGTGTGAGCGTTTCAGTTGTGTGTGTGTGAGTGTAATATTTTCAGTTGTATGTATGAGAGCGTTTCAGTTGTATGTGTGTGAGCGTTTCAGTTGTGTGTGTGAGCGTAATATTTTCAGTTGTATGTATGAGAGCGTTTCAGTTGTGTGTGTGTGTGTGAGTGTAATATTTTCAGTTGTATGTATGAGAGCGTTTCAGTTGTGTGTGTGTGTGTGTGAGCGTTTCAGTTGTGTGTGTGTGAGCGTAATATTTTCAGTTGTATGTATGAGAGCGTTTCAGTTGTGTGTGTGTGTGAGCGTTTCAGTTGTGTGTGTGTGAGCGTAATATTTTCAGTTGTATGTGTGTGAGCGTAATATTTTCAGTTGTATGTATGAGAGCGTTTCAGTTGTGTGTGTGAGCGTTTCAGTTGTGTGTGTGAGCGTAATATTTTCAGTTGTATGTATGAGAGCGTTTCAGTTGTGTGTGTGTGTGAGCGTTTCAGTTGTGTGTGTGTGTGAGCGTTTCAGTTGTGTGTGTGTGTGAGCGTTTCAGTTGTGTGTGTGTGTGAGCGTAATATTTTCAGTTGTATGTGTGTGAGCGTAATATTTTCAGTTGTATGTATGAGAGCGTTTCAGTTGTGTGTGTGAGCGTTTCAGTTGTGTGTGTGAGCGTAATATTTTCAGTTGTATGTATGAGAGCGTTTCAGTTGTGTGTGTGTGTGAGCGTTTCAGTTGTGTGTGAGCGTAATATTTTCAGTTGTATGTATGAGAGCGTTTCAGTTGTATGTGTGTGTGTGAGCGTTTCAGTTGTGTGTGTGAGCGTAATATTTTCAGTTGTATGTATGAGAGCGTTTCAGTTGTGTGTGTGTGTGAGCGTTTCAGTTGTGTGTGAGCGTAATATTTTCAGTTGTATGTATGAGAGCGTTTCAGTTGTATGTGTGTGTGTGTGAGCGTTTCAGTTGTGTGTGTGAGCGTAATATTTTCAGTTGTATGTATGAGAGCGTTTCAGTTGTGTGTGTGTGTGAGCGTTTCAGTTGTGTGTGAGCGTAATATTTTCAGTTGTATGTATGAGAGCGTTTCAGTTGTATGTGTGTGTGTGAGCGTTTCAGTTGTGTGTGTGAGCGTAATATTTTCAGTTGTATGTATGAGAGCGTTTCAGTTGTGTGTGTGTGTGAGCGTTTCAGTTGTGTGTGAGCGTAATATTTTCAGTTGTATGTATGAGAGCGTTTCAGTTGTATGTGTGTGTGTGTGAGCGTTTCAGTTGTGTGTGTGAGCGTAATATCTTCAGTTGTATGTATGAGAGCGTTTCAGTTGTGTGTGTGTGTGTGTGAGCGTTTCAGTTGTGTGTGTGTGTGTGTGAGCGTTTCAGTTGTGTGTGAGCGTAATATTTTCAGTTGTATGTATGAGAGCGTTTCAGTTGTGTGTGTGTGTGAGCGTTTCAGTTGTGTGTGTGTGAGCATTTCAGCTGTGTGTGTGAAAGCATTTCACGTGTATGTGTGTGAGCATTTCAGTTGTGTGTGTGTGTGTGAGTTTTTCAGTTGTATATATGAGAGCGTTTCAGGTGTGTGTGTGTGTGTGTGTGAGTGTTTCAGTTGTGTGTGTGAGCGTAATATTTTCAGTTGTATGTATGAGAGCGTTTCAGTTGTGTGTGTGTGTGAGCGTAATATTTTCAGTTGTATGTGTGTGAGCGTTTCAGTTGTGTGTGTGAGCGTTTCAGTTGTATGTGTGTGAGCATTTCAGTTGTGTGTGTGTGTGTGTGAGTGTTTCAGTTGTGTGTGTGAGCGTAATATTTTCAGTTGTATATATGCGAGTGTTTCAGTTGTGTGTGTGTGTGAGCGTTTCAGTTGTGTGTGTGTGTGAGCGTAATATTTTCAGTTGTATATATGAGAGCGTTTCAGTTGTGTGTGTGTGTGTGTGAGTGTTTCAGTTGTATGTGTGTGAGCGTAATATTTTCAGTTGTATATATGAGAGCGTTTCAGTTGTGTGTGTGTGTGTGAGCGTTTCAGTTGTGTGTGTGTGTGTGAGCGTAATATTTTCAGTTGTATGTATGAGAGCGTTTCAGTTGTGTGTGTGTGTGAGCGTAATATTTTCAGTTGTATGTATGAGAGCGTTTCAGTTGTGTGTGTGTGTGTGAGCGTTTCAGTTGTGTGTGTGTGTGTGTGAGCGTAATATTTTCAGTTGTATGTATGAGAGCGTTTCAGTTGTGTGTGTGTGTGTGTGTGTGAGAGCGTTTCAGTTGTGTGTGTGTCTGAGCGTAATATTTTCAGTTGTATGTATGAGAGCGTTTCAGTTGTGTGTGTGTGTGAGTGAGCGTTTCAGTTGTGTGTGTGAGCGTAATATTTTCAGTTGTATGTATGAGAGCGTTTCAGTTGTGTGTGTGAGCGTAATATTTTCAGTTGTGTATGTATGAGAGCGTTTCAGTTGTGTGTGTGAGCGTAATATTTTCAGTTGTATGTATGAGAGCGTTTCAGTTGTGTGTGTGTGTGAGTGAGCGTTTCAGTTGTGTGTGTGTGTGTGAGTGTAATATTTTCAGTTGTATGTATGAGAGCGTTTCAGTTGTGTGTGTGTGTGTGTGAGCGTTTCAGTTGTGTGTGTGTGAGCGTAATATTTTCAGTTGTATGTATGAGAGCGTTTCAGTTGTGTGTGTGTGTGAGCGTTTCAGTTGTGTGTGTGTGAGCGTAATATTTTCAGTTGTATGTGTGTGAGCGTAATATTTTCAGTTGTATGTATGAGAGCGTTTCAGTTGTGTGTGTGAGCGTTTCAGTTGTGTGTGTGAGCGTAATATTTTCAGTTGTATGTATGAGAGCGTTTCAGTTGTGTGTGTGTGTGAGCGTTTCAGTTGTGTGTGTGTGTGAGCGTTTCAGTTGTGTGTGTGTGTGAGCGTAATATTTTCAGTTGTATGTGTGTGAGCGTAATATTTTCAGTTGTATGTATGAGAGCGTTTCAGTTGTGTGTGTGTGTGTGAGCGTTTCAGTTGTGTGTGTGAGCGTAATATTTTCAGTTGTATGTATGAGAGCGTTTCAGTTGTGTGTGTGTGTGAGCGTTTCAGTTGTGTGTGAGCGTAATATTTTCAGTTGTATGTATGAGAGCGTTTCAGTTGTATGTGTGTGTGTGAGCGTTTCAGTTGTGTGTGTGAGCGTAATATTTTCAGTTGTATGTATGAGAGCGTTTCAGTTGTGTGTGTGTGTGAGCGTTTCAGTTGTGTGTGAGCGTAATATTTTCAGTTGTATGTATGAGAGCGTTTCAGTTGTATGTGTGTGTGTGAGCGTTTCAGTTGTGTGTGTGAGCGTAATATTTTCAGTTGTATGTATGAGAGCGTTTCAGTTGTGTGTGTGTGTGAGCGTTTCAGTTGTGTGTGAGCGTAATATCTTCAGTTGTATGTATGAGAGCGTTTCAGTTGTGTGTGTGTGTGAGCGTTTCAGTTGTGTGTGTGAGCGTAATATTTTCAGTTGTATGTATGAGAGCGTTTCAGTTGTGTGTGTGTGTGAGCGTTTCAGTTGTGTGTGTGTGTGAGCGTTTCAGTTGTGTGTGTGTGTGAGCGTTTCAGTTGTGTGTGTGTGTGAGCATTTCAGCTGTGTGTGTGAAAGCATTTCACGTGTATGTGTGTGAGCATTTCAGTTGTGTGTGTGTGTGTGAGTTTTTCAGTTGTGTGTGTGAGCGTAATATTTTCAGTTGTGTGTGTGAGAGCGTTTCAGTTGTGTGTGTGTGTGAGCGTTTCAGTTGTGTGTGTGTGTGTGAGCGTTTCAGTTGTGTGTGAGCGTAATATTTTCAGTTGTATGTATGAGAGCGTTTCAGTTGTGTGTGTGTGTGAGCGTTTCAGTTGTGTGTGTGTGTGAGCGTTTCAGTTGTGTGTGTGTGTGAGCGTTTCAGTTGTGTGTGTGTGTGAGCATTTCAGCTGTGTGTGTGAAAGCATTTCACGTGTATGTGTGTGAGCATTTCAGTTGTGTGTGTGTGTGTGAGTTTTTCAGTTGTGTGTGTGAGCGTAATATTTTCAGTTGTATATATGAGAGCGTTTCAGGTGTGTGTGTGTGTGTGTGTGAGTGTTTCAGTTGTGTGTGTGAGCGTAATATTTTCAGTTGTATGTGTGTGAGCGATTCAGTTGTGTGTGTGAGCGTTTCAGTTGTATGTGTGTGAGCATTTCAGTTGTGTGTGTGTGTGTGTGAGTGTTTCAGTTGTGTGTGTGAGCGTAATATTTTCAGTTGTATATATGCGAGTGTTTCAGTTGTGTGTGTGTGTGAGCGTTTCAGTTGTGTGTGTGTGTGAGCGTAATATTTTCAGTTGTATATATGAGAGCGTTTCAGTTGTGTGTGTGTGTGTGTGTGAGTGTTTCAGTTGTATGTGTGTGAGCGTAATATTTTCAGTTGTATATATGAGAGCGTTTCAGTTGTGTGTGTGTGTGTGAGCGTTTCAGTTGTGTGTGTGTGTGTGAGCGTAATATTTTCAGTTGTATGTATGAGAGCGTTTCAGTTGTGTGTGTGTGTGAGCGTAATATTTTCAGTTGTATGTATGAGAGCGTTTCAGTTGTGTGTGTGTGTGTGAGCGTTTCAGTTGTGTGTGTGTGTGTGAGCGTAATATTTTCAGTTGTATGTATGAGAGCGTTTCAGTTGTGTGTGTGTGTGTGTGTGTGAGAGCGTTTCAGTTGTGTGTGTGTCTGAGCGTAATATTTTCAGTTGTATGTATGAGAGCGTTTCAGTTGTGTGTGTGAGCGTTTCAGTTGTATGTGTGTGAGCATTTCAGTTGTGTGTGTGTGTGTGAGTGTTTCAGTTGTGTGTGTGAGCGTAATATTTTCAGTTGTATGTATGAGAGCGTTTCAGTTGTGTGTGTGTGTGAGCGTTTCAGTTGTGTGTGTGTGTGAGCGTAATATTTTCAGTTGTATGTATGAGAGCGTTTCAGTTGTGTGTGTGAGTGTAATATTTTCAGTTGTATGTATGAGAGCGTTTCAGTTGTATGTGTGTGAGCGTTTCAGTTGTGTGTGTGTGTGTGTGAGCGTAATATTTTCAGTTGTATGTATGAGAGCGTTTCAGTTGTGTGTGTGTGTGTGTGTGAGCGTTTCAGTTGTGTGTGTGAGTGTAATATTTTCAGTTGTATGTATGAGAGCGTTTCAGTTGTGTGTGTGTGTGTGTGAGCGTTTCAGTTGTGTGTGTGAGTGTAATATTTTCAGTTGTATGTATGAGAGCGTTTCAGTTGTGTGTGTGTGTGTGTGAGCGTTTCAGTTGTGTGTGTGTGTGTGTGAGCGTAATATTTTCAGTTGTATGTGTGTGAGCGTAATATTTTCAGTTGTATGTATGAGAGCATTTCAGTTGTGTGTGTGAGCGTTTCAGTTGTGTGTGTGTGAGCGTAATATTTTCAGTTGTATGTATGAGAGCGTTTCAGTTGTGTGTGTGTGTGAGCGTTTCAGTTGTGTGTGTGTGAGCGTAATATTTTCAGTTGTATGAGAGCGTTTCAGTTGTATGTGTGTGAAAGCATTTCACGTGTATGTGTGTGAGCATTTCAGTTGTGTGTGTGTGTGAGTTTTTCAGTTGTGTGTGTGTGTGAGCGTAATATTTTCAGTTGTATGTATGAGAGCGTTTCAGTTGTGTGTGTGTGTGTGTGTGAGCGTTTCAGTTGTGTGTGTGAGTGTAATATTTTCAGTTGTATGTATGAGAGCGTTTCAGTTGTGTGTGTGTGTGTGTGAGCGTTTCAGTTGTGTGTGTGAGCGTAATATTTTCAGTTGTATGTATGAGAGCGTTTCAGTTGTGTATGTGTGTGAGCGTTTCAGTTGTGTGTGTGTGTGAGCGTTTCAGTTGTGTGTGTGTGTGAGCGTAATATTTTCAGTTGTGTGTGTGAGCGTAATATTTTCAGTTGTGTGTGTGAGTGTAATATTTTCAGTTGTATGTATGAGAGCGTTTCAGTTGTGTGTGTGTGTGAGCGTTTCAGTTGTGTGTGTGAGCGTAATATTTTCAGTTGTGTGTGTGTGAGCGTTTCAGTTGTGTGTGAGCGTAATATTTTCAGTTGTATGTATGAGAGCGTTTCAGTTGTATGTGTGTGAGCATTTCAGTTGTGTGTGTGTGTGAGTTTTTCAGTTGTGTGTGTGTGAGCGTAATATTTTCAGTTGTATGTGTGTGAGCGTTTCAGTTGTATGTGTGTGAGCATTTCAGTTGTGTGTGAGTTTTTCAGTTGTGTGTGTGTGAGCGTAATATTTTCAGTTGTGTGTGTGTGTGAGCGTTTCAGTTGTGTGTGTGAGCGTAATATTTTCAGTTGTATGTATGAGAGCGTTTCACTTGTATGTGTGTGAGCATTTCAGTTGTGTGTGTGTGTGAGTTTTTCAGTTGTGTGTGTGTGAGCGTAATATTTTCAGTTGTATGTGTGTGAGCATTTCAGTTGTGTGTGTGTGTGAGTTTTTCAGTTGTGTGTGTGTGAGCGTAATATTTTCAGTTGTATGTATGAGAGCGTTTCACTTGTATGTGTGTGAGCATTTCAGTTGTGTGTGTGTGTGAGTTTTTCAGTTGTGTGTGTGTGAGCGTAATATTTTCAGTTGTATGTGTGTGAGTGTTTCACTTGTATGTATGTGAGCATTTCAGTTGTGTGTGTGTGTGTGTGAGCGTTTCAGTTGTGTGTGTGTGTGAGTGTAATATTTTCAGTTGTATGTATGAGAGCGTTTCAGTTGTGTGTGTGTGTGTGAGTGTAATATTTTCAGTTGTATGTATGAGAGCGTTTCAGTTGTATGTGTGTGAGCGTTTCAGTTGTGTGTGTGAGCGTAATATTTTCAGTTGTATGTATGAGAGCGTTTCAGTTGTGTGTGTGTGTGAGTGTAATATTTTCAGTTGTATGTATGAGAGCGTTTCAGTTGTGTGTGTGTGTGTGAGCGTTTCAGTTGTATGTATGAGAGCGTTTCAGTTGTATGTGTGTGAGCGTTTCAGTTGTGTGTGTGTGAGCGTAATATTTTCAGTTGTATGTATGAGAGCGTTTCAGTTGTGTGTGTGTGTGAGCGTTTCAGTTGTGTGTGTGTGAGCGTAATATTTTCAGTTGTATGTATGAGAGCGTTTCAGTTGTGTGTGTGTGTGAGTGAGCGTTTCAGTTGTGTGTGTGTGAGCGTAATATTTTCAGTTGTATGTATGAGAGCGTTTCAGTTGTGTGTGTGTGTGAGCGTTTCAGTTGTGTGTGTGTGAGCGTAATATTTTCAGTTGTATGTATGAGAGCGTTTCAGTTGTGTGTGTGAGCGTTTCAGTTGTGTGTGTGTGAGCGTAATATTTTCAGTTGTATGTATGAGAGCGTTTCAGTTGTGTGTGAGCGTTTCAGTTGTGTGTGTGTGTGAGCGTTTCAGTTGTGTGTGTGTGTGAGCGTAATATTTTCAGTTGTATGTATGAGAGCGTTTCAGTTGTATGTGTGTGAGCGTTTCAGTTGTGTGTGTGTGAGCGTAATATTTTCAGTTGTATGTATGAGAGCGTTTCAGTTGTGTGTGTGTGAGCGTAATATTTTCAGTTGTATGTGTGTGAGCGTAATATTTTCAGTTGTATGTATGAGAGCGTTTCAGTTGTGTGTGTGAGCGTTTCAGTTGTGTGTGTGAGCGTAATATTTTCAGTTGTATGTATGAGAGCGTTTCAGTTGTGTGTGTGTGTGAGCGTTTCAGTTGTGTGTGTGTGTGAGCGTTTCAGTTGTGTGTGTGTGTGAGCGTAATATTTTCAGTTGTATGTGTGTGAGCGTAATATTTTCAGTTGTATGTATGAGAGCGTTTCAGTTGTGTGTGTGAGCGTTTCAGTTGTGTGTGTGAGCGTAATATTTTCAGTTGTATGTATGAGAGCGTTTCAGTTGTGTGTGTGTGTGAGCGTTTCAGTTGTGTGTGTGAGCGTAATATTTTCAGTTGTATGTATGAGAGCGTTTCAGTTGTATGTGTGTGTGTGAGCGTTTCAGTTGTGTGTGTGAGCGTAATATTTTCAGTTGTATGTATGAGAGCGTTTCAGTTGTGTGTGTGTGTGAGCGTTTCAGTTGTGTGTGAGCGTAATATTTTCAGTTGTATGTATGAGAGCGTTTCAGTTGTATGTGTGTGTGTGAGCGTTTCAGTTGTGTGTGTGAGCGTAATATCTTCAGTTGTATGTATGAGAGCGTTTCAGTTGTGTGTGTGTGTGTGTGAGCGTTTCAGTTGTGTGTGTGTGTGTGAGCGTTTCAGTTGTGTGTGTGAGCGTAATATTTTCAGTTGTATGTATGAGAGCGTTTCAGTTGTATGTGTGTGTGTGAGCGTTTCAGTTGTGTGTGTGAGCGTAATATCTTCAGTTGTATGTATGAGAGCGTTTCAGTTGTGTGTGTGTGTGTGTGAGCGTTTCAGTTGTGTATGTATGAGAGCATTTCAGTTGTGTGTGTGAGCGTAATATTTTCAGTTGTATATATGAGAGCGTTTCAGGTGTGTGTGTGTGTGTGTGTGAGTGTTTCAGTTGTGTGTGTGAGCGTAATATTTTCAGTTGTATGTGTGTGAGCGTTTCAGTTGTGTGTGTGAGCGTTTCAGTTGTATGTGTGTGAGCATTTCAGTTGTGTGTGTGTGTGTGTGAGTGTTTCAGTTGTGTGTGTGAGCGTAATATTTTCAGTTGTATATATGCGAGTGTTTCAGTTGTGTGTGTGTGTGAGCGTTTCAGTTGTGTGTGTGTGTGAGCGTAATATTTTCAGTTGTATATATGAGAGCGTTTCAGTTGTGTGTGTGTGTGTGTGAGTGTTTCAGTTGTATGTGTGTGAGCGTAATATTTTCAGTTGTATATATGAGAGCGTTTCAGTTGTGTGTGTGTGTGTGAGCGTTTCAGTTGTGTGTGTGTGTGTGAGCGTAATATTTTCAGTTGTATGTATGAGAGCGTTTCAGTTGTGTGTGTGTGTGTGTGAGCGTAATATTTTCAGTTGTATGTATGAGAGCGTTTCAGTTGTGTGTGTGTGTGTGAGCGTTTCAGTTGTGTGTGTGTGTGTGAGCGTAATATTTTCAGTTGTATGTATGAGAGCGTTTCAGTTGTGTGTGTGTGTGTGTGAGCGTAATATTTTCAGTTGTATGTATGAGAGCGTTTCAGTTGTGTGTGTGTGTGTGAGCGTTTCAGTTGTGTGTGTGTGTGTGAGCGTAATATTTTCAGTTGTATGTATGAGAGCGTTTCAGTTGTGTGTGTGTGTGTGTGTGTGAGAGCGTTTCAGTTGTGTGTGTGTCTGAGCGTAATATTTTCAGTTGTATGTATGAGAGCGTTTCAGTTGTGTGTGTGAGCGTTTCAGTTGTATGTGTGTGAGCATTTCAGTTGTGTGTGTGTGTGTGAGTGTTTCAGTTGTGTGTGTGAGCGTAATATTTTCAGTTGTATGTATGAGAGCGTTTCAGTTGTGTGTGTGTGTGAGCGTTTCAGTTGTGTGTGTGTGTGAGCGTAATATTTTCAGTTGTATGTATGAGAGCGTTTCAGTTGTGTGAGTGAGCATTTCAGTTGTGTGTGTGTGAGTGTAATATTTTCAGTTGTATGTATGAGAGCGTTTCAGTTGTGTGTGTGTGTGAGCATTTCAGTTGTGTGTGTGAGTGTAATATTTTCAGTTGTATGTATGAGAGCGTTTCAGTTGTATGTGTGTGAGCGTTTCAGTTGTGTGTGTGTGTGTGTGTGAGCGTAATATTTTCAGTTGTATGTATGAGAGCGTTTCAGTTGTGTGTGTGTGTGTGTGTGAGCGTTTCAGTTGTGTGTGTGAGTGTAATATTTTCAGTTGTATGTATGAGAGCGTTTCAGTTGTGTGTGTGTGAGCGTTTCAGTTGTATGTGTGTGAGCGTAATATTTTCAGTTGTATGAGAGCGTTTCAGTTGTGTGTGTGAGCGTTTCAGTTGTGTGTGTGAGCGTAATATTTTCAGTTGTGTGTATGAGAGCGTTTCAGTTGTGTGTGTGTGAGCGTTTCAGTTGTGTGTGTGTGAGCGTAATATTTTCAGTTGTATGAGAGCGTTTCAGTTGTATGTGTGTGAGCATTTCAGTTGTGTGTGTGAAAGCATTTCACGTGTATGTGTGTGAGCATTTCAGTTGTGTGTGTGTGTGAGTTTTTCAGTTGTGTGTGTGTGTGAGCGTAATATTTTCAGTTGTATGTATGAGAGCGTTTCAGTTGTGTGTGTGTGTGTGTGTGAGCGTTTCAGTTGTGTGTGTGAGTGTAATATTTTCAGTTGTATGTATGAGAGCGTTTCAGTTGTGTGTGTGTGTGTGTGAGCGTTTCAGTTGTGTGTGTGAGCGTAATATTTTCAGTTGTATGTATGAGAGCGTTTCAGTTGTGTGTGTGTGTGTGTGAGCGTTTCAGTTGTGTGTGTGTGTGTGTGAGCGTAATATTTTCAGTTGTATGTGTGTGAGCGTAATATTTTCAGTTGTATGTATGAGAGCGTTTCAGTTGTGTGTGTGAGCGTTTCAGTTGTGTGTGTGTGAGCGTAATATTTTCAGTTGTATGTATGAGAGCGTTTCAGTTGTGTGTGTGTGAGCGTTTCAGTTGTGTGTGTGAGCGTAATATTTTCAGTTGTATGTATGAGAGCGTTTCAGTTGTATGTGTGTGAGCGTTTCAGTTGTGTGTGTGTGTGAGCGTAATATTTTCAGTTGTATGTATGTGAGCATTTCAGTTGTGTGTGTGTGTGAGTGTTTCAGTTGTGTGTGTGAGCGTAATATTTTCAGTTGTATATATGCGAGCGTTTCAGTTGTGTGTGTGTGTGAGCATTTCAGTTGTGTGTGTGTGTGAGCGTAATATTTTCAGTTGTATATATGAGAGCGTTTCAGTTGTGTGTGTGTGTGAGTGTTTCAGTTGTGTGTGTGTGTGAGCGTAATATTTTCAGTTGTATGTATGTATGAGAGCGTTTCAGTTGTGTGTGTGTGTGTGAGCGTTTCAGTTGTGTGTGTGTGTGTGTGTGTGAGCGTAATATTTTCAGTTGTATGTATGAGAGCGTTTCAGTTGTGTGTGTGTGAGCATTTCAGTTGTGTGTGTGAAAGCATTTCACGTGTATGTGTGTGAGCATTTCAGTTGTGTGTGTGTGTGAGTTTTTCAGTTGTGTGTGTGTGAGCGTAATATTTTCAGTTGTATGTATGAGAGCGTTTCAGTTGTGTGTGTGTGTGAGCGTTTCAGTTGTATGTGTGTGAGCGTTTCAGTTGTGTGTGTGAGCGTAATATTTTCAGTTGTATGTATAAGAGTGTTTCAGTTGTGTGTGTGTGAGTGTTTCAGTTGTATGTATGAGAGCGTTTCAGTTGTGTATGTGTGTGAGTGTTTCAGTTGTGTGTGTGAGCGTAATATTTTCAGTTGTGTGTGTGTGTGAGCGTTTCAGTTGTGTGTGTGAGCGTAATATTTTCAGTTGTATGTATGAGAGCGTTTCACTTGTATGTGTGTGAGCATTTCAGTTGTGTGTGTGTGTGAGTTTTTCAGTTGTGTGTGTGTGAGCGTAATATTTTCAGTTGTATGTGTGTGAGCATTTCAGTTGTGTGTGTGTGTGAGTTTTTCAGTTGTGTGTGTGTGAGCGTAATATTTTCAGTTGTATGTATGAGAGCGTTTCACTTGTATGTGTGTGAGCATTTCAGTTGTGTGTGTGTGTGAGTTTTTCAGTTGTGTGTGTGTGAGCGTAATATTTTCAGTTGTATGTGTGTGAGTGTTTCACTTGTATGTATGTGAGCATTTCAGTTGTGTGTGTGTGTGTGTGAGCGTTTCAGTTGTGTGTGTGTGTGAGTGTAATATTTTCAGTTGTATGTATGAGAGCGTTTCAGTTGTGTGTGTGTGTGTGAGTGTAATATTTTCAGTTGTATGTATGAGAGCGTTTCAGTTGTATGTGTGTGAGCGTTTCAGTTGTGTGTGTGAGCGTAATATTTTCAGTTGTATGTATGAGAGCGTTTCAGTTGTGTGTGTGTGTGTGAGTGTAATATTTTCAGTTGTATGTATGAGAGCGTTTCAGTTGTGTGTGTGTGTGTGAGCGTTTCAGTTGTGTGTGTGTGAGCGTAATATTTTCAGTTGTATGTATGAGAGCGTTTCAGTTGTGTGTGTGTGTGAGTGAGCGTTTCAGTTGTGTGTGTGTGAGCGTAATATTTTCAGTTGTATGTATGAGAGCGTTTCAGTTGTGTGTGTGTGTGAGTGAGCGTTTCAGTTGTGTGTGTGTGAGCGTAATATTTTCAGTTGTATGTATGAGAGCGTTTCAGTTGTGTGTGTGTGTGAGCGTTTCAGTTGTGTGTGTGTGAGCGTAATATTTTCAGTTGTATGTATGAGAGCGTTTCAGTTGTGTGTGTGAGCGTTTCAGTTGTGTGTGTGTGAGCGTAATATTTTCAGTTGTATGTATGAGAGCGTTTCAGTTGTGTGTGTGTGTGAGCGTTTCAGTTGTGTGTGTGTGTGAGCGTTTCAGTTGTGTGTGTGTGTGAGCGTAATATTTTCAGTTGTATGTATGAGAGCGTTTCAGTTGTATGTGTGTGAGCGTTTCAGTTGTGTGTGTGTGAGCGTAATATTTTCAGTTGTATGTATGAGAGCGTTTCAGTTGTGTGTGTGTGAGCGTAATATTTTCAGTTGTATGTGTGTGAGCGTAATATTTTCAGTTGTATGTATGAGAGCGTTTCAGTTGTGTGTGTGAGCGTTTCAGTTGTGTGTGTGAGCGTAATATTTTCAGTTGTATGTATGAGAGCGTTTCAGTTGTGTGTGTGTGTGAGCGTTTCAGTTGTGTGTGTGTGTGAGCGTTTCAGTTGTGTGTGTGTGTGAGCGTAATATTTTCAGTTGTATGTGTGTGAGCGTAATATTTTCAGTTGTATGTATGAGAGCGTTTCAGTTGTGTGTGTGAGCGTTTCAGTTGTGTGTGTGAGCGTAATATTTTCAGTTGTATGTATGAGAGCGTTTCAGTTGTGTGTGTGTGTGAGCGTTTCAGTTGTGTGTGTGAGCGTAATATTTTCAGTTGTATGTATGAGAGCGTTTCAGTTGTATGTGTGTGTGTGAGCGTTTCAGTTGTGTGTGTGAGCGTAATATTTTCAGTTGTATGTATGAGAGCGTTTCAGTTGTGTGTGTGTGTGAGCGTTTCAGTTGTGTGTGAGCGTAATATTTTCAGTTGTATGTATGAGAGCGTTTCAGTTGTATGTGTGTGTGTGAGCGTTTCAGTTGTGTGTGTGAGCGTAATATCTTCAGTTGTATGTATGAGAGCGTTTCAGTTGTGTGTGTGTGTGTGTGAGCGTTTCAGTTGTGTGTGTGTGTGTGAGCGTTTCAGTTGTGTGTGTGAGCGTAATATTTTCAGTTGTATGTATGAGAGCGTTTCAGTTGTGTGTGTGTGTGAGCGTTTCAGTTGTGTGTGTGTGAGCATTTCAGCTGTGTGTGTGAAAGCATTTCACGTGTATGTGTGTGAGCATTTCAGTTGTGTGTGTGAGCGTAATATTTTCAGTTGTATATATGAGAGCGTTTCAGGTGTGTGTGTGTGTGTGTGTGAGTGTTTCAGTTGTGTGTGTGAGCGTAATATTTTCAGTTGTATGTGTGTGAGCGTTTCAGTTGTGTGTGTGAGCGTTTCAGTTGTATGTGTGTGAGCATTTCAGTTGTGTGTGTGTGTGTGTGAGTGTTTCAGTTGTGTGTGTGAGCGTAATATTTTCAGTTGTATATATGCGAGTGTTTCAGTTGTGTGTGTGTGTGAGCGTTTCAGTTGTGTGTGTGTGTGAGCGTAATATTTTCAGTTGTATATATGAGAGCGTTTCAGTTGTGTGTGTGTGTGTGTGAGTGTTTCAGTTGTATGTGTGTGAGCGTAATATTTTCAGTTGTATATATGAGAGCGTTTCAGTTGTGTGTGTGTGTGTGAGCGTTTCAGTTGTGTGTGTGTGTGTGAGCGTAATATTTTCAGTTGTATGTATGAGAGCGTTTCAGTTGTGTGTGTGTGTGTGTGAGCGTAATATTTTCAGTTGTATGTATGAGAGCGTTTCAGTTGTGTGTGTGTGTGTGAGCGTTTCAGTTGTGTGTGTGTGTGTGAGCGTAATATTTTCAGTTGTATGTATGAGAGCGTTTCAGTTGTGTGTGTGTGTGTGTGAGCGTAATATTTTCAGTTGTATGTATGAGAGCGTTTCAGTTGTGTGTGTGTGTGTGAGCGTTTCAGTTGTGTGTGTGTGTGTGAGCGTAATATTTTCAGTTGTATGTATGAGAGCGTTTCAGTTGTGTGTGTGTGTGTGAGCGTTTCAGTTGTGTGTGTGTGTGTGAGCGTAATATTTTCAGTTGTATGTATGAGAGCGTTTCAGTTGTGTGTGTGTGTGTGTGTGTGAGAGCGTTTCAGTTGTGTGTGTGTCTGAGCGTAATATTTTCAGTTGTATGTATGAGAGCGTTTCAGTTGTGTGTGTGAGCGTTTCAGTTGTATGTGTGTGAGCATTTCAGTTGTGTGTGTGTGTGTGAGTGTTTCAGTTGTGTGTGTGAGCGTAATATTTTCAGTTGTATGTATGAGAGCGTTTCAGTTGTGTGTGTGTGTGAGCGTTTCAGTTGTGTGTGTGTGTGAGCGTAATATTTTCAGTTGTATGTATGAGAGCGTTTCAGTTGTGTGAGTGAGCATTTCAGTTGTGTGTGTGTGAGTGTAATATTTTCAGTTGTATGTATGAGAGCGTTTCAGTTGTGTGTGTGTGTGAGCATTTCAGTTGTGTGTGTGAGTGTAATATTTTCAGTTGTATGTATGAGAGCGTTTCAGTTGTATGTGTGTGAGCGTTTCAGTTGTGTGTGTGTGTGTGTGTGAGCGTAATATTTTCAGTTGTATGTATGAGAGCGTTTCAGTTGTGTGTGTGTGTGTGTGTGAGCGTTTCAGTTGTGTGTGTGAGTGTAATATTTTCAGTTGTATGTATGAGAGCGTTTCAGTTGTGTGTGTGTGTGTGTGAGCGTTTCAGTTGTGTGTGTGAGTGTAATATTTTCAGTTGTATGTATGAGAGCGTTTCAGTTGTGTGTGTGTGTGTGTGAGCGTTTCAGTTGTGTGTGTGAGCGTAATATTTTTAGTTGTATGTATGAGAGCGTTTCAGTTGTGTGTGTGTGTGTGTGAGCGTTTCAGTTGTGTGTGTGTGTGTGTGAGCGTAATATTTTCAGTTGTATGTGTGTGAGCGTAATATTTTCAGTTGTATGTATGAGAGCGTTTCAGTTGTGTGTGTGTGAGCGTTTCAGTTGTATGTGTGTGAGCGTAATATTTTCAGTTGTATGAGAGCGTTTCAGTTGTGTGTGTGAGCGTTTCAGTTGTGTGTGTGAGCGTAATATTTTCAGTTGTGTGTATGAGAGCGTTTCAGTTGTGTGTGTGTGAGCGTTTCAGTTGTGTGTGTGAAAGCATTTCACGTGTATGTGTGTGAGCATTTCAGTTGTGTGTGTGTGTGAGTTTTTCAGTTGTGTGTGTGTGTGAGCGTAATATTTTCAGTTGTATGAGAGCGTTTCAGTTGTATGTGTGTGAGCATTTCAGTTGTGTGTGTGAAAGCATTTCACGTGTATGTGTGTGAGCATTTCAGTTGTGTGTGTGTGTGAGTTTTTCAGTTGTGTGTGTGTGTGAGCGTAATATTTTCAGTTGTATGTATGAGAGCGTTTCAGTTGTGTGTGTGTGTGTGTGTGAGCGTTTCAGTTGTGTGTGTGAGTGTAATATTTTCAGTTGTATGTATGAGAGCGTTTCAGTTGTGTGTGTGTGTGTGTGAGCGTTTCAGTTGTGTGTGTGAGCGTAATATTTTCAGTTGTATGTATGAGAGCGTTTCAGTTGTGTGTGTGTGTGTGTGAGCGTTTCAGTTGTGTGTGTGTGTGTGTGAGCGTAATATTTTCAGTTGTATGTGTGTGAGCGTAATATTTTCAGTTGTATGTATGAGAGCGTTTCAGTTGTGTGTGTGAGCGTTTCAGTTGTGTGTGTGTGAGCGTAATATTTTCAGTTGTATGTATGAGAGCGTTTCAGTTGTGTGTGTGTGAGCGTTTCAGTTGTGTGTGTGAGCGTAATATTTTCAGTTGTATGTATGAGAGCGTTTCAGTTGTATGTGTGTGAGCGTTTCAGTTGTGTGTGTGTGTGAGCGTAATATTTTCAGTTGTATGTGTGTGAGCATTTCAGTTGTGTGTGTGTGTGAGTGTTTCAGTTGTGTGTGTGAGCGTAATATTTTCAGTTGTATATATGCGAGCGTTTCAGTTGTGTGTGTGTGTGAGCATTTCAGTTGTGTGTGTGTGTGAGCGTAATATTTTCAGTTGTATATATGAGAGCGTTTCAGTTGTGTGTGTGTGTGAGTGTTTCAGTTGTGTGTGTGTGTGAGCGTAATATTTTCAGTTGTATGTATGTATGAGAGCGTTTCAGTTGTGTGTGTGTGTGTGAGCGTTTCAGTTGTGTGTGTGTGTGTGTGTGTGAGCGTAATATTTTCAGTTGTATGTATGAGAGCGTTTCAGTTGTGTGTGTGTGAGCGTTTCAGTTGTGTGTGTGTGTGTGTGTGTGAGCGTAATATTTTCAGTTGTATGTATGAGAGCGTTTCAGTTGTGTGTGTGTGAGCATTTCAGTTGTGTGTGTGAAAGCATTTCACGTGTATGTGTGTGAGCATTTCAGTTGTGTGTGTGTGTGAGTTTTTCAGTTGTGTGTGTGTGAGCGTAATATTTTCAGTTGTATGTATGAGAGCGTTTCAGTTGTGTGTGTGTGTGAGCGTTTCAGTTGTATGTGTGTGAGCGTTTCAGTTGTGTGTGTGAGCGTAATATTTTCAGTTGTATGTATAAGAGTGTTTCAGTTGTGTGTGTGTGAGTGTTTCAGTTGTATGTATGAGAGCGTTTCAGTTGTGTATGTGTGTGAGTGTTTCAGTTGTGTGTGTGAGCGTAATATTTTCAGTTGTATGTATGAGAGCGTTTCAGTTGTGTGTGTGAGCGTTTCAGTTGTATGTGTGTGAGCATTTCAGTTGTGTGTGTGTGTGTGTGAGTGTTTCAGTTGTGTGTGTGAGCGTAATATTTTCAATTGTATGTATGAGAGCGTTTCAGTTGTGTGTGTGTGAGCGTTTCAGTTGTGTGTGTGTGTGAGCGTAATATTTTCAGTTGTATGTATGAGAGCGTTTCAGTTGTGTGTGTGAGCGTTTCAGTTGTGTGTGTGTGAGCGTAATATTTTCAGTTGTATGTATGAGAGCGTTTCAGTTGTGTGTGAGCGTTTCAGTTGTGTGTGTGTGAGCGTAATATTTTCAGTTGTATGTATGAGAGCGTTTCAGTTGTGTGTGTGTGTGTGTGAGCGTAATATTTTCAGCTGTATGTATGAGAGCGTTTCAGTTGTGTGTGTGTGTGAGTGAGCGTTTCAGTTGTGTGTGTGTGTGTGTGTGAGCGTTTCAGTTGTGTGTGTGAGCGTAATATTTTCAGTTGTATGTATGAGAGCGTTTCAGTTGTGTGTGTGTGTGTGTGAGCGTAATATTTTCAGCTGTATGTATGAGAGCGTTTCAGTTGTGTGTGTGTGTGAGTGAGCGTTTCAGTTGTGTGTGTGAGCGTAATATTTTCAGTTGTATGTATGAGAGCGTTTCAGTTGTGTGTGTGAGCGTAATATTTTCAGTTGTATGTATGAGAGCGTTTCAGTTGTGTGTGTGTGAGTGAGCGTTTCAGTTGTGTGTGTGAGCGTAATATTTTCAGTTGTATGTATGAGAGCGTTTCAGTTGTGTGTGTGAGCGTAATATTTTCAGTTGTGTATGTATGAGAGCGTTTCAGTTGTGTGTGTGAGCGTAATATTTTCAGTTGTATGTATGAGAGCGTTTCAGTTGTGTGTGTGTGTGTGTGAGCGTTTCAGTTGTGTGTGTGAGCGTAATATTTTCAGTTGTGTATGTATGAGAGCGTTTCAGTTGTGTGTGTGAGCGTAATATTTTCAGTTGTATGTATGAGAGCGTTTCAGTTGTGTGTGTGTGTGAGTGAGCGTTTCAGTTGTGTGTGTGAGCGTAATATTTTCAGTTGTATGTATGAGAGCGTTTCAGTTGTGTGTGTGTGTGAGTGAGCGTTTCAGTTGTGTGTGTGAGCGTAATATTTTCAGTTGTATGTATGAGAGCGTTTCAGTTGTGTGTGTGTGTGAGTGAGCGTTTCAGTTGTGTGTGTGAGCGTAATATTTTCAGTTGTATGTATGAGAGCGTTTCAGTTGTGTGTGTGAGCGTAATATTTTCAGCTGTATGTATGAGAGCGTTTCAGTTGTGTGTGTGTGTGTGAGCGTTTCAGTTGTGTGTGTGAGCGTAATATTTTCAGTTGTATGTATGAGAGCGTTTCAGTTGTATGAGAGCGTTTCAGTTGTGTGTGTGTGAGCGTAATATTTTCAGTTGTATGTATGAGAGCGTTTCAGTTGTGTGTGTGAGCGTAATATTTTCAGTTGTATGTATGAGAGCGTTTCAGTTGTGTGTGTGTGTGTGTGAGCGTTTCAGTTGTGTGTGTGAGCGTAATATTTTCAGTTGTGTATGTATGAGAGCGTTTCAGTTGTGTGTGTGAGCGTAATATTTTCAGTTGTGTATGTATGAGAGCGTTTCAGTTGTGTGTGTGAGCGTAATATTTTCAGTTGTATGTATGAGAGCGTTTCAGTTGTGTGTGTGTGTGTGTGAGCGTTTCAGTTGTGTGTGTGAGCGTAATATTTTCAGTTGTGTATGTATGAGAGCGTTTCAGTTGTGTGTGTGAGCGTAATATTTTCAGCTGTATGTATGAGAGCGTTTCAGTTGTGTGTGTGTGTGTGTGTGTGAGCGTTTCAGTTGTGTGTGTGAGCGTAATATTTTCAGTTGTGTATGTATGAGAGCGTTTCAGTTGTGTGTGTGAGCGTAATATTTTCAGCTGTATGTATGAGAGCGTTTCAGTTGTGTGTGTGTGTGTGTGTGTGAGCGTTTCAGTTGTGTGTGTGAGCGTAATATTTTCAGCTGTATGTATGAGAGCGTTTCAGTTGTGTGTGTGTGTGTGTGTGTGAGCGTTTCAGTTGTGTGTGTGAGCGTAATATTTTCAGTTGTGTATGTATGAGAGCGTTTCAGTTGTGTGTGTGAGCGTAATATTTTCAGTTGTATGTATGAGAGCGTTTCAGTTGTGTGTGTGTGTGAGTGAGCGTTTCAGTTGTGTGTGTGAGCGTAATATTTTCAGTTGTATGTATGAGAGCGTTTCAGTTGTGTGTGTGTGTGAGTGAGCGTTTCAGTTGTGTGTGTGAGCGTAATATTTTCAGTTGTATGTATGAGAGCGTTTCAGTTGTGTGTGTGTGTGAGTGAGCGTTTCAGTTGTGTGTGTGAGCGTAATATTTTCAGTTGTATGTATGAGAGCGTTTCAGTTGTGTGTGTGAGCGTAATATTTTCAGCTGTATGTATGAGAGCGTTTCAGTTGTGTGTGTGTGTGTGAGCGTTTCAGTTGTGTGTGTGAGCGTAATATTTTCAGTTGTATGAGAGCGTTTCAGTTGTGTGTGTGAGCGTTTCAGTTGTGTGTGTGAGCGTAATATTTTCAGTTGTGTGTATGAGAGCGTTTCAGTTGTGTGTGTGTGAGCGTTTCAGTTGTGTGTGTGAAAGCATTTCACGTGTATGTGTGTGAGCATTTCAGTTGTGTGTGTGTGTGAGTTTTTCAGTTGTGTGTGTGTGTGAGCGTAATATTTTCAGTTGTATGAGAGCGTTTCAGTTGTATGTGTGTGAGCATTTCAGTTGTGTGTGTGAAAGCATTTCACGTGTATGTGTGTGAGCATTTCAGTTGTGTGTGTGTGTGAGTTTTTCAGTTGTGTGTGTGTGTGAGCGTAATATTTTCAGCTGTATGTATGAGAGCGTTTCAGTTGTGTGTGTGTGTGTGTGTGAGCGTTTCAGTTGTGTGTGTGAGTGTAATATTTTCAGTTGTATGTATGAGAGCGTTTCAGTTGTGTGTGTGTGTGTGTGAGCGTTTCAGTTGTGTGTGTGAGCGTAATATTTTCAGTTGTATGTATGAGAGCGTTTCAGTTGTGTGTGTGTGTGTGTGAGCGTTTCAGTTGTGTGTGTGTGTGTGTGAGCGTAATATTTTCAGTTGTATGTGTGTGAGCGTAATATTTTCAGTTGTATGTATGAGAGCGTTTCAGTTGTGTGTGTGAGCGTTTCAGTTGTGTGTGTGTGAGCGTAATATTTTCAGTTGTATGTATGAGAGCGTTTCAGTTGTGTGTGTGTGAGCGTTTCAGTTGTGTGTGTGAGCGTAATATTTTCAGTTGTATGTATGAGAGCGTTTCAGTTGTATGTGTGTGAGCGTTTCAGTTGTGTGTGTGTGTGAGCGTAATATTTTCAGTTGTATGTGTGTGAGCATTTCAGTTGTGTGTGTGTGTGAGTGTTTCAGTTGTGTGTGTGAGCGTAATATTTTCAGTTGTATATATGCGAGCGTTTCAGTTGTGTGTGTGTGTGAGCATTTCAGTTGTGTGTGTGTGTGAGCGTAATATTTTCAGTTGTATATATGAGAGCGTTTCAGTTGTGTGTGTGTGTGAGTGTTTCAGTTGTGTGTGTGTGTGAGCGTAATATTTTCAGTTGTATGTATGTATGAGAGCGTTTCAGTTGTGTGTGTGTGTGTGAGCGTTTCAGTTGTGTGTGTGTGTGTGTGTGTGAGCGTAATATTTTCAGTTGTATGTATGAGAGCGTTTCAGTTGTGTGTGTGTGAGCGTTTCAGTTGTGTGTGTGTGTGTGTGTGAGCGTAATATTTTCAGTTGTATGTATGAGAGCGTTTCAGTTGTGTGTGTGTGAGCATTTCAGTTGTGTGTGTGAAAGCATTTCACGTGTATGTGTGTGAGCATTTCAGTTGTGTGTGTGTGTGAGTTTTTCAGTTGTGTGTGTGTGAGCGTAATATTTTCAGTTGTATGTATGAGAGCGTTTCAGTTGTGTGTGTGTGTGAGCGTTTCAGTTGTATGTGTGTGAGCGTTTCAGTTGTGTGTGTGAGCGTAATATTTTCAGTTGTATGTATAAGAGTGTTTCAGTTGTGTGTGTGTGAGTGTTTCAGTTGTATGTATGAGAGCGTTTCAGTTGTGTATGTGTGTGAGTGTTTCAGTTGTGTGTGTGAGCGTAATATTTTCAGTTGTATGTATGAGAGCGTTTCAGTTGTGTGTGTGAGCGTTTCAGTTGTATGTGTGTGAGCATTTCAGTTGTGTGTGTGTGTGTGTGAGTGTTTCAGTTGTGTGTGTGAGCGTAATATTTTCAATTGTATGTATGAGAGCGTTTCAGTTGTGTGTGTGTGAGCGTTTCAGTTGTGTGTGTGTGTGAGCGTAATATTTTCAGTTGTATGTATGAGAGCGTTTCAGTTGTGTGTGTGAGCGTTTCAGTTGTGTGTGTGTGAGCGTAATATTTTCAGTTGTATGTATGAGAGCGTTTCAGTTGTGTGTGAGCGTTTCAGTTGTGTGTGTGTGAGCGTAATATTTTCAGTTGTATGTATGAGAGCGTTTCAGTTGTGTGTGTGTGTGTGTGAGCGTAATATTTTCAGCTGTATGTATGAGAGCGTTTCAGTTGTGTGTGTGTGTGAGTGAGCGTTTCAGTTGTGTGTGTGTGTGTGTGTGAGCGTTTCAGTTGTGTGTGTGAGCGTAATATTTTCAGTTGTATGTATGAGAGCGTTTCAGTTGTGTGTGTGTGTGTGTGAGCGTAATATTTTCAGCTGTATGTATGAGAGCGTTTCAGTTGTGTGTGTGTGTGAGTGAGCGTTTCAGTTGTGTGTGTGAGCGTAATATTTTCAGTTGTATGTATGAGAGCGTTTCAGTTGTGTGTGTGAGCGTAATATTTTCAGTTGTATGTATGAGAGCGTTTCAGTTGTGTGTGTGTGAGTGAGCGTTTCAGTTGTGTGTGTGAGCGTAATATTTTCAGTTGTATGTATGAGAGCGTTTCAGTTGTGTGTGTGAGCGTAATATTTTCAGTTGTGTATGTATGAGAGCGTTTCAGTTGTGTGTGTGAGCGTAATATTTTCAGTTGTATGTATGAGAGCGTTTCAGTTGTGTGTGTGTGTGTGTGAGCGTTTCAGTTGTGTGTGTGAGCGTAATATTTTCAGTTGTGTATGTATGAGAGCGTTTCAGTTGTGTGTGTGAGCGTAATATTTTCAGTTGTATGTATGAGAGCGTTTCAGTTGTGTGTGTGTGTGAGTGAGCGTTTCAGTTGTGTGTGTGAGCGTAATATTTTCAGTTGTATGTATGAGAGCGTTTCAGTTGTGTGTGTGTGTGAGTGAGCGTTTCAGTTGTGTGTGTGAGCGTAATATTTTCAGTTGTATGTATGAGAGCGTTTCAGTTGTGTGTGTGTGTGAGTGAGCGTTTCAGTTGTGTGTGTGAGCGTAATATTTTCAGTTGTATGTATGAGAGCGTTTCAGTTGTGTGTGTGAGCGTAATATTTTCAGCTGTATGTATGAGAGCGTTTCAGTTGTGTGTGTGTGTGTGAGCGTTTCAGTTGTGTGTGTGAGCGTAATATTTTCAGTTGTATGTATGAGAGCGTTTCAGTTGTATGAGAGCGTTTCAGTTGTGTGTGTGTGAGCGTAATATTTTCAGTTGTATGTATGAGAGCGTTTCAGTTGTGTGTGTGAGCGTAATATTTTCAGTTGTATGTATGAGAGCGTTTCAGTTGTGTGTGTGTGTGTGTGAGCGTTTCAGTTGTGTGTGTGAGCGTAATATTTTCAGTTGTGTATGTATGAGAGCGTTTCAGTTGTGTGTGTGAGCGTAATATTTTCAGTTGTGTATGTATGAGAGCGTTTCAGTTGTGTGTGTGAGCGTAATATTTTCAGTTGTATGTATGAGAGCGTTTCAGTTGTGTGTGTGTGTGTGTGAGCGTTTCAGTTGTGTGTGTGAGCGTAATATTTTCAGTTGTGTATGTATGAGAGCGTTTCAGTTGTGTGTGTGAGCGTAATATTTTCAGCTGTATGTATGAGAGCGTTTCAGTTGTGTGTGTGTGTGTGTGTGTGAGCGTTTCAGTTGTGTGTGTGAGCGTAATATTTTCAGTTGTGTATGTATGAGAGCGTTTCAGTTGTGTGTGTGAGCGTAATATTTTCAGCTGTATGTATGAGAGCGTTTCAGTTGTGTGTGTGTGTGTGTGTGTGAGCGTTTCAGTTGTGTGTGTGAGCGTAATATTTTCAGCTGTATGTATGAGAGCGTTTCAGTTGTGTGTGTGTGTGTGTGTGTGAGCGTTTCAGTTGTGTGTGTGAGCGTAATATTTTCAGTTGTGTATGTATGAGAGCGTTTCAGTTGTGTGTGTGAGCGTAATATTTTCAGTTGTATGTATGAGAGCGTTTCAGTTGTGTGTGTGTGTGAGTGAGCGTTTCAGTTGTGTGTGTGAGCGTAATATTTTCAGTTGTATGTATGAGAGCGTTTCAGTTGTGTGTGTGTGTGAGTGAGCGTTTCAGTTGTGTGTGTGAGCGTAATATTTTCAGTTGTATGTATGAGAGCGTTTCAGTTGTGTGTGTGTGTGAGTGAGCGTTTCAGTTGTGTGTGTGAGCGTAATATTTTCAGTTGTATGTATGAGAGCGTTTCAGTTGTGTGTGTGAGCGTAATATTTTCAGCTGTATGTATGAGAGCGTTTCAGTTGTGTGTGTGTGTGTGAGCGTTTCAGTTGTGTGTGTGAGCGTAATATTTTCAGTTGTATGTATGAGAGCGTTTCAGTTGTGTGTGTGTGAGCGTAATATTTTCAGTTGTATGTATGAGAGCGTTTCAGTTGTGTGTGTGAGCGTAATATTTTCAGTTGTATGTATGAGAGCGTTTCAGTTGTGTGTGTGTGTGTGTGAGCGTTTCAGTTGTGTGTGTGAGCGTAATATTTTCAGTTGTGTATGTATGAGAGCGTTTCAGTTGTGTGTGTGAGCGTAATATTTTCAGTTGTGTATGTATGAGAGCGTTTCAGTTGTGTGTGTGAGCGTAATATTTTCAGTTGTATGTATGAGAGCGTTTCAGTTGTGTGTGTGTGTGTGTGAGCGTTTCAGTTGTGTGTGTGAGCGTAATATTTTCAGTTGTGTATGTATGAGAGCGTTTCAGTTGTGTGTGTGAGCGTAATATTTTCAGCTGTATGTATGAGAGCGTTTCAGTTGTGTGTGTGTGTGTGTGTGTGAGCGTTTCAGTTGTGTGTGTGAGCGTAATATTTTCAGTTGTGTATGTATGAGAGCGTTTCAGTTGTGTGTGTGAGCGTAATATTTTCAGCTGTATGTATGAGAGCGTTTCAGTTGTATGTGTGTGAGCGTTTCAGTTGTGTGTGTGAGCGTAATATTTTCAGTTGTATGTATGAGAGCGTTTCAGTTGTGTGTGTGTGTGAGCGTTTCAGTTGTGTGTGTGTGTGAGCGTAATATTTTCAGTTGTGTATGTATGAGAGCGTTTCAGTTGTGTGTGTGTGTGTGTGAGCGTTTCAGTTGTGTGTGTGAGCGTAATATTTTCAGTTGTGTATGTATGAGAGCGTTTCAGTTGTGTGTGTGTGTGTGTGAGCGTTTCAGTTGTGTGTGTGAGCGTAATATTTTCAGTTGTGTATGTATGAGAGCGTTTCAGTTGTGTGTGTGTGTGAGCGTAATATTTTCAGCTGTATGTATGAGAGCGTTTCAGTTGTGTGTGTGTGTGAGTGAGCGTTTCAGTTGTGTGTGTGAGCGTAATATTTTCAGTTGTATGTATGAGAGCGTTTCAGTTGTGTGTGTGTGTGAGTGAGCGTTTCAGTTGTGTGTGTGTGTGAGCGTTTCAGTTGTGTGTGTGAGCGTAATATTTTCAGTTGTATGTATGAGAGCGTTTCAGTTGTGTGTGTGTGTGAGTGAGCGTTTCAGTTGTGTATGTATGAGAGCGTTTCAGTTGTGTGTGTGTGTGAGTGAGCGTTTCAGTTGTGTGTGTGAGCGTAATATTTTCAGTTGTATGTATGAGAGCGTTTCAGTTGTGTGTGTGTGTGAGTGAGCGTTTCAGTTGTGTATGTATGAGAGCGTTTCAGTTGTGTGTGTGTGTGAGTGAGCGTTTCAGTTGTGTATGTGAGCGTAATATTTTCAGTTGTATGTATGAGAGCGTTTCAGTTGTGTGTGTGTGTGAGTGAGCGTTTCAGTTGTGTATGTATGAGAGCGTTTCAGTTGTGTGTGTGTGTGAGTGAGCGTTTCAGTTGTGTGTGTGAGCGTAATATTTTCAGTTGTATGTATGAGAGCGTTTCAGTTGTGTGTGTGTGTGAGTGAGCGTTTCAGTTGTGTATGTATGAGAGCGTTTCAGTTGTGTGTGTGAGCGTAATATTTTCAGTTGTATGTATGAGAGCGTTTCAGTTGTGTGTGTGTGTGAGTGAGCGTTTCAGTTGTGTATGTATGAGAGCGTTTCAGTTGTGTGTGTGAGCGTAATATTTTCAGTTGTATGTATGAGAGCGTTTCAGTTGTGTGTGTGTGTGAGTGAGCGTTTCAGTTGTGTGTGTGAGCGTAATATTTTCAGTTGTATGTATGAGAGCGTTAGCCTAGAAATCTAGACTCCACCTAGCGGCTGCAAAAATTATTTCGCAGCCAGTGTGGTCTAGCAACTCTCCATAGACGTTTTAGCTGGAAAAACCAAACTCTGGTCAGGCCAATCACATCATGGATAGAGTCGGCGGGCGGGCTTAACATAATGACGACAGAGTTGCGACGGTTCACTGCTACTTGAAAACAAAGAATGGCTCCTGCTGCTGGCGAACAGGGGCCCGTTCTTCGTACGTTGCTTAAAACATCCAAGATAATATAATCGTGCTCATCATGATCCGGCTAATTTGGTTCTTCGAACACTCCTGTTGTTTATGATTAGTATCGCTGGATTGAGTTATCTGAGATAATTGCGCGTTCATGCGCTGGGTTAAATGGGGATATGTATCGATAGTAGAAACATTGATCAGCAACGCTGCTATTGGCTGCTCACCGTGGCCAAAGAGCGAGCGCAGTTTTTCACCGCAGCAGATAATTGTAACACTGAGTCAGCAGAGTTGGAATCCATTTGCAGATTTATTCAAAGAGATAGTCGTATAACAAACAGGCAAGGTTCAGTCAACAGTGACAGGGATGTATCAGGCAGATCCGAGACATAATCTCAAACCAGGCAGTAGATCAGGACAGGCAGCAAACAGAACAGACAGGGCACAGGTAAGTAGGCAGGCGGCAGAGAATCGTAACGAGGTAAACAGTCCAGGGTCATACACAAGGAAATCATAAACAGGAAAATACACTCATAGATGTAGCCACAGAAAAACTTTGCATGCCGGTTTGGGAGAGTGCTAGTTAAATAGTCCATGGGATGGGGATCAGGTGTGAGGGGTTATGGGAAATGAAGTCCGTGATGAAGTTAGTACTATAGTTAAGTACAAGAAGTTAGTACAAATATATAGCTAAATTACTTATTTTCTAAATAATAAAATCTTCTACAAACACCACACGTGTGACACTTTGCCATTTAAAAAAAATAAAAGCATGAAGTAGATTATTTAGCTTAATTTGTACTTAAGTAAGAGTAAAATTACAGATTTAAAAATACAAGTACCTGAAAAAACTATTTAATTACAGTAACGTGAGTAGTTGTAATTCGTTACTTCAACCTCTGCTGATGAGTCATGCATCTAGTGGTAAAAACATGTAACGATAACAGATACACTATCAAGCTTAATATTCCTTTTGATTCAAACACTTAACGGTTACAAGTTACTTGTCAATGATGCACACAACACTGCACAAATGATAGTGATCACAAAGAACACTTCAGTCTGTCCCAAACATGTACAACCTGGGCCAGTATGACACTAATACAGTAAGCTGGATATATATATATACCACACCCCATCAGTTATATATTCAGTTCTACACTACCATCTGGTGCCGCAGTTGTGCAACTCAGAGAACTACTTTTTGTGGCATTACTATCAGTCAAGTTCCTGATGAAACTGGACTTTAGAGACATTATGACACTAAAGTGTGATTTCTGTTACAATAAAACTTCTATTGTGAAAGTATTGTGTAAAGCGCAATACAAATAAATGTGACTTGAATTAACATTAATTGTGCTGAATATCAAGCCTGGTGCTTCTATTGAGGAGTGTGAGGTGATTGTAGCTGCGCCTCTGGTAATCTGATCATTGATACATTTTTGATAAATTCACATCATTGTTCTTTAAGGTTTGTGTAGATTATGTATTAGTGTGTTTATGTTTATGAGAGTAGAGATTTGTTTTCACTGAAAATAAAGTATACTACTTTGTGTACTTATAATAGAATGCAAACGTATAATAGATTCATGGATATTTTTATTGAGCTTCTTGTTTTTGCATACATATCATTAGGGGAAAAAAACATTTTAAACTGTCGTTACTTTCAGAAGCACATATGAGATAATTAATTTTGTAGGTTAATAAGTGCTTCAAGTACAATAACAATCAACTTTGCAAAGCCATCCTCTAGTATTAATTGTAATAAACATTGTAAATGTTTTACTGGCTACAATCTGTGCAACAATAATCCCAGTTGTCTTTATTATCCGTGTAGCACCACAGGTAGCCTTTACCATGTTTGCCACAGGGGTGATTAGACCTGCAGGTTTGGCCGTTCTCAGCAGAGAAGCAGTCATCAGAAGTACAGCACTTGTCATAACTGCCTTGGTCATCCGTGTAGCACCACGGCTTTTTTGAACCATATTTGGCACAGGCATGGTTGCTGAGGCAGCGCTTCCCGTTTATAGCTTTAGTTTTCCAGAGCGGAGGACTGCAGTAATCCCAGTCGCCAGAGACGGTGTTACACCAGTAGTAGTCTTCACCATATGTGGCGCAGGGGTGATCATCCCTGCACCTCTGTCCATGAGCCGTGACGAGTGAGTACCGCGGGGAGCACTCTATCAGCGTCTGGCCTGAGTTACACCTGTAGCCCTTGAGTTTGTGCTGGTAGAGGCAGGGAGAGGAGCAGCAGGGCTTGGTTTGATCTGCTAGGTGGCATTTACAGCCGTAATGCGAATCTGAGACACTCAAGCACTGCGATCCATCAGCTGCAGTCTTCTGCGTCTCTGGGACCAACAGGCATTCAACCGCATCTGACCCCTCGGATACCTCCCTTTTCCTGAGCTCACCAGTTTTACTTAGTGTTTTAGTATTAGTTATAAGACAAGCACTTCCATCTAAACTCTTCATTTCCTCTGTCATAGTTAAATAAGTGTTTATGCTGTCAAAGACTAATTCTCCATTGACCTTCTTCACCTTGACATTGCTAGTAGAGGATAGGCGGTCACTGCCGATGGTCCTTTTCAGCGTAACAATTGTGTTCTGCGCATCTGGAGTTACTTGGACTCCTTTATTCATTGGTAGATCAATTAATTTCTTAAATGCTGTCTGAACCTTGTTCAATTTATTATTGTCTTCAAAACAATCATCCACAAAAATCTTAACTGACTGAGGAGTTTTCGAGAGCTCACTATAGAGTTCACTGAGCCGTTTATTCAGGTTTGAGACTAACATGATGCTTATGTCAGGCTCTGCTGGCCGGTTTTCCCCCATAAAGCCGAAGGAGAAAGACTTTGTGTCATCACTGTGGTGTTTATAACAGACAGCCGTCCATATGTGAGAGGGCACCGTCACCCTTTCATCCTTCTGTGGTATCCGTAGATTCACAGCAGGTACCGTACCTGTAACAATGTAGATTGTTGTGTCTGTAGACTCTTCATCATAATAATAATCATCATCATCATCATGGTCACTTTCAAGCTGTTGTTTCAAAAACTTCTTCAAATTCATCTCCCAGTCCTTCCAGTGGACACGGTTGAAACACGCGTCCATATGTGCTGCATTGGTCAGTGTATACGTTGCCGTACGGCCATCACCGCAATTGAAGCTGTTGGGGTTCAGGTGTCCACGATCATATCCAGTGTCACTGTAGTCGCTGCTCATGGCCTGATATTGTTTTATAACGTATTCCGTAAGACGATATTTGCTCAAGTCTTTCTCAAGGACCATATTTTCAATTTTGGATTGAGGATCGGAAATCTACAAAATAAATATTATGTTAGATGGTTTGATGTTTTACTGCTTATAAAAGCGGTTTGATGGTATCTAATTTATTATATTCATAAGTCACTTTGGATAAAAGTGTCTGCTAAATGAATACATGTAAATGTAAATATAATTTGCAATGACAAAATAGGATGGAGACCCATAAGTAAATTAACTGAACTTCTTCTTGAGGAATGCAGAGCTTAAGCTGCTAATGAAAGTCTAGTATTAGACAGTGAAGCACATAGTTACCTGTGGCTCAACATGCCAGTTGATTGAGCTTCCACTGTCGCCGGAGCATTCAGGGTCAAACGTGTAGGCGCTGTAGAGAGGAATCCTGTGAGGAACTGAGTAGTACAGCGTAGCGAAATAATAGCCTCCTTGTTCATACTGCTGACAGATTTTCCTGGCATTCTGATCCATTCCTCCTGGTTCTGTGTTTTTGTAGAAAAACTGTTTACACTTATTAAAGCTATCGACCACTTCTGCCTGAGCACTGAATGCTCTCAGCGCAATACAGGTGAGCAGACCCAGAACAAGCATGGTGTGGCGCTGGTCTCGTGTTATAGAGCAGAGACACCAGAAGCGCAGCTGCTTTAAGTGCACAGTCAGTGATGCTGTTGAGGGTGTGACTGAAATTAACAAATGAAAAGAAATATGGGACCTTCACTTCATCATGCGTATCGGACTAATGTTATAGAACTGTCACGTGTACAGAAACCTTGATTTAAAATAAAGCAAATAGGGGATTTATTCTACTATTGCGCAGTATAAGTGCAATTTCCACTTCAGTTTTCTGCATCTGGAGTGAGGAGCAGGTTTTTTGAAAGCCTATTTGTTTTCTCTTGCTCCATGATCGCTTACTAGTGAGTGGGAAGCCCTGGGCATTAGAGAAACAATTAACACTTCATAATAATGTTCAGCTATAAGACATTAATAAGTTACTAGTTAATAACGAACTAATTATTTACCAAACATGACTATAGATTCATAAATGATAAGATTTTATCACATAACATTAAATGAACATTTTATGAATGTTTTATTAATTAATGATTAATAAATGATTAATTAGAGGTATGCTAACGATTTACAAATGTGTTATATTAAGTTATCTTACGTTGTAAGTCATTGATTAATCAAACAGATCCTTTGTAGATGGTTAATAAGTTATTAGTTGATACATTATTAAAAAGATGATACATAGATAAACAAACTTTTCATCTCTTTTCATCTGACAAAACCCTGGTGTATCATATTTTTCACAGCTCCCAGTTTTACTCCGTTTTCCCCAGTTTTTTCCCCATGTGGATTGTACTGTGTCTGTGGTGTTATTGCGGCACCTAAGAAATTATTTGGGCGTCTCCAATAGGCCGGATTTTCCCCTAAAATCGGACAGGAGTAGCTCTAGGACTGACTTACGGGGAAACCTTTTCTTTTAAGATAAATTAACTAATTTATATAGTTACAGATTATTATTGTATTATTTAGTTTTGAGAATATATAACTTGAATTTTCTTACTTAGAAAATAGTGCCAATTCTGGTGATTTCTTTAAATTAAGTATTTTATTACATAAGTGTACGATATATTTTGAAATGTCAAGCCATATTTCCTTATTTTAAGAGCACAATGTTTCTTCTTTTTAGAAAACAATGTTAACATATTCTGATACATTTTAAAAAAAATTATGTTTCCTACTTTTAATTATTTAACTTAATTTGAACCAAATGTGAAACAAGAAGTTGCATATCAGAGAAGCATAACATTTTATTTGGTGCTGACAACAGTGTCGATTTATATTGAGATACTAGCACACCAAACAGTATCCAGTAACTCCTGAATTGAACATGTACCGTTTTTTTTTTTTACATAGTCAAGTACACATAATTTTGATTTTAACTAAATGTCTTTTCTTTTAGGTCCGTACAGTCAGTAAGTAAAATGGAGATTAAAAAAATAAATACATAGAATAAGAACAGAGGAAACTGACTGTGTGCTTTCACTTCACTTTTCTTTGTTTTCCAGTAAATTAGCACTCATTGGTGCACTTGTTAACCTCACACACATCTCCCAGATAATACTTGAGAGGAATATAAGTGCGGTTCTTAAAACTGAGTGCATAATATGATATATAATCTACAATTGTATCTGAATCCACTATCTCAGTGGCTTGAGCAAGGTTTGGGACGTCGATTTGATAAGAAGCAAACTCACGACCGAAACACGCTGCATTATAAACCTGACATTCAAAGCAATACAATGAAGAATTTGCAATGTGCAGCAGAATGCAGGAAATGGTTGAGTATTTTAGGTAAAACTTCTGTATTTAGTGGCTGTAATGGCCATAGTCTTTACACATCAGCTTGGATACTTGCATGGCTAAAAAACTGCTAATTTCAAGACGTTGACGTCACGTCAGGTCGTCACGTGGGTCAACCCGCTCGGTCAGATGCTCAAAAGTACAACACGTTCGGATAGACGTTCAGATAGACGTTCGATCGGTCGGTCGGTCGTTCGAATGTTTGATTTTGGCACGGTTCAAGCGCCATAGTAAAGGGGCACAGACCTCTCCCGAATCTCCAGCAGTGCAGCCTCTGAAGCACCACTAACTCCACCTTCGTTTCCCTCGTAAGCTGATATTAGTATTTAAACATTCTCTATGATAAAAAAATGTTTGTAAAAATATTTTAATAACACGGTTTTGGCGGTTATAGAGTTCTAATGACGGTGTTCAACTATAACCGTCGGTCTCACGGTTATACACTCACTGGCCACTTTATTAGGTACACCTGTCCAACTGCTCGTTAACACTTAATTTCTAAGCAGCCAATCACATGGCGGCAACTCAGTGCATTTAGGCATGTAGACATGGTCAAGACAATCTCCTGCAGTTCAAACCGAGCATCAGTATGGGGAAGAAAGGTGATTTGAGTGACTTTGAACGTGGCATGATTGTTGGTGCCAGAAGGGCTGGTCTGAGTATTTCAGAAACTGCTAATCTACTGGGATTTTCACGCACAACCATCTCTAGGGTTTACAGAGAATGGTCCGAAAAAGAAAAAACATCCAGTGAGCGGCAGTTCTGTGGGCGGAAATGCCTTGTTGATGCCAGAGGTCAGAGGAGAATGGCCAGACTGGTTCGAGCTGATAGAAGGGCAACAGTGACTCAAATAACCACCCGTTACAACCAAGGTGGGCAGAAGAGCATCTCTGAACGCACAGTACGTCGAACTTTGAGGCAGATGGGCTACAGCAGCAGAAGACCACACCGGGTGCCACTCCTTTCAGCTAAGAACAGGAAACTGAGGCTACAATTTGCACAAGCTCATCGAAATTGGACAATAGAAGATTGGAAAAACGTTGCCTGGTCTAATGAGTCTCGATTTCTGCTGGGACATTCGGATGGTAGGGTCAGAATTTGGCATCTACAACATGAAAGCATGGATCCATCCTGCCTTGTATCAACGGTTCAGGCTGGTGGTGGTGGTGTCATGGTGTGGGGAATATTTTCTTGGCACTCTTTGGGCCCCTTGGTACCAATTGAGCATCGTTGCAACGCCACAGCCTACCTGAGTATTGTTGCTGACCATGTCCATCCCTTTATGACCACAATGTACCCAACTTCTGATGGCTACTTTCAGCAGGATAATGCGCCATGTCATAAAGCTGGAATCATCTCAGACTGGTTTCTTGAACATGACAATGAGTTCGCTGTACTCAAATGGCCTCCACAGTCACCAGATCTCAATCCAATAGAGCATCTTTGGGATGTGGTGGAACGGGAGATTCGCATCATGGATGTGCAGCCGACAAATCTGCGGCAACTGTGTGATGCCATCATGTCAATATGGACCAAACTCCCTGAGGAATGCTTCCAGCACCTTGTTGAATCTATGCCACGAAGAATTGAGGCAGTTCTGAAGGCAAAAGGGGGTCCAACCCGTTACTAGCATGGGGTACCTAATAAAGTGGCCGGTGAGTGTATAATAACCGTCACACCCCTACATGTAAGCAAAGTCAACACTGATTACAATGTTTGGTTTCATTTATGTGACATACTACCTAATTGATGACTAGTCTATTCTTTGGCTGTGGTTAGATGTCTATTAAATTTTCACTGACAGCCCAACCCTTGTTTTAGCCTAGACATCTGGGCTGTGTTTGGACAGCTATTAGACATCTTCTATTTGCTTGCTGGGTTTATATTGTTTTTGTCTTGTTTTTATAAGGAGGAACAGCTAAACAAGATATACCATTCAGTCAGACTGACCATGGAAGAGATGAAGAGCATTCCGACACTGATAGTCAGCAAAGCACGGCCAGACATTACCATACTCTACAAGAGATCTATAAAAGACCAAAGCCCATTAAGGAGGCAGTTGCTCAACTACTTGACCTTGAGTTTGATGCTCGGAGAGCCTTCATCAACTCCGGACTGTTTCAAGGATCAGAACAGACCTTCAAAGATACTGGAAGCATACCCCTGTTTCAGAGAACTACACCATGTTAGTAATATATCTGATAATATATTTGAGTTCCTAGTGACTTCAATTGTCTTTACAAATGTGTGGGATTATTACAGGTGATGGATGAACTTTCAAAAGTTCTGGGGAACATATACATATATATGTTTGCATTTTAATATATTTATAGAATCTTACAAATATAATGGTAATTAAATTACTATAGTGTCGATACATATCCTTATGAATATATGTACGTGTATGTCCTTGTATATGACCTGACAAAAGTTAATGTGTATGACCTGAGGAGACAGAAGAGGATATTCTAGGATATAATATGATAGACAAATCTTAACAATGTGTTAGTTATGGCTAAGACATATCTTCATTAGCCTCGAGAAACAACCTTGGGGGAGGAACAACTACACTGTAAAAACGACAACTCAAAATTGTTCACCTTACTAAGATTTTTGCATTCACTGACAATAAAATTGTTAGTTGGAACTTGAACTATCTGTTGTAAGTCACTTGAACTCACTTTCAGAGGTTTCTGAGGAAAAGTTCATCTTATGTTATAAATTGAGTTGATTTTATTTTGAAGTTGTAGTTGACACCCAGTTAGAGTGAGGTCAACTTATCTGCGCATGCTCATTTGAAATTTGTCATGGCAACCGGCTGCGACGGGGTTTCCAAGGATTTTCACGATGCCAGCGGTAACCTTCCCTGACGTCTTTGTCGAAGAGAAACATTCCTTCTAACGGGTAAGCTATGAATATGTATATGCATTTGGTATTTGTATTACATTTCATTGCGGGAAACTAAATCGATAAATCATAACCAGGCAAGGCGTTTATGGCAATACAAAATCCCCCACTAGCTAATCGGTTAGAAACTAGCGCATTTTTAAACAGCTAATAATAATAATAATAATATATTTTATTTATAACGCACTTTTCATTCCGAAGAATCTCAAAGTGCTACACAGGAGAACGACAGTAACTACAAAATAATAAAAACAATCAGAACATAAAAGCCTTTCTGAATAAAAAAGTCTTCAGTTCTGCTTTGAAAGTATCCAGGCTCTGTACTGCTCTCAGCTCACTCGGTAGGTGGTTCCAAAGCCGCGGTGCAGCTGAACAAAAAGCTCGGTCCCCCATGGTACGAAGCCTGGTGGTGGGGACCTGAAGAAGCAAGTGGCCTGATGATCTGAGGGTGTGGGGGGAGGATTTCAAAGTGATGAGTTCTTGTAGATATGGCGGTGCATTTCCAGTGATACAATTTTGTGTGAGCATGAGGATTTTGTAGTCGATCCGGAATGAAACAGGGAGCCAGTGCAGTGAGTGTAGAATAGGAGTTATGTGATCATATTTTCGGACTCTCATTAGGACTCTGGCAGCACTATTCTGGATGTATTGAAGCTTCTGGATATTACTGCCAGAAATCCCAATGAAGAGTCAGTTACAGTACTCCAGCCTGGTGGAAATAAAGGCATGAACAAGTTTCTCTGCATCTGGAAGAGTTAGAAGGGGACGGAGTTTGGAGATGTTTCGTAGATGGTGGAAGGAGGTTTTGCAAATGATCAATTCAATGATCATTGAAGGTCAGCTGCGGGTCAAACCGAACCCCTAGGTTTATGACTGAGGAGGAAATAGTGATGACCTGATTGTCAAAGATGAACTGAGATATGGGAGAGGAGCGAATCTGATGAGGGGTGCCAACAAGTAATGCTTCAGTTTTACTAGGGTTCAGCTGGAGGAAGTTGCTTTTCATCCATGCCTTTATCTCCTCAAGACATGTGGTGAGTCGTGAAATGGCTATGGAGGGGCTTGAGGCAGTCTTGATGTAAAGTTGCATGTCGTCAGCATAACAATGGAAGGATAGTCCATGTCTGCTGATGACAGAACCGAGTGGAAGCATGTAAAGAATGAATAAGATTGGGCCTAGAACCGACCCCTGTGGGACACCACATGTAACAGGGAGCATCCTGGGCTCACATTCCCCCAATATAACACGCTCAGTCCTGCCAGAAAGGTAGGACTGAAACCACTGCAGTACCGTTCCCGACAGTCCAACTGTGTTTTGGAGGCGGTCCCGGAGGATGGTATGGTCTACTGTATCGAATGCCGCTGTTAGGTCGAGGAGAATGAGCAGTGATGATGATCCTGAGTCAGCTGCCATAAGAAGGTCATTTGTCACCCTGAGCAGAGCTGTTTCGGTACTGTGGCCCGAACGGAAGCCTGATTGAAATATCTCAAATAGGTTGTTGTTTTTTAAATGGTTATGAAGTTGAGAGGCGGCTTCCTTCTCTAGAACCTTTGACAGAAAGGTGAGATTGGAGATCGGCCTGTAATTTCCCAGGACCTCCGGGTCCAGGGTCGGTTTCTTGAGTATTGGACGGATGACAGCTGTTTTAAGAGCAAGGGGGACCAAACCAGTTTTGAGAGAAAGATTAACAAACTCAGTGATGATTGGGCTAACACTAGGAATGAATGACTTGAGCAGAACAGTCGGCATGGGATCCAAGATGCAGGTAGATGACTTCATTTTTTTTATGGTTTCCTCAAAGTGGCTCTGCTGAACCTCAATGAAGTGCGAAAGGAATGGCATTCTCCCAGGCAGGGGGTCAGAGGACGGTGGAAACGGGGAGGAAGAGCCAGATATTGAAGAGCGGATGTTATTGACTTTAGTTCTAAAAAAGTCAATGAAGCTGTTACATTGCTCCACTGTGGTTTCAGTGGATAAAGATGATTTTGGATCCAGAAAATTGTTTACTGTAGTGAAAAGCTGCTTAGAATTTCCAGTATTTTTATTGATGAGGTTGGAATAAAATTTAGAGAGTGCACCCTTCAAGGACTTAAGGTAAGCCTTTTGATGGTCGCGGAAAGCAAGCTTGTGAACAGTTTGACCAGACTGTTTACAGCGGCGCTCCAGGACACGGCCCTCAGTTTTCATTTGCCGCAGTTCCTGTGTGAACCAGGGGGCAGAGCGTTCAAAGTTGACTTCCCGTGTCCTAATAGGGGCATGGAAGTCAAAAACACTGCTTAGAGATCTATTATAGTGATTCACCAGTCCGTCCACAGTTGCAGAGGCTGGGCAGTTGATATTGTATTGAAGATCTACAGTGATGGAGGTTGGGTCAAGTTTTTTCCAGTTCCGAAAAGATATTTGGCGCTTGGGTCTGATGATGGGCAGCGAAAATGTAAAGGCCATAGAGACCAACTTGTGGTCAGACACACCCAGATCTTTTACCTCCAGGCTGTTTATGGAGGCCGCATCAGTAATGACCAGATCTAGGGTGTGGCCCTTGGTGTGCGTAGGAGCCTTCACATGTTGCTGGAGACCAAGACAATCAATTAGACTCAGGAACTCTGTTGCCAGATGACAAGATGGTTTGTCAATATGGATATTAAAATCACCAAGAATAATAATTTTTGTTGACATGGAACAGAGTGATGTGAGTAAATCATGTATTTCAGGGAGAAATGAAGAATCTGGTTTGGGGGGACGGTATATGAGAAGCACTGTCATGGAGTACGGGGGTTTACATTTAAAGGCTAAACATTCCATTGAGGTAAGATCAGGCAGTGGGACGGGAGAGAGTTTCAGTTCGTCCCGATGAATGACGGCCAAACCACCTCCACGTCCGGAACTGTGTGCTTTTTCCATATAGCCATAGCCCTGAGGGCAGGCTTCATTAAGTACTGAGTAGTCCCCTGTTTTGAGCCAAGTTTCCACTAGGCACATGAAATCTAGACCTTTATCCAAAATATGGTCATGGATGAGCAGGGATTTATTAGTGAGGGATTGTGTGTTTAGTAATTCCATAGTGGCAGGAGACAGAGCTGATGGTGAAAGTCTCTGTAAGCTCCGCAGTACACTGTGATCCACTCCATGTTTTGTATTTCTCCCAGCACTAGAGGCTCTCAGAGGGAGAAGGTGGGGTTCAGGGTTGATACATATTCCAAGTGCGGCAGTGTTCTGATGACGTCGCTGGTGTGCGACACGCGCATCTGAAGACCAGATAGAGGGGATCGTCGATGTACCATGGAAATGGTAAACAAAGTTTTTTCGAGCACTTCTGTGACAATATCGAGGTCGGCGCAGAAGTCCAAGTTGTCCTATGGCTGTAATGCAAGGTGGAGTAGTGTTCCTGTTGAGACTCAGCAGTTGAGAAGTGGAATATTTCAACATCATGCCGGACGCTGGTGACGTTAGCCCGGTGCTAATCGCAATCAAGTTGAGCCAGGGCAACAGCAGCAGTCTTCCAGCAACAAAAGACACCGGTATGTAATATGTGTAATATACTAATTAAAACAAATAGTTAAAAAGTAAAAATAAAACGGTTTAAAAATAGAATAAAACAGACAGAGAAGCGGCAGCCAACACGCGCACAGCGTACTCTCACATCATCACAGTTCAGATAAGCTAAGCTCAATATAATTATTGTCCACATATTAATGGAAAGATTTGTGTTTCCGTTATGTTTGTTATTTTTGATGAATGATGGCATTGTTTTATACACGTCTGCTTTGCTCATTGACATGAAGCCGAAGCACCGGCGGTGGTTATATGGAGTAACGTTAGCGAAAAATGACATGTTGTTCGGTTCCAGATTTCGATACCTAAGGAGTTAACTCGTCAATGTCAGTGCTCAAACAAATAACGTTACATATGAAATGCACATACACGCAAACGTGTTATGTTTTTTTCATAATAGTGTATGTAGGTTCATTTGTATTATGGCTTTTAGTTTGCAGTCTTAATTATAACAATGAAATCACACTATCAGCTTGTTGTATTTGTATTGCATTTGTTTCATTCAGATTTGTCAAGAGTTCACTTGTGTGACCGCCAAGGACCTGATGGGAACATTTAAAGCTGCCCTTGAGATGTTCACCCCTCGTCTGCTGAAATTGTATCGAGAGATGGAAACCCCTTTGGAAATGCTTGACAAACAGGTTGTTATATTGACTACAAGGCCTTTTCTTCAGTTTTTCCACTAATATTTAAACCATTCATCAAGAAGGAACTACCAAGCTAGCACTCTGCACTTTTGATGTAATATAACTTAATTATTTTTTTGTATCATCTACATTGGTGAGCGAGTTCCATCTTGATTGACTATTTAATACAGTAATATTTAAAGGATACGTTAACGGTTTTGCACTTTGAGCCCCCTCTCTGGGTTGATGAAATAGAGTGTTTGACACCAGAATTTTGACTATTGGTCCAGTCTTATAATAATAATAATAATAATTCATTTTATTTCATGGCGCCTTTCAAGACACCCAAGGACGCCTTACAGTTGAAAATTAAAACAGGACATTAATACTAGCCCAACAATAATATCATAAATAAAAGCAAATTAATAAGTACAATCAAAAAATAAAGTAAAATGAAGTCCTGATGAAAATCTATGTAGAATAAGCTAATCTAAATAGATGGGTTTTAAGTTGAGATTTGAATTGAGGAAGAGAGTCTAATTGACGAATGTGAGATGGGAGAGAATTCCAGAGACGTGGTGCAGAGCAGCTGAAGGCTCTAGCACCCATGGTGCTCAGTCTGAATGTTGGAACAGATAAAATACCAGAAGTGGAGGAGCGAAGTGTTCGAGGAGGATTGTACGGAAGAAGCAGATCAGAGAGGTATGAGGGGGCCAGATAATGGAGAGCTTTGAAGGTAAGCAGAAGAACTTTGTAATTGATCCGGTAAGGAACAGGAAGCCAGTGGAGCTGGGTAAGAAGCGGTGTGATGTGGTCAGTTGATCTTGTGTTGGAGATAATACGAGCTGCAGAGTTCTGAATGGATTGCAAGCGATGGAGGAGTTTATTTGTGGTGCCAATGAGGAGAGCGTTGCAATAGTCAATGCGGGATATGATCAGAGCCTGGACAAGGACATGTGTATTGTGCTGGGAGAGGGAAGGTCGGAGTCTCGAGATGTTGCGAAGGTGAAAGTAAGCAGTCCGAGTAATATTACTGATGTGAGGACCAAAGGAAAGTGCGCTGTCTAGGATGACGCCAAGACTTTTGACTTGGGAGCAGATGGGAATCGGAGAGCCATCAACAGATATGTTGAACAGATGATTTTTGGAGAGTGTAGCCTTAGAACCAACGAGGAGAACCTCACTTTTATTTCCATTTAGTTTGAGAAGGTTGATTGACATCCAGCTGCTGATAGCTTGTAGACAAAAGGTGAGGGTGGAGGGGGGAAGATAAGTGTTTGGTTTTGTGGAGAGGTAAAGTTGAGTATCATCGGCGTAGCAGTGAAAGTTGATCCCAAAGTGACGGAGAATGTTGCCAAGAGGTAATATGTAGATGATGAAGAGCAGTGGTCCCAGCACTGAACCCTGAGGAACACCATGTTTGACTGTAGAAGTTTTTGATGTGACATTTTTTCCCTGAATGAACTGTTTTCTATTATGTAAATATGACCTGAACCAGACTAGTGCATTGTTAGTGATCCCAATGTCAGCCAGACGTTCCAACATAATTTTGTGAGAGATGGTATCAAATGCGGCAGTGAGGTCAAGTAGAATTAAGATAGTTAAAAGGCCATTGTCAGCTGCAAGTAAGAGATCATTTGTGATTTTTACCAGGGCTGTTTCAGTGCTATGATTGTGACGAAAACCAGACTGAAAAGGTTCGTAGAGATTATTGTTGTGTAGGTGAGCTTGAAGTTGAGTAACTATGGTCCGTTCCAAAAGTTTGGTGATAAATAGAAGGTTTGAAATGGGACGATAGTTGTTAGGGTCATTAGGATCCAAACCAGGTTTCTTCAGAATAGGGGTGACAGAAGCAGTTTTGAGAGATGTGGGAACAGTTGAAGTAAGCAGAGAAGAGTTGATTATGGATGTTATGATAGGTGAGATAGAGGGCAGGCAGATTTTGACCAGGGTGGTAGGGATAGGGTCAAGCGAACAGGAAGAATTCTTGGACTTAGTGATGAGTCTAGTGATTTCTTCAACTGACGTAGGCTGGAAAGTTGATAGGATGGAGAAAGGTGGGTCGAGTGTGGTAGTCCAAGATGGGCAGCTATATGCAGAGGTAACAGAGTTCAACTGGTGGTGAATATCAGTAATTTTTGTACTAAGAAAATCCAAGAATGAGTCACATTGAGCTATGGAGGTCAAATGACTTGCAGTGACAACAGGCTTAAGTAGATTATTAATAGTGTAAAATAAAATCCGAGTGTTGTTTTCATTTGTATTGATAATATCAGAATAAAAAGAGGATTTAGCAGCAGTCAAAGCACTTTTATATGAGAGAAGATAATCCGAATACATTTGTAGATGGATGGTTAGACCAGTTTTCTTAGACAGTCTCTCCAGCCGTCGACCCATGGTTTTCATATGTCGGAGTTCAGGGGTGTACCATGGAGAAGACCTGGTAAATGAGACCAGACGAGTTTTCAAGGGAGCTAAGGAGTTTAGTGAATGGGATAAACAGTCATTGTAATGATCCACCAGGTTAGCAGTACAGAGTGAGGGGGTTGTAGGACAAATAGAGGTATTAACTAATCTATTAAGATCATCTGGGTTAATGTTTTTAATATTACGGAATGATATGGGGCGCTTCAAATTTAATTTAGGGAGTGGCAAAATGATATCAAAGAAAATCATTTTATGATCAGAGATGGGAAGCTCCATGGAATTTAAGTTGCATGGAGTAACTCCTAAGCAACAGACTAAATCTAAAACATGGCCTTTATTGTGAGTTGGGAAATTAATATACTGGGTAAGGCCAAAACTATCTAAAATTTATCTGAAATAAATTCTTTAGTGCAGGTGTCAGTTTGTTAATCACAATGGATATTGAAGTCACCCATTAAAATGATATTAGGACACAATGCACATAAATCAGATAAAATAGCAGTAAGTTCACTAATAAAAACTGCAGAAGGTCTTGGAGGACGGTAGATGGACACAATAAGAGTTGGGGTACGACCATTCAGTTGAACAGTCAGGATTTCAAACGAAGACGGCTTTGTAACAGTAACTGGCGAGACTTTGAGTTTCTCGCGATAGATTAAAGCGAGACCACCACCTCTTCCCGAGAGGCGTGGTTTGCTGGTGTAAACAAACTCAGGAGGTAATGCATGGTTGAGGTGGAAGTAATCCTCAGGCTGTTGCCAAGTCTCAGTAAGACACAAAAAGTCGAGTTTTGAATCCACAATAATGTCCGCGATTAAAAGTCCTTTATTGGAGAGAGATCGGACATTAAAAAGTGAACATTTTATTCCTTTAAATGAAACAGCGGGGTCAACTAAAAGAGGAGCTAGTACACTATGGTCCACCTTTCTCTCTGTGCTGTGTGGTTTGCGATGACCAGTAGACCAAAAAGAGCTGATGGAATTAGAGTTGTCATATGAGAAGTTCCTGTGGGATCCACGGTGGATGTATTTTGGTCGGCGAAGAATATCACGTTGGGTGAGGAGGCAGGACGAGGCCGCTGAACGTAATCGAAGCCGGTGGAGTTCTGCTGCCGAGTAAGACAGCCGTGGGATGGCTGTTACGATGGTGACAAGCAGTATAATCCAAAGTAGCATTTTAAACGTCCACATATTGCCGCCTTGGCGATGGTGCAGGATGGGAGGCTCCGATAGCAGGCAGTAGATCGGTAGCAAACAGTTGACGTGGAAACGTTAGCAGCAGGGTAAGTCGTAAATGTTGCCAGACATAGACTTAACAAATAGTACTAATTCAAAGCAAACGTTCAGCAATCAGCAGCAGGTTGAGTCGGATATTGCCAGTGTAACCGGCAGATATAAGGCCATACTAAGGTTGTCCTTCTGTGCTCACCGTACCCTCGTCCCCTCTGCCACGCCCCTAGTTAGCGTGTAAGCGGCTAGCTATTCGCTAGTGTCAAAACACTGTTGCATAAAACTGGCACATCAGGGGGAAAACGGAGTGAATCTCCGTTGTGTACGTCTTTTCTAAACTGTTCGCTGTGCTGTTGCCTGTGAGAGGTATGTGTCACCACTCCATTTCAATTGAAAACATGTGGTTTGCACTAGTGGTGTGTAAAATGTAACTGTTTGATAACAGGTATGTGACGGCGTACCAGACGCTTCCGGGTAGCATATTGTTGAGCTACCGAAGGTCTGTGCTGGAAGACGATATATGTACGCGCACTCTGTTTTGCCTTTTGGAACGCCAGTCAAGGTAACATTGGCTGTATGGCTCACAGTAATAACGTTCCTTAGGTAATCTGTTTGTATATGTATGTGTGTGGTAAATCGATTATTTTAATCTGAAATGGGCTATTTTGTATGTAAACAATGCTTGTGTAATTTCTCATGTAGGTTTGCACACGGGGAGGTAACTGGAATCCGATTTCCATCTATGTGGAATGTTGTACCCATAGAGGTAAAAGGAAATGTGTTTTTTTGTATTTGTATCACTGAGTGAGTGATCCTGGTTTGAGTCACATTTATTATATGTAATAGATTTTAATTGTGGTTGTTTCTCTCTTCAGAAAAAGTGTCACTGCTGCTTTGCCTCTTGTACATTTGATTTAAGTGATATCCCTGCCTCATTTTTTTGTTCTCTTTATTTTTGTGTTATTTCGTTTGCCTGTCTGATCTGGGCTAAACACCGGCGTGGCTGGTTTTCATTTGTTTTCCCTTTTTTTGTGTGTTGTTGTTGCATGTCAGCAGTAAGTGGGGTATTGGCTGCCCCAGTAGCTTGTGGTGGTAATGAATGCTAACCTTTTAGATTAGCTGATTTCTGACCTAATCAGTCAGGCTTTAATAGTAACATCATTCTTTTTTTTCTCTTTTGAGAACCAGAGGGTTGAAGCTGTGTCGGATCGGAGTCCTCCTCTTCGCGCACCGCACACCGCACACCGTATTTGTAGTGGTAACATTCACCTCACCAATTGCAGTGATTATATTTTGTAGTGAGTGTGTGTATGCGTGTGCCTCTGTGTGAATAGGCAATTGAATCAGCAGCACGGGTGGTGTGTCGGTCTCACTCCTCTTCCAGGACAGGTAACTCCTTCTAAGCAGCTGATCCATTAACCCTCTGGGGTCTGAGGTGTTTTTAAGGCCTTTGAGGTGTTTTGACATGCTCTGACATTTGTGCTTATTTCAGCTACTTACAACATACCATTGGCCAACATGGAATTTGGCTGTATTCAGCACAAACTCTGCTACAATAATATGTGAGCAAAATAGATGTACATGTTTGCATTTTATAGAAAAAAAATATTATGCGTGGTTAGTAAGTTTTGGGAAAAAAATTGTCACCGCAATAAGGCCATATAACACATACTGAACAGTTGTCCACAAGACTTTTGAGTTACTATTCTTGTAGGCTAGAATTTTTACTACAAAATGATGTGAAAATCATTCTTACCACTCTTTCACAAACAACAATATAACAATTAAAATGTTGTAAGTCAGTTTTTGTGTCAGCACTGCTGTATGCGTGGGAGTGTCAATGGCCATGAATATTAATGAGATTCCCACCAGGGGAGACAAAAGACACTCCCCCAAAGGCTAATGCCCCCATCAATGTGCTGTGAGGCAACCTGAACAAAGAATGACAGGAGATGCAAAGGTTTGGTTTTTCAATCTGTTTTATTGTAATTCCTAGAACACATTACTATTTTTTATATTTTTTAAAATATTAAGCAGCACAACTGTTTTCAACATTGATTTTTTTTAAATAAATCATCATATCAGAATGATTTCTGAAGGATCATGTGACACTGAAGACTGAAGTAATGATGAATCACAGAAATGAATAACATTTTAAAATATACAGTTAGGCTATTTTAGACTGTAATACTATTTCACAATATTACTGGGTTTTTTGTTTGTTTGTTTTTTAATCAAATATACGCAGACGTGATGAGCATCAGAGACTTCTAAAACATTAAAAAAGTTTGCAAACTTTTGATGGATACCTGTATAAAATTCTACATATACCCATCCATTTATATTGGCTGATAACACAATCAAAGAAGCTGTATTATTATCATTATCGATCACTAATGGCCATGGATAAAAAAAAAGACAAAAAGTTTTTGTAATTTCACACAAGAATGGGTACTTGTATATTATGACGATGTAAACACAATTACATTTCATCTGTAAATATTACGTCTGTGCACTTACTCAGTATGATTCTCGATCGCACTGAGAACTGAACGACACCTGCGTGCTCCTCTGCGGTGCTGGAGAAGGAGAGCGTGATGCAGACACAATCCTACAACAACAACAAAAACTGTTAGCATACATAATCCAAAGTAAACTGTGGGCAATTAATGGGTATGGACGCACAATGTATATCTCTTGATGGGCCATAGGACGGAGAAATATCTATTTATGGGCCATACACCGCGAGAATCTGCTGATGGGCCATAACGTATAGACCGCGCGCATTTAGAGCATTTCAAACATTTACACCTGTATTCACAATCATCTGTGCAGTATTTTAGCAGGATAAGCAGTGTCATAGGCTAACCAAAACAGAACATTTATATATAAAAATATAATGTCTAGTATTTAGACAGTATTTTACCGGAAGCTGAAATATATTTGCACTAAATCACATTATATTTAGGCTACACCTAAGCAGATATTCGCAAATAAGCTACATTACGCATAAGCTAATCAAAACTGAGTGAAATATATTTAATATACAAATGTTTAGAGAGTAACGTTATCATATTGAAAGTTTACACTTGAGCATGTACACGAATGTTATATTGTAAGGCAATACTAAGCAAAATATAGTCTGAAAACATGAGTTATATGATCAGAAAAAGAATTATATAACACTAAACAATATAACACTTACTCCGAACTTGTATCCTCGGCGGGATCAATTCTCTCTTCAAAATGCAGCCGTTCGTCGTCTTGAGTTGCAATAATCTTCCTCTGAGGGAAAGGTGAATTCTTCCTCGCTGTACAGAATCATCTGGCGGCCTCTTTACCGGAGTAGCGTGCCCGCTGTGCCATCCTCAAAACGCGATGAACTATCAGCGAATCTCATGAAGAAACTTTGTGTTTTTATGGCATTGATCGGGGGCGTGTGCGATGCATATAGATCACCTAAACTATTTACATGTGAATAGCGCCGGGGGCGTGGCGGCCTCAACTCATTAAAAATAATGAGGGGAGAAAGAAAAAACTGGACCTCTCCTTGGTTTCAAACGGATTACATAAACTGTGAGTATTTGTTTTTTATATAAATTACTTCATTTAAAAGAAGAGAATTCAAGCTTCATAAAGAAAAATCTCTCGTGCCTGTGTGACAAGTATTCGCGGAGTTACAGTTAATCTTAGGACGTGTTTCAGAATGGACTTCACAGACAGAGAGAACGCAGAACTCGCATCATGTTCGTTTTTCTTTATTTGGCGAAAAGCACAACACTTTGTTTTTATTGCGAGTATCCACAAAAAAAATAGACACTTAACAGGATCTAATGATGTATAACACTTAAATGTAAGATCAAAATCAACAGAGTATTTTGAGTCTCTTTTGCACTGATAAGAAAAAAAGCGAGCAAATCACGCCGGCGTGATTTCAGACCCCAGAGGGTTAAAGCCATTATTCTTCTTGTACATCTTCAAAGTCCTGGTGGCAGCCACTACCTCCCGCTGACCGGCCTATGGGGCCTACTCAGTGTCATCATTCTGAGAAACAAACCCCAGACTGTTTTTACTGCATTATTTAATAAACATTGTTATACTTTTATACGGCAATACTACGTCTCTGTTATTCCTTCAATATCTGTGTGTGGGAGCCCCCTTGTCTCAAGTAAGGTGTTGGAGGTCTACCTAAATTACATCTTGGTGTGAAAGTCCCCAAGTGGCGTAGTCGAGCACCCTAGAGTCAAAACCTTAATCTTATGACTCCTGTGGTCACACCAGACATAGACTTAGCGTATAGTAAAATTCAAAACAAGCGTTCGTTTGGATGAGCAGCGGCAGCAAGACACGCCAGCGTACACTACAGTCTTGAGCTTTTGGCTGATTTAGAATCGTCCCTGCCATGCTTCAGAATGGCTAGCTACATGCATTCACAAACCTGTCTTTAAATCAACCCTAAACGTTCATTTTCAAAGATGTGCAACTCACCGATTGGTTAGTGGTGTTCGTTGACTGTTCGTCAAACACTCTATTTCATCCAAGATAACCCAGAAAGGGGGCTCAAAGTGCAAAATGGTGAGCTTATCCTTAAAAGACAAAAAGAAACACTAACAAACTAACAGAGGCTGCAATTATTTTATCTGCCTACATGCACAATTGTAGAAATGGGAATACAAATGGAACAGGTACAAGCACAAGTGCACATGCACACATGCAAAAGTACATTTGACAGAGCTAAACAAAAGTATTTGTTTGTCTTTATTCTTCCAAAACAGACACCTGACATCACATGTCATCGCAGACAGGCAGCTGTGGAAGGTCTTCCCATGTTTCTGCAGGAGAATACTGGGAAGCTTTTCTCTAGATGCCTGGTGAGTGCAGCTCGGAAGACCTTCAGCTTTTAGTAGTGTTCTTTAGCAAAGAGGCCATACACAAATAGACATCACACTTTATTGACTAGTTTTCTACAGGACATTATTTCAGTGGTGTTTTTGTTTTGTCAGGCAACTGATGAAGATGACAAACTGATGAAAGGCATCAAGATGGCGGATTCACAGTGCTCGATGATGATGACGACGCAGTCATTAATATTGCCCTTGTGTTGGAGGAAACCATTGTCCTGAAAGACATCCCAGACTGTGCTTGCGTATATTTTTGGCTTGCTTTATGCCCTCAACATGGAGTTTCCAAAAGACATCAGGTATACCTTTGAAACTATCCAGCACATTTTCATGGAAATGTGCAATTCCACCAATTGCTCACAGCGTGTCCGGAGCTTCAAGACCAAGCTGTTAAACCAGTGATTAATTTTCCATGGGGAATATTTATTTGATCATGTCTGTTCATTTATGTTTGGATATTTTGTAAGTCTTCACATAGACCACCTTATAGTTTTTATGTTGTTCCTTTATTTTGACTAAAAACAAATCTGTTATTTGTAGCTGTCATGTAACTGTGACGAGACTATTGATTGTTTCTCAGTAGAAGCAAGCTTTGTTTCAGCATTGCTGTTATAGTCTGCATCTGGGCTGGTGTGGCAAGTGTCCATGGGGAAGATTTCTTTTGTCATGTCTGTTCATTTATTATGTAATGGATAATGTATAGTGAGGCGGTTGTTGTAGCGAATACCACCCCGACAGGCTGACTAGGAGCCTGACGCAAAGCGGAGGGATCTTAATCAGCCTGAAGGGTGGTATTCGCTATAACAACCGCCTCGCTATACATTATCGCACTTATTACATGGCTACCTACCAAATAAATCAATAATTTGACTCAAAATATTGATTTAAAAAGGAGTTTATTGATTTAAAAACGATTGTATTGCTTCCGCTAAAGAAAATAGTCCAAAATAGTACCAGAAAATAGTATTTTAGAATATTACTAAAATAATAATCGTCTCTGAACTGCGTCCATGGCAACGTACTGTTTTTCATGGCAACGGTGTGTTATACTAAGCAGCGTCTGTTATCAAGAAATAACACACCGCATTCTACATTGGAATTCTACCAAGCCATGTAATAAGTTTGGATATTTTGTAAGTCTTCACATAGACCAGCTTATAGTTTTTATGTTGTTCCTTTTGATTTCCCCAACTTATTGACATGTGCCTTATTTGCTCTGCACACAAGTGCTTTATTTGAAATAAAACCTGATGTATTTGAATTGGGTATAAGATTACTTGTTTACATTGCCCATATTATGATACTGAAACCTGATGTATTTGCTTTGAGCATAAGATTACTTGTTTACATTGTGGAATTGTAAAGCTATTTGTGCCAAAGTCGTTTAAATAAACATGCATAAATTAACCGGTTTACTGTCAGTGGATGATTTAATGTGGAGGGGGGTAATTTAAACTTAAAATAGTAAGTTATTACAGACTTGAAAGTTCCAGTAACTTGAATTAAACAAACTTAGTTGTCAGAACTTGAAAAACGTAGCTGACGCAACTTAATAATTGTAGTTCTTCAAAACTTAAAAAATTAAGTTGATATCTTCAACGCAAAAATTCTGTGCAGTCGGTTGCCTTGAAAATTTGAGTTGAACTAACTTTTTCTTTTTTACAGTGTATAAAGAAGGAAGGATGACACTCTGCAGGCACTTTGTATGACTGTATGACTGATGACCTTTTCTTGCAAGAAAATAAATAACCTTTAAAGACAATTGGTACATGTTTGTCTCTTATTCAGTGATGTAAAATTGTTTGCCACTACACCTGTTTGCAGCTTCTACAGCAAACAGACCTCAATTGTATGGGGTTTACAAAAATGTTTTGAAACCACCAAAGACACAAGATAGAGGTAAACTGCCTGCCTTTACTACTGTACTTCAAATGTGAAAAATCGAACAATAGTTAAGTTTAACCATTCAAAAGTTTTAGAATCGTAAAATTTTAAAACGTCTTTCTGCTCACCAAGGCTGCATTTGTTGTATCCAAAATACTGCAAAACAATAATATTGCAATTATATTACAATTTAAAATGGCTATGTGAATGTACAGTAGAATGTAATTTATTCCTGTGATCAAAGCTGAATTTTCAGCATCATTACTCCGGTCTTTAGTGTCACATGATCCTCCAGAAATCACTATAATATGATGATTTGATGCTCAGGAAACATTTATGATTAATATCAGTGTTGAATCAGTTGTGTACCATTTTTTCAGGATTTTGTGATGAAGCATTTATCTGAAATAGAAAGCTTTTGTAACATTATAAACTACCATTCAAAGGTTTGGGGTCAATAAGAATTTGACTTTTTATGGGGGGTGGTATTAAAGAAATGATTGCCTTTATTTAAAGGTGCCCTAGAATGGGGTTATTTTATTATTTTATAATGTTTCCTGGGTTGCCCTGATAGTGTTAGTATGTTTAACTAATTTACATGATTTAGAAATAAAAGGCCTTTTTCCTAGCCTGATTTTAGCCTCTGATTTGAACGCTCTGTTTGAAGGGGCGTGTCTGCTTTGATACTTCAGTGTAACCGGCTGCTGTGATTGGCTGCTGTGGGATTCAGTGTAACCGGCCTCTGCTGTGATTGGCTGACATGCTTGCATATGAAATAGCTACGTATTACATGTGAAACTCTCTCGAATACTTTTACTACAGCTATTAAACATTTTTACTATTACAGCTATCGAGATTAACGAATCGTGAGATGTTTATAAAGTATTTAAATCTATTTCCATCACATAAAATGTTGCCGTGATGAGGATTGAGCAGATGACACTGAAGATCTTATCATTGCAACGCAGTTTCTGCACTCTCTCTAATGCTTTCACCAATGCAAACACGATGATGTAATACAGTAAGAGCTTCGTGGTGCAGAGCCTGGAACATAACATTTATATGCCATTTTCCCTATGATCCTCGCTTGTTTCTTCACCTGCAGAACTTCCGATGGTTCGGCTGCGCAGTTCCGCCTGTCATTGAACATGGGCTGGCATATGCAAATCTTTGGAGGCGTACATATTAATGATCGCGACTGTTGCGTCACAGTCGGTGTTATGTGGAGATTCGCCTGTTTTTCAGGGGTGTTTTTCAAAAACGAGATTTAAATAAGAAGGAGAAAACAACGGTTTTTGAGACTCACTGTATGTCATGTCCATGTACTGAACTCTTGTTATTTAACTATGTCAACATAAATTAAATTTCACATTCTAGGGCACCTTTAAAGGTGCAGTGTGTAGATTTTAGTGGCATCTAGCTGTTCGGTTGTGAGTTTGCACTAAGGGCTCCGCCCACTGCTCACCCCTCCCTTTCGAAGAAGCTACGGTGGCTAAAAGGGGACAAACATATCGTCGTCTGAGACAGCAGAGAATAGCCAGAGTAAGCCAAGAGTGTGTTACATTGTCACTGTTTCTGTACCACAGTCCATTATCAACCACATCATGGATAATATTTACAAAGCCATAGTCAGGTGAGGATCAAAGGTCTTAATATAAAATATAATAATAGTAATCAGCTGATTATCTCACGAACGTAACCAGCACATTTCTCCCCACATAGCAAACCCATAATACAGCGAGGGAGAAGAACCACATGAAACTATCCAACTACATATTTTTTCTAACAGGGTAGTAAAAGTTTAGCTGGCTAATATGAACTGTTATGCTGTAGGGCTGTGGCTGAGCTGGTTAAAGCATAAAGCATTGTTTATTCTCGACGCGTCCGCATGAGCCAAAAGGTGCGTGCGGCAAAAATGACGTGATTGTAACAGCGCGCGCGCCTCCGCATCTCTTAGACACCATTTACTACACACAAATTAATAAATAACAATGAATAAAAATATTGTTTTTTTTTCTCTGTTTTTGAAAACTCTTCGCGATCGACTTAAAATGCTTCCAAGATCGACTTGTCGACCGCGATCGACGGGTTGGTGACTCCTAACGTTACTGTTTTACGGTCAATAGTACTAATCAGCTGATTGTCAAAGCCATAACACAGCGAGGGAGAAGAACTAAGTTACATCAAACAATCCAACTACATATTTTACACCACTGACAAGGGATAGTCACTACTCACGGTCTAGCTTCTAGGTTTCTGCGACTTCTCTTTCAAGGTATGAACGAAACGCGCTCTGTAGCGCTGTGTGTTCGCTGTCGGCTACGGTAGAAACATGACATCACAATATGTCGACCTTCATAGAAGGGGGTCCCGCGGTTATGTAGATATAAATGCCTCATTCTAAGGTAATAAAAACATACGGTGTCCACGTTCGTTTTGCTGTTTTTATCAAAATAAAAACCATTGTAAACTATTTTAAATGTCTGCTTTGCTCATCCAGCACGAGTTGCAATCGCACACAGTGCAGTAGGAATCACACTTTACACTTTACTCGTGCGATGATGGATTCGTTGCGCAACAGAGCCTAAACATCTGATAAATGCCTTATATTGTAGAATGCGCGAATTTCTGAACTTTTAATCGGAACGCAATACAAATGAACACAAACGCACTAGCCTAACTCACTCGCTCACTCGATTCTCTCTACCCGGCCTTTTTTCAAACTCACCACCAAAAGTCTGCACTTATTATTTGCACTTAATGAGACTAAGAATTTCTTTTAAATTTTTTTGCAGTATCTATTTCAACCGCTAGTTGTCAATCTCATACTGCACCTTAAAAAAGCTTTCTAATTCAAATAAATGCTATTCTGTTAAACTTTCTATTCAAAGAATCCAGAAAAATGGTACACAACTGTTTGCAACACTGATATTATTCATGTAAATAAATAAATGTTGTATAATATGCATTAAATCCTCATATTATAGTGATTTCTGAAGGATCATGTGACACTGAAGACTGGAGTAATGATGCTGAAAATTCAGCTTTGAACACAGGAATAAATTACACTTTACTATATATTCAAAAAGAAGACTTTTTCACACAAAAAATATATATATTTCACAATATACTGTTTTTGCTGTAGTTTGGATCAAATAATTGCAGGCTTGGCGAGAAAAAAAACCCCATTAAAAAAAAACATTCAAAAATCTCACTATTCTAAAACATTTAAATGGTAGTGTATTTGAAATCAGTAACAGATTGTTATGAAACTTTTAGCTTCATTAAATGAGTTTAAGTTTAATAATCATTTTGACTAAACAATTCCAGTAATTTCAATTAAGTTTTTTCCCCTTTTTAATGCACAATTATACGTCTAGATTAGGAGACAAAGTCTGGTTACTAACATTCTCATATTCAAAATATATTCTTCTGTGTTCAACAGAGGAAAAGAAACAACTTGATGGTGAGAAAATTACACAATTTTCATTTTGGGGTGAACTATGCATCCTCAACTCAAACATTTCAGTAAATTGTAAAAGACTTTGTTCTCCTCAAAAGTGAAACGCTCCATAGCCTTGATGAAGGCTCTTCCAGAGATGTTCCCATCACCTGTAGCCCCACCAAAAAAGATGGGACATGCATGTGGAACAATGCTGCATGTCCTTGAGGTAAGACATACAACCTTATTTATATTTCTACAAGACCAAGAGAAATAGAGAAGTGGTCATTTATATCAAGATGTACTGCTCAGTCATTTTTCCTGTTTGTGATTCAATCCATGCTCATGATGCAACTTCCTCCTACAAAAAAGCCACTTCGGAGTGGAAAAAGTTCATTGGGGAGTATTGAAAAAGTTCATGATCTGACTTAGGTCTTTTGATCACTAATTGTTGACAGCAGGTGACTTAGTTCTAAAATAAAATAAAAAAAGCTGTTTTGTTTTTTTGTTGTTATCAATTTTTGTTAACAACACTGTCTCAGTATTAGTGTAACCTTAGCCAAGATTTGTTTTTTAAAAGCTTACCAATTGCTGTAATATGATGCATTGCAGTAATTTTCAAACAATTGTTGGCTTTCCTTTTGCTGTTGGAGTTCATAAAGCAACATTAAGAGCATGTTTGTTGTACCTGATTTATTGATTGCATCTCTTTTCAGAGCTTATTTTTAGCACTATTCAATTCAATTCAAATTTATTTGTATAGCGCTTTTCACAATACACATTGTTTCAAAGCAGCTTTACAGAAAGTGCATTAAAAATGTACATAGAAAATACAGTTAGTTCATGTATTAATTTAGGGCATAACATATCGCCGGCGTTGAGTCGTCTCTCCACAGGCGTTTAGTCGTCTCATCACAGGCGTTTAGTCGTCTCTCCACAGGCGTTTAGTCGTCTCATCACAGGTGTTGGATCATCCGAAGTCTCCGTCAGAGGCTGGATACAAACTGGAGCTGACGAACGCTATTTACCTTGGGACTTGCGTCCCGAGATAACAGCAGAAAGGCAAATGAGAAATAATTAGCATAGCTGATGTTCATAATATTAATGCATTCGATCTGATTCGGCAGTAGTATTAAAGGTAAGCATTATGTGAATGCTTGGTTAAAGAGATGCGTCTTTAATCTAGTTTTAAACTGGGACAGCGAGTCTGAGCCTCGAACAATATCAGGAAGGCTATTCCAGAGTTTAGGAGCTAAATGTGAGAACGCCCTCCCTCCTTTGGTGGACTTAGATATCCTAGGAATGACCAGAAGCCTCGAATTTAGTGATCTTAAAGAGCGTGACGGATTGTAGGGCGATAGAAGATCCGTTAAATAGACTGGAGCTAAACCATTTTGGGCTTTATAGGTCAGTAGCAATACCTTGTAATTGATACGGAACTTAATAGGTAACCAATGTAGAGATGATAAAATTGGTGTTATATGATCATATTTTCTTGATCTAGTAAGAACTCTAGCGGCTGCATTTTGGACTAACTGTAGCTTGTTTATTGAGGATACAGGACAACCAGCTAATAAAGCATTACAGTAATCTAGTCTCGAGGTCATGAATGCATGAACTAACTTTTCTGCATCAGAAACGGATAGCATGTTACGTAGCTTAGCAATGTTTCTAAGGTGGAAAAAGGCTGATCTTGTAACATATGAAATATGATTTTCGAAAGTCAAGTTGCGGTCAAGTATGACACCCAGGTCTTTTACTGTAGTGGATAAAGTAACAGGGCATCCTTCTAAATTAAAGTTGTATTGTAAGGGATTTTGTGGGTAGTTTTTTGGACCAATAAGTAATACCTCTGTTTTATCTGAATTTAATAGCAGGAAATTACACGTCATCCAGTATTTTATATCTTTAAGACATTCTGTCAAGTTAGATAAGTTAGTGGTTTCATCTGGCCGTGATGAAATATATAATTGAGTGTCATCAGCATAACAGTGAAAATTAATTCCATGTTTTCTTATAATATTACCAAGTGGCAGCATATATATTGAGAATAGTAGAGGGCCTAACACAGATCCTTGCGGTACTCCATAGTTTACTGACGTTATCTTTGATTTTTCCCCATTTAAACAGACACTACAGTCTAGAATGAGAGGGGACATTATTTAGTCTTATTTTAAGACTTTAAATACTTATTTTAAACCAAACCTTTACCTCAAAATAAGCCTGACACTCTTAAAATGTGTTTATATATATATATATATAAAGTCTTTACAATCACACACGGGCTTTGTCTCAGTGTTCTGGAGTATCAGAGCAGATCGTGTCCAAACTCAGATCAGAGACGTGACCCAAATCTGCCAACTTTTCCGGTCTCATTCATGGCTGATTCATAACTCATATTCACACCCTCATATTTTCAGATCCACAGTATTAAATGGTGTACAAGGCACTTTAAAAAAATACTATGTGTCATGAGAAGAGAATATAAAGATGTGAATGAAGCAGTTACACATTCATGCAGCCGATGTTTTTTAACGACCACAGAAATAAGACTCATCCATGGTGACAAAAAGCCTTTACAATCACTCACACACACACACACACGGGGGTTAGAAAGCCGTCAGAGTTATTTCCGTTTATATATTCACATTGATTCAGCCTGAACTTATTAAAATGAATCTGTAGCACAACTCACTTTGCAGTCACGAAATAAGTGACTCATCCATGGTGACAAAAAGCCTTTACAATCACTCACACACACACGAAGCACTCGATGTTGAAGCGTGTCGGACCCTATTAATTACAGTATGTTCTGTACTATTTATTAAGTGGTCCACCATCAACCATCCATATGTCCAATATATCGGTCTATAATACTGTGAAGATTGTTGAAAGTTTTATTGCTTTCCCTGCCTGTGAAATCCCAGCTTAAATCATTTTTTGGTGATTCACTGTTTTCTACATAAAATCATCCTAAATAAATGTAAAGAACATTCTATGAAAATATAACCTTGATGTCTTTAATATTGACTGAGTAAGGCTATGTCAAAGATCTGCTGAATTTCAGGCTCAGAAAATCATGTTTTTGAGAAATTCCGATTTAAAAAAAGCTTATTTTTAAAACTGCATTTAGTTTAACTCTTTTTTTATTGATGTTTTTCCAAGCAGAGAGAAAATAAAAGAAAGACAATACAGTGTTTGTTTCGACATATAGACCAAAAAAGGATGACATTAAGCAGAGGTATTTCTTACTCTCTGATTCAACAACAACAACAAAAACAAATGAACAAAAAACAAAAACACACACAAAAAAACAACTTTGCACCTTTTTTAAACAATCACTGCTAGCTGTCAAGAAAACCAAATACAATTTATTTCCTTTTTTATGTGCTCTATTTCTTCAGACGGACGAGAGAGAGGACAAAAACAGCAAGGGTCAAAAACAGAGTGGTTACGCAAACGGTTATAATAATTTTTTTTTTTTTAAAAGTGCCTTTAAAGAAAAGGTTGCCAAATCATGTGAAATTGTTCTGTTCTGCCAATTAATGTAAATATATTTTTTTCTATTTGAATAAACTGCAAAAGGTCATGCATCCAGTGAAAGTAGCTTGGTGGAAGAGGGTTTTTCCAGTTCATCAGTATAAGCCTTTTGGCAATTATTAAGCAAAAAGCTAAAGCGTTTGACTGTAAGGACGATAAGGACACATTTGCGGGATTAAGACCAAATAGTGTCACTAAAGGGCACGGTTCAACATCTAAAATAAAAACATCAGAAATTGACTTGAATTGAATATTGATGTCCAGAAAGAGGTCAACGCTGGGCAAAGCCAAAAGTATGATATAGAGTAGCTGGGGCTCGTCGACATCAGTCACAAGTAGGATCGAGATCCGGGTTTATTTTAAACAGTTTAGCTTTTGTCCAATATATTCTGTGTAACATAACAATATAAACAGTATTAGTGAGTGACGAGCGCAAATAGAGGTGGTATGTACACGACAAAGGGCCTTTGACCATTCCTCATCACTAAAAACATGATTAAGATCTGATTCCCAATTCTGCTTTATTTTAGACAAGGGTGAAAAATCTGAGAGTGCCGTAAATGAGAAAATAGTTTTGTAAATATTGGAGACCGCACCTTTAGAGACTTTTATTTCTAAAACTTGATCTATCTCTTGTTTCAGAGGTGCATGAGGAAAGTGAGAGAGTATAATGGGAAAATGGTTTGAAGTATAATGGGAAAATGTTATAGGAATAGATGAACATAACAAAGCATGTAAAGAGACTCGGTTACAAGAGTCGCTTTCTATTTCAACCCATGCCGGAACCCAATGACAAAGACCATAATGTGACTGACTCCAATATAAAATGCTATGAATGTTTGCTGCCCAGTAATAAAATAAGAAATAAGGAAGTGTGAATCCACCTAATCTTTTGGGTTGCTGAAGGAATAATTTCTGGATTCTTACTGGGCCTCCGTTCCAAATAAATTCTGAAATCACTCGATCTAGTGACTTAAAGAATGCTTTTGGTATAAATACTGGAATATTTTGAAATAGAAATATAAATTTGGGTAAAATATAAATTTTTATGGCATTAATTCTACCTACGAGTGAGAGTGGGAGAGTTCTCCACCTAGCAAAATCCTCTTTTGCTCTCTCCAAGATTGGAATAAAGTTATATTTGAAAAGATCTACGTTTCTGAGTTACTGTAACTCCAAGGTAACGAAAATGATCTGAGGCTGATATAAATGGAAGAGCTGATGCTAAAAGAGCTCTTACGACTGTGTTAATTGGGAAAAACTCGATCTTATGCGAGTTTATTTTATAACCTGAGACACTACCAAATTGTCCTAAAATACTCAAGACATGTGGAAGACAAGTTTCTGGAACTGAGATATATAACACTACATCATCAGCATAGAGGGACATTTTCTGTTGTTTTCCTGCTCTATGGATGCCAGTGATATTGCAATTAGTACAAAAAGAGATTGCAAGAGGTTCTATAACTATAGCAATCAAAAGTGGGGACAGGGGGCAGCCCTGTCTTGTCCCACGGTGAAGAGAAAAATATTCAGAGCTAATACCATTTGTTTTTATCGACGCCAAAGGGGAAGAATATAAGAGTTTTACCATGAACACAAGTTTATCACCAAAGCCACATTTGTTTTTTATGTATAAAATAAATAGTCGCACTCAACACGGTCAAAAGCCTTCTCTGCATCGAGAGAGACTAGGGCTTCTGGCATGTATGAGTCTGAGGAGGTGTAAATTATGTTCATCAGCCTTCTAAGGTTAAAGAAGATTTGTCTGTTTTTTATAAAGCCGGTTTGGTCCGGATGAATGATGTCTTGAATAACAGTTTCCAACCTTAGAGAGAGAATCTTGGCCAGGATTTTCACATCTACATTCAGGGAAATTGGGCGATAAGACCCACGATCTAGTGGGTTTTTATTGGGTTTCAAGATCAGTGATATTGACGCATGGAGGGAGGAAGATGCCCATTATTTAGAGATTCTTCGAAAACCGAAAGTAGTAGTGGTAGTGTCACGTTTTCACTGTTTAGTTTAGTTTTGTGATTTTGGTTTAGTCCTGTTAGTTTTCCCGCTCCTCTTTTGTGTTCAGTTTCATCACCTGTGTTTTGTTAATTAACCCATTAGCCCCTGTTCATTTAAGCCCTGTGTTTTCTCCCAGTGTTTGTTGGTCGTCGTCGATGTATGGTTGTGTTTACCCTGAAGTCCTGGAGTTTTGTTATTTTGTTCCTGTATGTTTGTTCCTGAAGTTTAAGTTTGTAAATAAATTAACTACTTTGAATTTCCTGCGTCCTCGTCTTCGGCTACCTGCACACAACCCTGACAGAACGACCAACCCTTAAAAAGAAAAGAAAATGGGCCGAAGGAGGAAAAACAAGAAGGTGAGCCCCTTTGAAATCCCAATCCTCTTCCAAGAGGAGCGCTCACTCGAAGAGTATGCGGGGCGGTACCTTGAGCTCTACGATGATGTGACGCTGGAGGAAGAAGAACTGACAAAGAGTTTCTGGTGTGGACTGAAGGACCCATTAGCCCAGATAATTCTGGTGAAGGACCTAAATATGTCGTTCTTGGAGTTCGTGGATCACACGCTGTGGGCATGTGGATCCAACTACCTTGTAGAGGATCTCCCACTCCATCCAGTTCCAAGTCTGGTATGCCCTGAGCCCGTCACCTGCACGCCAATGCCTGAGCCAGTGTCTGGGAAAACACAATTCTGCCTATTTGGTGAATTATTGAACACATTTAATTAAACAAAAACAGAATGAACACACAACATTAAATTAATCCATTAACACACAACTTAATTTTAACAAAAACTATTTATAATGATTGATATGTATATATAGAAATTATAGTGTTGTGTGTGTGAATGTATTATGTATGAATAATAATGTGTGTATAAACTATTTACATTTAATCTGAAACTATGTACATCTATCTATTCTATCTGTAGTTAAATAGTGACACAACACTTATGACAGCCACTCTCCGTCAGGGACAGTGTCTGCGTTCACACACGCCATGTGGAACCACAACTGGCAGAGGTCGCATTGGATCCAGTCATCCACCTCTGCATTGGACCCGGGTGGCAAAGTGTTTTTGCATATAGAGCAGTAGCTGCCATCATCCACTGCAGGTGCTACTCTTTTTGTTGTCTTTGCCCTTTTTGCTTCTCTTTTCTTCTCCTGTTCCTCCTTCCTTTTCTTCTTCTCCTCTTCTTTTTCCTTCTCTTTGGCCTCCAGGTTGTCCAGGTGTGCAACATAATCGTCACTTGTTATGACCCTTGCTTGCAGTGGCACCCGATGCCGTATCTATTCCGCTCTCTGGCCAAAGGTGGTTGTAACCAGGATGTCTGCTAAATATTGCGGAATGAGGCCAGTTTCCACCAAGGGGTTTTTAGCACTTCTGTTGCAAGTAGGGCAGATAGGTGACGTGGAGCAGGTGGGCACAGCAGAGGAGGAAGAAGCCACTGCTGTGGTGGAGCTGCAGCAACAGCAGCAGCGGCGGCGGAGGAAGCAGCAGCGGCGGAGGAAGCAGCAGCAGCAGCAGCGGCGGCGGAGGAAGCAGCAGCAGCAGCGGCGGCGGCGGAGGAAGCAGCAGCAGCAGCGGCGGCGGAGGAAGCAGCAGCGGCGGCGGAGGAAGCGGCGGCGGATGAAGCAGCAGCAGCGGCGGAGGAAGCAGCAGCGGCGGAGCAGAGGAAGCAGCAGAAGCAGCAGCGGCGGCGGAGGAAGCAGCAGCAGCGGCGAAGGAAGCAGCAGCGGCGGCGGCGGAGGAAGCAGCAGCGGCGGCGGAGGAAGCAGCAGCGGCGGAGCAGAGGAAGCAGCAGCAGCGGCGGAGGAAGCAGCAGAAGCAGCAGCAGCAGCGGCGGAGGAAGCAGCAGCGGCGGCGGCGGAGGAAGCAGCAGCGGCGGCGGAGGAAGCAGCAGCGGCGGAGCAGAGGAAGCAGCAGCAGCGGCGGAGGAAGCAGCAGAAGCAGCAGCAGCAGCGGCGGAGGAAGCAGCAGCGGCGGAGCAGAGGAAGCAGCGGCGGCGGAGGAAGCAGCAGAAGCAGCAGCAGCGGCGGAGGAAGCGGCGGCGGAGGAAGCAGCAGCGGCGGAGCAGAGGAAGCAGCAGCAGCGGCGGAGGGAGCAGCAGAAGCAGCAGCAGCGGCGGAGGAAGCAGCAGCGGCGGAGGAAGCAGCAGCGGAGGAAGCAGCGGCGGCGGCGGCGGAGGAAGCAGCAGCAGCAGCGGTGGCGGAGGCAGCAGCGGCGGCGGAGGAAGCAGCAGCGGCGGAGCAGAGGAAGCAGCAGCGGCGGAGGAAGCAGCAGAAGCAGCAGCAGCGGCGGAGGAAGCAGCAGCGGAGGAAGCAGCGGCGGCGGCGGAGGAAGCAGCAGCAGCAGCGGTGGCGGAGGAAGCAGCAGCGGCGGCGGAGGAAGCAGCAGCGGCGGAGCAGAGGAAGCAGCAGCAGCGGCGGAGGAAGCAGCAGAAGCAGCAGCAGCGGCGGAGGAAGCAGCAGAAGCAGCAGCAGCGGCGGAGGAAGCAGCAGCGGCGGAGGAAGCAGCAGCGGAGGAAGCAGCAGCGGCGGCGGAGGAAGCAGCAGCGGAGGAAGAAGCAGCAGCGGCGGCGGATGAAGCAGCAGCAGCAGCGGCGGAGGAAGCAGCAGCGGAGGAAGCAGCAGCAGCAGCGGCGGAGGAAGCAGCAGCAGCAGCGGCGGATGAAGCAGCAGCGGCGGATGAAGCAGCAGCAGCAGCGGCGGATGAAGCAGCAGCAGCAGCGGCGGATGAAGCAGCAGCAGCAGCGGCGGATGAAGCAGCAGCAGCAGCGGCGGAGGAAGCAGCAGCAGCGGCGGAGGAAGCAGCAGCGGCGGAGGAAGCAGCAGCAGCAGCGGCGGAGGAAGCAGCAGCAGCAGCGGCGGATGAAGCAGCAGCAGCAGCGGCGGATGAAGCAGCAGCAGCAGCGGCGGAGGAAGCAGCAGCGGAGGAAGCAGCAGCAGCAGCGGCGGAGGAAGCAGCAGCAGCAGCGGCGGATGAAGCAGCAGCAGCAGCGGCGGAGGAAGCAGCAGCAGCAGCGGCGGAGGAAGCAGCAGCAGCAGCGGCGGAGGAAGCAGCAGCAGCAGCGGCGGATGAAGCAGCAGCAGCAGCGGCGGAGGAAGCAGCAGCAGCGGCGGAGGAAGCAGCAGCGGCGGATGAAGCAGCAGCAGCAGCGGCGGAGGAAGCAGCAGCGGAGGAAGCAGCAGCAGCAGCGGCGGAGGAAGCAGCAGCAGCAGCGGCGGAGGAAGCAGCAGCAGCACCAGCGGCGGCGGAGGAAGCAGCAGCAGCAGCGGCGGAGGAAGAAGCAGCAGCAGCGGCGGAGGAAAGTGCCTCATTGTATATCCCTTTAAAAAAGTACAAATATTTGCAAATTGTAACTCAGAATTATTTTATAAGACCATAAAAATGTTTTTTTTTGTCATTTTCTGGTGGGTGAAAATGTTTAAGAGCAGTTTTCTGCGGAGGTATGCTTCTCCCCTCTTCCTTTTGTCCGGCCAGAAAACCCTCCCCCCGCCATTTTCTGAACAGTCATTGGTGTACGTTAGAAACTCATGTTGATTTCTTTGACACGACTGGCTCTGGAAACACAAGGTTGGTCGGAGTCGAAAGAGGAGGAGGCAAAGATGACACATATATAGATGACATGAACTGGAAGTGTTTATTTATAGAATTTGCGGGAAAAGGTCAAGTGTCCGGAATACAGTGAGTCTACGTTAATCAAACAAATAAACATCATGTCATAAACGTAATTAATTTAAACAGACTCAATCCCAATCAACAAATGTAATAAACATTTAAATCCACTATTTTTGCATCACAGGATGAATTCTGTGTTAGCATTACATTGGCTGAACACTGAGAGTATATTACATATTCAGCATTAAAAAAAAAATGACAAAAACTTCCTACCGTCAAATTCCTTGTCAGTTTCATCAAAGAAGGTGTCCTGTTCATCATCCTCCAGAAAATAATCCGCTATAAAACCGCTTAAATCATAATTTGGGGCAATTCCACCGAGATTAATATCTAACAAGCTGTTTAAGCAATCAGCTATTTTACGTTCCTGCTCATGCTTCGGTGATGCCATGATGTCAGATGTCAAAACGACACAGTAATTACTCCAGCAAACGAATTATATTATTGACACTTAGCAGTCCTAAAATGTCCTTAAAATAAGATTAATATTATTGGCAGAATACTGAGCTACAAAACAAATAAGCTGTTCTTAAATGTTTGGCGATGACACGAAAAATCTCCTCAGACATCTGAACCCGGCTGAAGTCGCTTTTTTTACTTTTATTGTGTTGACCTGATTGCCGCTCGTGCGGATTGATATTAAGGTCTGTTTACTCTTTCTAATAGAAAATAAGTCGAAAAGAAGTTCCTGAACTGAATGATAAAAGAATCAGCAAGTGTTGTTGCGCTGAAAAATAAACCCAGAGACGATTGAAATCAATGTTTAGGAAGCCCACGTCCGGGTTTTTTTGTTGTGCAAAAGTATAACGTAGTGTAAATAAAATCATTAATTTTAGTATTTATCATGTTATAAATGAAAATTTGAGTATTGCATTTCAAAACCCATGGTATAATCTATCAGTTACAGCAATAAACAAACACATGACCTTTTTTTGTCATTTTTATGGCTATGACTACTTTTGACTACACTCTTTTCCTCATAATTAGATTCTGCGACTTTAGCCGGGGGTTCACAGGCAGGTCATATTTTCTTAATATTGAGGAACACCCTTTATTTTGTGTGCTGTTTCACTTCTGCATCTGTTCCAAGTTTGATCCAAAAGGGGAAGAAGAACTACATGAGCTTGCAGCATTTCTCAATTTTCAGTAAAATTTCTATTGTTTGGCACAAGGTTTCACTTTTGGGTCGGTGAGGACTAGATGGATAAATATATTATTTTTAAAATTTTAAGAAGTAATTTGTGTTTTTAGTATTTAAAAATATTAGAGGAGTATTAACTGATCATGTGCCATTCAGTAATGTTTATGGGACTCAAAAGTTCAAATTACGATTATATTAAATTATTTAATTTTTTTTCAAAGGCAGAGTACTTCTTATTCCTTCTTAAAGAGGTTGTTTGAATTGGTTTAGCCATAAATGTTAATGAATGCATTAACTATCAAACATGTACTAACATGTAGTTAAGGCTGCTGTTATTCATGCATAAATCCATAATGACTCCTCCTGTAGTTAAGGATCACTCTTCATTGGTTTAGGATTAGTTCATATCTACACTAATCATGAGTTGATGTTGAAGTAACTATTAATTCAGGTATTAGAACAGGATTGGTCATGTACCGTTACTGTTAAGTGTTACCCATGTATGTACTGTATATATTTATGTTCCCCTACGATGGATATACCTCTAGAGTTGCGTTTCTAATAAACTGGTTACTGTATCTAGAAACTGAACACCATTCACTGTTAATGGGGGCAGATGAGGAGTAACAACTGAACATGCCATCATATTTTTATCTCTTCACAATCTGTGATCCCTTAGAGGGCTATTATGAGGAATAAAATTGTGTGTAAATCAATTTCCAGTAAATGAAAACCTGTTATAAACTAGATTTTTTTTTTACCATTTAGAATAAATTATATTAACCATTTCAAATGATGTTTTAAACCCGCCATCAGTGTAACCCTTTTCAGTCGTGGCCATTTTAATATAATGAACTTTAACAAAACAAAGCTGAAATTTGATGTTATTTATTGCCCTTAAACTGAGATGAAATAAGATGATATATTCATCATGATAAGGATTCAGTTTTAGTTAATAAGTTAAATAGTAGATCTCTGTGCCGCCATAAACTTAATTTAACAACAAATTCTTAATTAGTTTTAAAAAGAATCTCACAAATCGAAGCCAGAAGCTTTTGAAAAAAATGGTATTGAAAGCTTTGGCAATCTGTGATTTATATTTTGAATCAATCCTATATTTTATAACAAGACTGGATAGTTCACAAACAGGTCTGATAATTATTGGAGGAGACCTAAATAGTATCTTTAATGTTTGTGACAGTACAACAAAAACTAGGAAGGTCAATGTTCCAAAACAAAATTTCTTTCTGTTAATGCTCTTCAAGATATATGGAGGACCTTACATCCAAACTCAAAAGATTACACTTATTATTCAAAACCCCAGAATAGTTATAGTAGATTGGATTATCTTTTTGTGTCTCAAGTGGAAATTAATAATTGTATATCATGTAAAATTGATAATATTGTGATATCTGATCATGCTTCAGTTGTCTGTACCATGACTCCAAAGGAAAACACCCTACGGCATAGAATTTGGCATTAATCCTACCTAGCATTATCCATCATAACCAAGCTGGGTTTATTCCTAATAGGGATCTTAGAACTAATGTTAGAACATGGTCCGTGTATCTTTTGGTCATTTGATTTCCTGTTTGGAATGGAATAACGAGAAATGAAAACCTGCTCGTTTATTCGTTTTTTTGTTTAGTTTAAAAAACGAAAAATTTGATTTTGGCTCGATTTTTAATTTTTCATTTGTGGTTTACAAATCGGTTTATGGGTTCGATATTTCATTCGCACACGTGGGCGGTGCTGAAACGCCCCTTTCATCTGATTGGTCAAAACGCTCCGCCTTCAGTACGAGCTTTTCTTTCTGTCAGGCAGAATAAGAGTCAGCACAAGTGCGGCACCAACAAATGCACTTAATAATGTCTGAAACCACCACTCACTGTTCTACGCACAATATTTGAAGCAGAAATATGTTGCTGGTCACGTACTGCGACTTGCAAGCGACCCCATTAATATGAGCCATGACAGTAGCTAAGATTATTTTAGCATATGTAGGCTATTTCTCATTGGTAAATACAGTGCAAATAGTTCCATCTCTTTGGATCAAAGGGAAGAGGAAATAAAAATCAATAATAGGCTGAACTGTACCATAATATATCCGTAACATTATAGATGTCCGTAGATGACCTACCCATAACTGTTACATTGGAGTTAGGGGATAGTTTGTAGGCTACAGTATAAAAATCATTATGTCTAAGTTCCCATAAAACATGAAAACCCAACAACCCAATCCTTGTTGTGTAAAACATCTGTTCATAATCTGTGATTACACAATTCTAATACGAATAGCACCGGGAGGCTTCTGGAATAACTGCAATGATCAATCCGCATTTTTAAGACAGCCTATTTTACAGTAGGCTAATATTCAGAATGTCCTTCTTGTATAACGCGAACGACCGCACAAACGGCCGCTTCCTTTGTGAAATATAACAGACCACCTTTTTTTTTTTTTTTTTTTTACTGTTATTTAAGCTATATTTGTGCATAAATGTTTGCATTCAAGTTTTTCATATAGAGAGAGCAGTCAGTCAGTCAGTCAGACAGAGATCAACACGGTGCAATTTATACGCGAAAATGAGTTTTTACGTGCATATTATAGCCTACGCATGGGTTGGTTAGGGCAGGTTTAGTAGTGGTGTAGTAGGGTGCGTGTGTACGGAGCCCGGGAAGTCACCTGGTGGGAAAAAAAACAATCCGTGGCGACGGTTTTGCAATCCGTCCGCTCAGTTTATAAACCGTAGGCCTACTCACGAATTCTCAAACTGTTCCTTCGGTTTAACAAATCGTGCTCACGGATTAATAAACCGTACCCACGAGTTCCTAATCCGCGCTCTCAGATTTGTAAACCGTGCTTTCAGTTTTTGCAATCTGTACCCACAAATTCATAAACCGTGCCCACGCTTTCGCAATCCGTTCCCACGGGTTTGTAATCCTCCAGTATGTGCCAACCAGGCCTCCTGTTTATTCGGGATGCATTTTATTATGTTTAAACTTAAATTTTTAAATGGATAATTTCTTGAATTTTCTAAAAAACGACATTTAGGCTAGGCTACTTGTATCTTTAAAGTCCTTTTTTTTTTAGGAAGAAAAAGCTCATATAATAGAATAAGCAAAAAAAAAAACAAAAAAAAACTTCACATATAAAAAAGAAATATAACACAAACTCAAGGTTAGGTTATATAAAAATAAAACATTGATAAATTATTTTATGGTTAACATATTACTGTCTTCAGTGAACTCATATAGGCCTAGTTATAAACGCAAATTATAATATTATTATTATTAGCCTACATTTAGGTTTTACATATTTAGAAGGCGCTTTTATCCAAAAAAGGAACAAAGCAATTCGTCAAATGTCAGTCATATAATACAGGTTAGACAATAATAATACAGCCAGGGCTAAGATTATCACAAATAAACACAAGATTTCGACGCATATCCAAGTGTGTGTGTGTAGTGTGTAGTGTGTAGTGTGTGTGTGTGTGTGTGGAGCGCGCACTGCATGGCACGGAGGCGCAGGCGCGAACACTTGCATTTTACTATCAACAGTGGAAACAACTCAAAATACTCTTTCTGGTCATACAGAAAAGAATAATACATCATTCGCAACTACTTTAATTTGTCCAAACTCACAAGAAAACGTTGTGCTTTTGTAAAATACAATAAAACAATCAGTTAGGCGCGCTTTCATGATCTCCGTGAACTGGAGCGCGTCTCATAAATGAACTGAAACTAAATAGGCTATAGCCTACATATAAAGCTAGAAATGTTTACTTTTAAACGAACAATTAAAATGGCTCGTTATTTTTTTCAGACACCTTTATTATCATTAGCCTATAAATCATATCTCATAGACGGCTCTTCTCATTCAGCACTGCGGGAAAAATAGTATTTCCAGGTTATAATTTGGCCTTAGAAAACCAGTAAAATCGATTTTTTCCCCCCATATTAATTTGTGAATATTTTAAATGTTTAATAAAGGGGCAAAAAGTCGGAGGGTGCATTTGGCATCTAACCTTGTGTTTGTGTTATCTTTCTTTTTTTTTTTTTTGCTTATTCTATTATACTGAGCTTTTTCCTCCTAAAACAGGGACTTTAAAGACAAGTAGCCTAAATGTCGTTTTTTTTAGAAAATTCAAGAAATTATCCATTTAAAAAATCAAGTTTAAACATAATGAAATGCATCCCGCACCGTTTGGGTAGAGTTAGTGGTGTGTAGGCTATTACACGCAAATGACCTGCGTATATGCACGTAAAAACTAATTTTCGCGTATAAATTACACGATAATACACAATACGTGCTATAGAGACGCATTTACGTGAAGATAGATAGATAGATAGATAGATAGATAGATGTGTTAGCCCTATATACATTTTGGTAGGCTACATGCAACAAACTACAATAGCCTAAAACAGAACTGAAACATTTAAGCCTAAGCTAGAACCACTCGTCTCCACAAAAACTACCGACATATTGTTTATTCTGGGCAGTTTGACAAGCCATGGCAAAAAGCAGGCTAACTTGTAGGCTATAGCACTTGAAAGGAAAATAAATTTACAGAGTAGCCTAAAAACAGAGTTTGTGTTGAATCATATTTTTGTCCTAAACGCAATTTTTGGCGTTGTGCTACACGCACCGTAGGCCTACAGTTAGAAAAAGCATTAGAAGAATATTCATTAGTGTGCTCCATAGACAGTGAAAGAAGTCTGCTCTTCAGCAAATCAATGGACCACTTGCACTGAACTTCATGACTCACTTCTGTTTGGAAACAATACATATCACTTTTTTCTAGTTATGTTTACTTTCAATATAGGCTATAATGTGGCGATTTGAGCAAACGCCACCTAAAATTAGTGTCTGTAATAAGATTTTATATTTTGGACATTTTTATTGACAGAAGAAGGGATATTCTGATGTTTACTGTGTACAGAATTTTCCAAACTCATCGGAACATTAAGTTTAATCCAAACCAAGCCAATCTGAGAAAGCTGCGGCTGTTAAAAATACGCCATTATTTCACCACAGGGTGTCAGTGTTCGTCTACACTGACCGCGACGCTGAAGTGTGTTAAAACAGATGAATAACGTACGAACCACGAACATTTTTTTATTTGGATTAAATATTTTAATCATTCAGTGTAATTTTCAATGTCAATCGTTTTACTATTTAGTACATGTTCATGCCCAAAATGCTTAATTAATATTCAAAGAAGTTGACTGTCATTCTCCTCTACGCTGCGTGCGTATTACAGGCACCTCGCGAGCATTCATTCATTCAACTATTTTAAGACAGGAATAAAGCACCAATGCACACAAGAAATACTTTTTTATTAGTCAATTTCATAAAAAAAAATGTAAACTCAACAGGTAGCTATAAAATATAAGTGAGAAAAGAGAAAAATACTGTTAATGAGAAGACATATTATGGTACAGTTATTGATTACGCCTATTATTGATTTTTATTTCCTCTTCCCTTTGATCCAAAGAGACGGAACTATTTGCACTGTATTTACCAATGGAAAATACATATGCTAAAATAATCTTAGCTACTGTCATGGCTCATATTAATGGGGTCGCTTGCAAGTCGCAGTACGTGACCAGCAACATATTTCTGCTTCAAATATTGTGCGTAGAACAGTGAGTGGTGGTTTCAGACATTATTAAGTGCATTTGTTGGTGCCGCACTTGTGCTGACTCTTATTCTGCCTGACAGAAAGAAAAGCTCGTACTGAAGGCGGAGCGTTTTGACCAATCAGATGAAAGGGGCGTTTCAGCACCGCCCACGTGTGCGAATGAAATATCGAACCCATAAACCGATTTGTAAACCACAAATGAAAAATGAAAAATCGAGCCAAAATCAAATTTTTCGTTTTTTAAACTAAACAAAAAAACGAATAAACGAGCAGGTTTTCATTTCTCGTTATTCCATTCCAAACAGGAAATCAAATGACCAAAACGTACACGGACCGAACATGTATGTCCTTAACACAATATGCAAAAAAAACATAATATAGACTTGACTTTGATTGCGGTCGAGGCCGAAAATGCATTTGTCACCGGGTGATTATGAAGAGGAGCAGCAGGTGTTGGGTGGGAGGAGTTTGCCTGGTGATTGGGGCACATGCTCCCAAGTGGAGTATAAAAAAAAGCCATTTTGAAGAGGGAGGGGGAAGAGGAACGGAGACGGAGCGCGCACGCAGCAGGGGAGGGGCCGAGGCTGAGGCCGAGGCCGCGGAGGGAGGCTGTGAGAGAGAACGAGATTTCGGTTGGATTGCGGGTGTAAGCCCTGATTGCACAGTGAGTCTGTTGAATTGCAGTTCTATTGTGAGCACGAGTGCGGGAATGGTGTTGTTGCTGTCCACTCGCAGTCCCAGCATGTTTTCAGCTCTCTCTCTGCCCGAGCCTTGAAGAGGAGAAGCTGAGAAGAGAACGCGGAAGCGGTTTTTAACTCTCCCTCTGCTCTAGCCTTGAGAAAGAGACCCTGTGAATCATTCTCCTGAAGTGAGTCTGCTGACTGCTGTGCTGTTCTATGAACGAAAGAGACCCTGTGAATCATTCTCCTGAAGTGAGTCTGCTGACTGCTGTGCTGTTCTATGAACGAAAGAGACCCTGTGAATCATTCTCCTGAAGTGAGTCTGCTGACTGCTGTGCTGTTCTATGAACGAGAGAGACCCTGTGTATCATTCTCCTGAAGTGAGTCTGCTGACTGCTGTGCTGTTCTATGAACGAGAGAGACCCTGTGAATCATTCTCCTGAAGTGAGTCTGCTGACTGCTGTGCTGTTCTATGAACGAAAGAGACCCTGTGAATCATTCTCCTGAAGTGAGTCTGCTGACTGCTGTGCTGTTCTATGAACGAGAGAGACCCTGTGAATCATTCTCCTGAAGTGAGTCTGCTGACTGCTGTGCTGTTCTATGAACGAAAGAGACCCTGTGAATCATTCTCCTGAAGTGAGTCTGCTGACTGCTGTGCTGTTCTATGAACGAGAGAGACCCTGTGAATCATTCTCCTGAAGTGAGTCTGCTGACTGCTGTCCCGTTCTATGAACGAAAGAGACCCTGTGAATCATTCTCCTGAAGTGAGTCTGCTGACTGCTGTCCCGTTCTATGAACGAAAGAGACCCTGTGAATCATTCTCCTGAAGTGAGTCTGCTGACTGCTGTGCTGTTCTATGAACGAAAGAGACCCTGTGAATCATTCTCCTGAAGTGAGTCTGCTGACTGCTGTCCCGTTCTATGAACGAAAGAGACCCTGTGAATCATTCTCCTGAAGTGAGTCTGCTGACTGCTGTCCCGTTCTATGAACGAAAGAGACCCTGTGAATCATTCTCCTGAAGTGAGTCTGCTGACTGCTGTGCTGTTCTATGAACGAAAGAGACCCTGTGAATCATTCTCCTGAAGTGAGTCTGCTGACTGCTGTGCTGTTCTATGAACGAAAGAGACCCTGTGAATCATTCTCCTGAAGTGAGTCTGCTGACTGCTGTGCTGTTCTATGAACGAAAGAGACCCTGTGAATCATTCTCCTGAAGTGAGTCTGCTGACTGCTGTGCTGTTCTATGAACGAGAGAGACCCTGTGAATCATTCTCCTGAAGTGAGTCTGCTGACTGCTGTCCCGTTCTATGAACGAAAGAGACCCTGTGAATCATTCTCCTGAAGTGAGTCTGCTGACTGCTGTGCTGTTCTATGAACGAAAGAGACCCTGTGAATCATTCTCCTGAAGTGAGTCTGCTGACTGCTGTGCTGTTCTATGAACGAAAGAGACCCTGTGAATCATTCTCCTGAAGTGAGTCTGCTGACTGTTGTGCTGTTCTATGAACGAAAGAGACCCTGTGAATCATTCTCCTGAAGTGAGTCTGCTGACTGCTGTGCTGTTCTATGAACGAAAGAGACCCTGTGAATCATTCTCCTGAAGTGAGTCTGCTGACTGCTGTGCTGTTCTATGAACGAAAGAGACCCTGTGAATCATTCTCCTGAAGTGAGTCTGCTGACTGCTGTGCTGTTCTATGAACGAAAGAGACCCTGTGAATCATTCTCCTGAAGTGAGTCTGCTGACTGCTGTGCTGTTCTATGAACGAGAGAGACCCTGTGAATCATTCTCCTGAAGTGAGTCTGCTGACTGCTGTGCTGTTCTATGAACGAGAGAGACCCTGTGAATCATTCTCCTGAAGTGAGTCTGCTGACTGCTGTGCTGTTCTATGAACGAAAGAGACCCTGTGAATCATTCTCCTGAAGTGAGTCTGCTGACTGCTGTGCTGTTCTATGAACGAAAGAGACCCTGTGAATCATTCTCCTGAAGTGAGTCTGCTGACTGCTGTGCTGTTCTATGAACGAGAGAGACCCTGTGAATCATTCTCCTGAAGTGAGTCTGCTGACTGCTGTGCTGTTCTATGAACGAGAGAGACCCTGTGAATCATTCTCCTGAAGTGAGTCTGCTGACTGCTGTGCTGTTCTATGAACGAGAGAGACCCTGTGAATCATTCTCCTGAAGTGAGTCTGCTGACTGCTGTGCTGTTCTATGAACGAAAGAGACCCTGTGAATCATTCTCCTGAAGTGAGTCTGCTGACTGCTGTCCCGTTCTATGAACGAAAGAGACCCTGTGAATCATTCTCCTGAAGTGAGTCTGCTGACTGCTGTGCTGTTCTATGAACGAAAGAGACCCAGTGAATCATTCTCCTGAAGTGAGTCTGCTGACTGCTGTGCTGTTCTATGAACGAGAGAGACCCTGTGAATCATTCTCCTGAAGTGAGTCTGCTGACTGCTGTCCCGTTCTATGAACGAGAGAGACCCTGTGAATCATTCTCCTGAAGTGAGTCTGCTGACTGCTGTGCTGTTCTATGAACGAAAGAGACCCTGTGAATCATTCTCCTGAAGTGAGTCTGCTGACTGCTGTGCTGTTCTATGAACGAAAGAGACCCTGTGAATCATTCTCCTGAAGTGAGTCTGCTGACTGCTGTGCTGTTCTATGAACGAAAGAGACCCATGTGAATCATTCTCCTGAAGTGAGTCTGCTGACTGCTGTGCTGTTCTATGAACGAAAGAGACCCTGTGAATCATTCTCCTGAAGTGAGTCTGCTGACTGCTGTGCTGTTCTATGAACGAGAGAGACCCTGTGAATCATTCTCCTGAAGTGAGTCTGCTGACTGCTGTGCTGTTCTATGAACGAAAGAGACCCTGTGAATCATTCTCCTGAAGTGAGTCTGCTGACTGCTGTGCTGTTCTATGAACGAAAGAGACCCTGTGAATCATTCTCCTGAAGTGAGTCTGCTGACTGCTGTGCTGTTCTATGAACGAAAGAGACCCTGTGAATCATTCTCCTGAAGTGAGTCTGCTGACTGCTGTGCTGTTCTATGAACGAAAGAGACCCTGTGAATCATTCTCCTGAAGTGAGTCTGCTGACTGCTGTGCTGTTCTATGAACGAAAGAGACCCTGTGAATCATTCTCCTGAAGTGAGTCTGCTGACTGCTGTCCCGTTCTATGAACGAAAGAGACCCTGTGAATCATTCTCCTGAAGTGAGTCTGCTGACTGCTGTGCTGTTCTATGAACGAAAGAGACCCAGTGAATCATTCTCCTGAAGTGAGTCTGCTGACTGCTGTGCTGTTCTATGAACGAGAGAGACCCTGTGAATCATTCTCCTGAAGTGAGTCTGCTGACTGCTGTGCTGTTCTATGAACGAGAGAGACCCTGTGAATCATTCTCCTGAAGTGAGTCTGCTGACTGCTGTGCTGTTCTATGAACGAAAGAGACCCATGTGAATCATTCTCCTGAAGTGAGTCTGCTGACTGCTGTGCTGTTCTATGAACGAAAGAGACCCAGTGAATCATTCTCCTGAAGTGAGTCTGCTGACTGCTGTGCTGTTCTATGAACGAAAGAGACCCTGTGAATCATTCTCCTGAAGTGAGTCTGCTGACTGCTGTGCTGTTCTATGAACGAGAGAGACCCTGTGAATCATTCTCCTGAAGTGAGTCTGCTGACTGCTGTGCTGTTCTATGAACGAGAGAGACCCTGTGAATCATTCTCCTGAAGTGAGTCTGCTGACTGCTGTGCTGTTCTATGAACGAAAGAGACCCTGTGAATCATTCTCCTGAAGTGAGTCTGCTGACTGCTGTGCTGTTCTATGAACGAAAGTGACCCTGTGAATCATTCTCCTGAAGTGAGTCTGCTGACTGCTGTGCTGTTCTATGAACGAAAGAGACCCTGTGAATCATTCTCCTGAAGTGAGTCTGCTGACTGCTGTCCCGTTCTATGAACGAAAGAGACCCTGTGAATCATTCTCCTGAAGTGAGTCTGCTGACTGCTGTGCTGTTCTATGAACGAAAGAGACCCAGTGAATCATTCTCCTGAAGTGAGTCTGCTGACTGCTGTGCTGTTCTATGAACGAAAGAGACCCTGTGAATCATTCTCCTGAAGTGAGTCTGCTGACTGCTGTGCTGTTCTATGAACGAGAGAGACCCTGTGAATCATTCTCCTGAAGTGAGTCTGCTGACTGCTGTGCTGTTCTATGAACGAAAGTGACCCTGTGAATCATTCTCCTGAAGTGAGTCTGCTGACTGCTGTCCCGTTCTATGAACGAAAGAGACCCTGTGAATCATTCTCCTGAAGTGAGTCTGCTGACTGCTGTGCTGTTCTATGAACGAAAGAGACCCAGTGAATCATTCTCCTGAAGTGAGTCTGCTGACTGCTGTGCTGTTCTATGAACGAGAGAGACCCTGTGAATCATTCTCCTGAAGTGAGTCTGCTGACTGCTGTGTTGTTCTATGAACGAAAGTGACCCTGTGAATCATTCTCCTGAAGTGAGTCTGCTGACTGCTGTGCTGTTCTATGAACGAAAGTGACCCTGTGAATCATTCTCCTGAAGTGAGTCTGCTGACTGCTGTGCTGTTCTATGAACGAAAGAGACCCAGTGAATCATTCTCCTGAAGTGAGTCTGCTGACTGCTGTGCTGTTCTATGAACGAAAGAGACCCCGTGAATCATTCTCCTGAAGTGAGTCTGCTGACTGCTGTGCTGTTCTATGAACGAAAGTGACCCTGTGAATCATTCTCCTGAAGTGAGTCTGCTGACTGCTGTGCTGTTCTATGAACGAAAGATACCCTGTGAATCATTCTCCTGAAGTGAGTCTGCTGACTGCTGTGCTGTTCTATGAACGAAAGTGACCCTGTGAATCATTCTCCTGAAGTGAGTCTGCTGACTGCTGTGCTGTTCTATGAACGAAAGAGACCCAGTGAATCATTCTCCTGAAGTGAGTCTGCTGACTGCTGTGCTGTTCTATGAACGAAAGAGACCCCGTGAATCATTCTCCTGAAGTGAGTCTGCTGACTGCTGTGCTGTTCTATGAACGAAAGTGACCCTGTGAATCATTCTCCTGAAGTGAGTCTGCTGACTGCTGTGCTGTTCTATGAACGAAAGAGACCCAGTGAATCATTCTCCTGAAGTGAGTCTGCTGACTGCTGTGCTGTTCTATGAACTGAAAGAGACCCTGTGAATCATTCTCCTGAAGTGAGTCTGCTGACTGCTGTGCTGTTCTATGAACGAAAGAGACCCTGTGAATCATTCTCCTGAAGTGAGTCTGCTGACTGCTGTGTTGTTCTATGAACGAGAGAGACCCTGTGAATCATTCTCCTGAAGTGAGTCTGCTGACTGCTGTGCTGTTCTATGAACGAAAGTGACCCTGTGAATCATTCTCCTGAAGTGAGTCTGCTGACTGCTGTGCTGTTCTATGAACGAAAGAGACCCAGTGAATCATTCTCCTGAAGTGAGTCTGCTGACTGCTGTGCTGTTCTATGAACGAAAGAGACCCCGTGAATCATTCTCCTGAAGTGAGTCTGCTGACTGCTGTGCTGTTCTATGAACGAAAGTGACCCTGTGAATCATTCTCCTGAAGTGAGTCTGCTGACTGCTGTGCTGTTCTATGAACGAAAGAGACCCTGTGAATCATTCTCCTGAAGTGAGTCTGCTGACTGCTGTGCTGTTCTATGAACGAGAGAGACCCTGTGAATCATTCTCCTGAAGTGAGTCTGCTGACTGCTGTGCTGTTCTATGAACGAAAGAGACCCTGTGAATCATTCTCCTGAAGTGAGTCTGCTGACTGCTGTGCTGTTCTATGAACGAAAGAGACCCTGTGAATCATTCTCCTGAAGTGAGTCTGCTGACTGCTGTGCTGTTCTATGAACGAAAGAGACCCTGTGAATCATTCTCCTGAAGTGAGTCTGCTGACTGCTGTGCTGTTCTATGAACGAAAGAGACCCTGTGAATCATTCTCCTGAAGTGAGTCTGCTGACTGCTGTGCTGTTCTATGAACGAAAGAGACCCTGTGAATCATTCTCCTGAAGTGAGTCTGCTGACTGCTGTCCCGTTCTATGAACGAAAGAGACCCTGTGAATCATTCTCCTGAAGTGAGTCTGCTGACTGCTGTGCTGTTCTATGAACGAAAGAGACCCAGTGAATCATTCTCCTGAAGTGAGTCTGCTGACTGCTGTGCTGTTCTATGAACGAGAGAGACCCTGTGAATCATTCTCCTGAAGTGAGTCTGCTGACTGCTGTGCTGTTCTATGAACGAGAGAGACCCTGTGAATCATTCTCCTGAAGTGAGTCTGCTGACTGCTGTGCTGTTCTATGAACGAAAGAGACCCATGTGAATCATTCTCCTGAAGTGAGTCTGCTGACTGCTGTGCTGTTCTATGAACGAAAGAGACCCAGTGAATCATTCTCCTGAAGTGAGTCTGCTGACTGCTGTGCTGTTCTATGAACGAAAGAGACCCTGTGAATCATTCTCCTGAAGTGAGTCTGCTGACTGCTGTGCTGTTCTATGAACGAGAGAGACCCTGTGAATCATTCTCCTGAAGTGAGTCTGCTGACTGCTGTGCTGTTCTATGAACGAAAGAGACCCTGTGAATCATTCTCCTGAAGTGAGTCTGCTGACTGCTGTGCTGTTCTATGAACGAGAGAGACCCTGTGAATCATTCTCCTGAAGTGAGTCTGCTGACTGCTGTGCTGTTCTATGAACGAAAGAGACCCTGTGAATCATTCTCCTGAAGTGAGTCTGCTGACTGCTGTGCTGTTCTATGAACGAAAGAGACCCTGTGAATCATTCTCCTGAAGTGAGTCTGCTGACTGCTGTGCTGTTCTATGAACGAGAGAGACCCTGTGAATCATTCTCCTGAAGTGAGTCTGCTGACTGCTGTGCTGTTCTATGAACGAAAGAGACCCTGTGAATCATTCTCCTGAAGTGAGTCTGCTGACTGCTGTGCTGTTCTATGAACGAAAGAGACCCTGTGAATCATTCTCCTGAAGTGAGTCTGCTGACTGCTGTGCTGTTCTATGAACGAAAGAGACCCTGTGAATCATTCTCCTGAAGTGAGTCTGCTGACTGCTGTGCTGTTCTATGAACGAGAGAGACCCTGTGAATCATTCTCCTGAAGTGAGTCTGCTGACTGCTGTCCCGTTCTATGAACGAAAGTGACCCTGTGAATCATTCTCCTGAAGTGAGTCTGCTGACTGCTGTGCTGTTCTATGAACGAAAGAGACCCTGTGAATCATTCTCCTGAAGTGAGTCTGCTGACTGCTGTGCTGTTCTATGAACGAAAGAGACCCTGTGAATCATTCTCCTGAAGTGAGTCTGCTGACTGCTGTGCTGTTCTATGAACGAAAGAGACCCTGTGAATCATTCTCCTGAAGTGAGTCTGCTGACTGCTGTGCTGTTCTATGAACGAAAGAGACCCTGTGAATCATTCTCCTGAAGTGAGTCTGCTGACTGCTGTGCTGTTCTATGAACGAGAGAGACCCTGTGAATCATTCTCCTGAAGTGAGTCTGCTGACGGCTGTGCTGTTCTATGAACGAGAGAGACCCTGTGAATCATTCTCCTGAAGTGAGTCTGCTGACTGCTGTGCTGTTCTATGAACGAGAGAGACCCTGTGAATCATTCTCCTGAAGTGAGTCTGCTGACGGCTGCGCTGTTCTATGAACGAGAGAGACCCTGTGAATCATTCTCCTGAAGTGAGTCTGCTGACTGCTGTGCTGTTCTATGAACGAAAGAGACCCTGTGAATCATTCTCCTGAAGTGAGTCTGCTGACTGCTGTGCTGTTCTATGAACGAAAGATACCCTGTGAATCATTCTCCTGAAGTGAGTCTGCTGACTGCTGTGCTGTTCTATGAACGAAAGATACCCTGTGAATCATTCTCCTGAAGTGAGTCTGCTGACTGCTGTGCTGTTCTATGAACGAAAGAGACCCTGTGAATCATTCTCCTGAAGTGAGTCTGCTGACTGCTGTGCTGTTCTATGAACGAAAGAGACCCTGTGAATCATTCTCCTGAAGTGAGTCTGCTGACTGCTGTGCTGTTCTATGAACGAAAGATACCCTGTGAATCATTCTCCTGAAGTGAGTCTGCTGACTGCTGTGCTGTTCTATGAACGAAAGAGACCCTGTGAATCATTCTCCTGAAGTGAGTCTGCTGACTGCTGTGCTGTTCTATGAACGAAAGAGACCCTGTGAATCATTCTCCTGAAGTGAGTCTGCTGACTGCTGTGCTGTTCTATGAACGAAAGATACCCTGTGAATCATTCTCCTGAAGTGAGTCTGCTGACTGCTGTGCTGTTCTATGAACGAAAGAGACCTTGTGAATCATTCTCCTGAAGTGAGTCTGCTGACTGCTGTGCTGTTCTATGAACTGAAAGAGACCCTGTGAATCATTCTCCTGAAGTGAGTCTGCTGACTGCTGTGCCGTTCTATGAACGAAAGAGACCCTGTGAATCATTCTCCTGAAGTGAGTCTGCTGACTGCTGTGCCGTTCTATGAACGAAAGAGACCCTGTGAATCATTCTCCTGAAGTGAGTCTGCTGACTGCTGTGCTGTTCTATGAACGAAAGAGACCCTGTGAATCATTCTCCTGAAGTGAGTCTGCTGACTGCTGTGCTGTTCTATGAACGAGAGAGACCCTGTGAATCATTCTCCTGAAGTGAGTCTGCTGACTGCTGTCCCGTTCTATGAACGAGAGAGACCCTGTGAATCATTCTCCTGAAGTGAGTCTGCTGACTGCTGTGCTGTTCTATGAACGAGAGAGACCCTGTGAATCATTCTCCTGAAGTGAGTCTGCTGACTGCTGTGCTGTTCTATGAACTGAAAGAGACCCTGTGAATCATTCTCCTGAAGTGAGTCTGCTGACTGCTGTGCTGTTCTATGAACGAGAGAGACCCTGTGAATCATTCTCCTGAAGTGAGTCTGCTGACTGCTGTGCTGTTCTATGAACGAAAGAGACCCTGTGAATCATTCTCCTGAAGTGAGTCTGCTGACTGCTGTGCTGTTCTATGAACGAGAGAGACCCTGTGAATCATTCTCCTGAAGTGAGTCTGCTGACTGCTGTGCTGTTCTATGAACGAAAGAGACCCTGTGAATCATTCTCCTGAAGTGAGTCTGCTGACTGCTGTGCTGTTCTATGAACGAAAGAGACCCTGTGAATCATTCTCCTGAAGTGAGTCTGCTGACTGCTGTGCTGTTCTATGAACGAAAGAGACCCTGTGAATCATTCTCCTGAAGTGAGTCTGCTGACTGCTGTGCTGTTCTATGAACGAAAGAGACCCTGTGAATCATTCTCCTGAAGTGAGTCTGCTGACTGCTGTTCTATGAACTGAAAGAGACCCTGTGAATCATTCTCCTGAAGTGAGTCTGCTGACTGCTGTTCTATGAACTGAAAGAGACCCTGGGAATCATTCTCCTGAAGTGAGTCTGCTGACTGCTGTGCTGTTCTATGAACGAAAGAGACCCTGTGAATCATTCTCCTGAAGTGAGTCTGCTGACTGCTGTGCTGTTCTATGAACGAAAGAGACTTTTAGTATTGTTTTTCTTATATTAATAAAGAATTTATATTTATTTTAAATGCTGTCTGCCTCGTGTGTTTCACGGCACGCTCCTCGGGCGGTGGTTCGGTTCGAGGGGGTGGGCGGCCCGCTGGCGTTCCCCCCCGACCTGTGACGCATTTGACCGCCTTGAATGGTCATATTTGTATAAAGTGCTTGAAACATTCGAATTCCCAGTAGAATTTATTAATATAATTTATTAATACTGTGTATAGAGCCCCCAAAGCACAAGTCTACACCAATGGCGTTCTATCTGAGGCATTTTCATTAAGCCGTGGTACTGCTCAAGGCTGTCCATTATCTCCAGCGCTGTTCGCGATGGCTATTGAACCCTTGGCTGAGAAAATAAGACAGACAGATAACATAACTGGTATCACTATAGGGAAAAACGAATATAAATTAAGTTTATTTGCTGACGATTTGTCGTTGTACCTAAGGGATGTGGACATTTCAGTCCCGAGTGTAATCAATATAATGAGTCAATTCTCAAAAATAAGTAACATTAAGTGGTAAAACTGAAATTTTGACTTTTGGCCGAAAACAAATAAACCCAGAAGTATTTAAACAATTTAAAGTACAAAGTAGTAAAATTAAATATTTAGGTTGCTATATCAGTGCAAACAAAAAACAATTGTATAAGAGTAATTTTTTAACACTGAAAAATAATCTAAAACATAATCTCAATAACTACAGTGATCTTAAGTTGAATCTAATCGGTAGAATAAATCTGGTAAAGATGATGTGGCTCCCTAAGTTTATTTATTTGTTTCAGTGTATTCCGCTGACACCACCAAAAACCTTTTTAAAAGGAAATAAATTCCATAATTACATCTTTCATTTGAGCTGGAAAAACCCCAAGAATAAAAAGGAATCTATTGTTTTTCTCCAAACGAGAAGGAGGGTTAAACCTCCCTAATATGGAATTGTATCAGATAGCAGCCCAGATGTTTTATATTGATCGTATTATTAATAATACTAATGAAGACCCATGGCTGGTTATCGAAAATCATCAATTACAACCAAATAGTTTATTATCCATCTTGTTCTCCAAGAAAAAAGTAAAGATTGATAACTTTGTGGTTAACAGTACATTAAATATGTGGAAAAAAACTAAGCAGATTTGGGGGATGGAGATTGGTACACATATTAAAATTTGGAACAATCCGTCTGTTAAAATTCAAGGTACCAAATTAATGTGGAAAACTTGGATGAATGGAGGTATTGAAACATTATCAGATATTATTAGTTCAGATAATACATCCTCATTTGATACACTGAAAGATACATTTAAATTAAAAGATTCAGAGATATTTAAATATATGCAGTTAAAAAATTGGATCAATGAGAACTGTGATATAGCGAATGATGTTCCGAAAAATAAAATAAAGACTCTTCTAGAACAAAGTAAGAAAAAAAAAAAGTATAAGTGTTATGTATAATTATCTCAATAATGTCGTAATTAATTGTAATCTGCTAAGTAAAATATATGAAGGCTGGGACAGAGATATAAAGGACTTCACTGCCAAAACAAAATGGAAGGAGTGCTTAAATTTAAAGGGTACATATCATGCTTTTAAATCGTTCCTTTTTTACATATAAATCATACATTTGTGGTCTATATAAAGCGGAACTGCAATGCTTGGGTCTGAATTCCTCATTATTATAGCTCCACAGGCCCCTTTTCTACCCCTTTTCTGATGTGCGTCTGAGAGCAACTCGTTTTGGTGCGGTCTCTTTAAATCCAGGTGTCAGAGGTGACACTCGGTTCAACTCCACCCCGTTCGGACATTTTTGTAGTTTGATAGCAGAGACGATTATCTAGCGGCACAAAAACTTTTTATTCCACACGTTATTAACAAAATGTCAACAACGGAAGACTTGTCCATCAAGCCTTACATGTTCGAGCCAGAGTCGGAGCGAGATGAAAATAAAGACGACGAACCTGCAGAACAACGTCTTCATATGGATGTATCGCACTGGTGTGTTACTGTATTTACAGTAACGTCTCCATCCATGCCCACTACTACAATACTGCATGTTTTACAACGACTATTTAACACTCACAAAACAAAATATAAGTTATATTATAAACAATTAAATAATTAGTCGATTATTTCTCTTGTTAAAACAAGCACACTAACAAGACAACTGCTAAACCATGACCACCGTGTGTTTTAAGAAAGTAACGTTAGTACTTTATTTTTATTAACGTTATTTACAGCTTACCGAAGTGCTCTGTTCGTCGTCTCCAAAGATAGAAGGAACTGAGCCCTCAATCAGACGAAGTCTATCGGCAAATCCTTCTTTATACTGGCGGAGGTTGCTGAAGTAACGTTAGTTATCCTTGAAGTGCTTCGCGCACACAAAAATGACTTTACCCACAGATGTGGGTACATTTCCGTGAAAAATAAAACTCAACCAGGCACTTCGAAGAGGTTCTGATGCTGGGAGACGGTGTAATGAAGCGTGTGGGTTACTACATCCAACAACCGAACATTTTGACGTATCCTCTCGTAACTTCTGCATCCTTGAACTTGGACTACAAAATTGCAGCGAGAAATAAAAATGGCGGATTGCTCGAAGTGTTGGGCCGGAAGTCGATGTCCTTATTCGGCAGTTTCGCTGCAAATACTGTGACATAATAGTTCAAAAAACGTCATAGATTACAGAAAAATCTAAACCGGTTGAAAAATGTGACCAAAACAGAATATAAAGATATCAACGAAGTTCCTGAAGAGACAGGAGCTCCGGTTGCCCCCCCCCCCCCCCTACTAGTTTTCTATGCTACTAGTTTCAAGTATATATTTAGAATAACCTAAATAGGGCGTTACCCATTCTCCTGTTCCAAATAAACCCGTGCCAAGATTTCTGTTCTTCTGTCTTCATACAAGTGCTCAATAGCAGGGGGCAAATATGTGCTCTGGATGGCATAAAAAGTAGTTTGTCCAATCATTTGGACACCAATGGTTGTGCACCAGTCTGACAGTCCCGTGAATGTTCCACCCTTGAACAGAACAGCCGCCGCAGAAAGGAGATTCACCTCAGGCTTTCCTCTAACATCAGGTGAAGATGTCCAGGTCCCCGAATGGCCCCCAAGACAAATCCAATTCACCTTCCTCTGTGCCCCAGTATCAAGGATGACCTTTGAAGAAATTGGTTTCCCACACATCTGGCAGAATTTGAAAAGTGACATGAGGCTGGATTCATTTACAATGATCTTTTTTTCACGCCATTTCTTTACACCTTCTTCTTCTGAAGATGACGATGATGTGGGGGGGTGGTTGACTCAAGCTGATAGCTATCGTCGGTTTGCAAAACTTCAATGCTGCTGGCACTTGTATTGAGGGCTCCAGGAGTAATTGGGCATGCTGACTGTAAAATCCAAAAAGAGTTTTCTTTTTAGTTTTAAATTCCACTAATTTCAACAGTACATTCGTTTTAGAATTCCGTTATAGACAATATGATGTACAAACTTACGAACTCTGCTGCTTGTATAGGGGTAGGTTTCTTGACTGGTGTTGAGGTAAGAAGACACTGTTCATCATCCGACGACGACGACACCAAAGCAGCAGCAGTTCGCGTCTGAAGTGCCAAACGTTCAACAACGTTAACAACGTATTTTTGGAATAACATCTTACGTCAAAGATTAACTTACATCAATACCAACAAATTTACAAAGAACATTGTTGAAGGTTCATGTTGAAAGGAACGTCTTTCTAACATTACATTGCTAATTTGCTTCAGAACTTCTTCACTGTTGACGAGTGGAGTTTTAGTCACACAAACACATTATAACCACTACCAAGGAAAACATGCGGAAGACGGCAGATTTACTTTGTACAGCCAAATTATATTTGATGTTCTACTTTACTACAGACGACTGTATGTGTTATCAGAAATAGGAGCGAGTCTCTTACCTCCAAGCGAATGCGTTTAGCGCTGCTAGTGCCAGATGTTCCAGGCTGTTCATCGTCGTCTGGAAAGGTAAACGCAGACGGAATCGCAGGATCCAAAAGAACGACTCTCTTCTCTACAGATAGAGATCGGATCTTAGGATTCGCAAGGAAGTCACCGGTGACAGTAGACGCCCAAACAATTCGCTTTGCTGCAGACTACAGCGATGCCACCGCTCGGCGCAGACGTCCGTGCTTCCCTATAATGAATAGGGCTCGCACCTTGGGATTTCAAGCTTTCCTGTTATATCCAGCCACCATCAAGTTGACAAGAGGATTCGACCAAAATCTGTTTACTGAGCCAAGTGAGGCGTCTAAGTTTATCGATTCCTTTGATTCACTCAACTCGGAAAATGAGACTTCACTTTTGCCATGACTGTTGTCATGTTAGTTTTGTTTACTTCCGAATGTACGGTATGACGCGCTGTTTAGCGCTTGACGTCATTCCATTCAAAAATAAGAGACGTCTACAGGTGCGACCTGATTTTGATTTTTTGACTCTTTGATTAATTATCGGCCTTTTTACGGCTTGGAGGCTTGCCGATTTTTTATTTGGTAATAGTACGCTGTTTTGTTGTTCTATCGCACTAAGAGTTAACTTGTAAAATTCGTTGTGATTCTCTTTTATTTATCTAGCCAAATATAATAAATATGATTGATTATGCACAGTAGTGCTACTCTTGGGGGAGCGAGCGAAGGACAATTATTTGAGTTGTTGACATTTTTGCCTTGTTTCAATGCAAGATCGTATATTTTTTATTTGTGTGTGTGTGTGTGTGTGCGTGCGTGTGTGTGTGGTCTGCATGTTGGTTTGCTCTCATATTCTCCTTACTCCAATACACTACCATTATTGTAAATCAGACATGTCCAGTTGGTTCTATTTTGGCATTCATTTTTCAAACTGTAATCAATAGGCAAAGGTCTTAATGTAATTCATTTACACATTCGTAGTTTAGTTCCTAAAATTGATCAACTAAGAGCATGGCTTGTTTATAATAATCCCAATATTATAACATTATCTGAAACCTGGCTAAATGAAACTATAGCAGACTCCAATGTTAAACTGGACAACTACATCATATATAGGCTAGATAGAGGATCCAGGGGAGGTGGGGTCGCCACTTACATTTCATCAAATTTGAAATCACAATTAATTACTCCTAAAGTGAAACCTGAGCTTTTTGAAGGTATCTTTGTTAAGGTTATTCTTCATGCAAATAAACAATTATTAATTGGCAATATTTATCGCCCACCAACATCTCCCAAGCTAGAGTCTGTTCGAAACATCCTAGCCACTGTTTCATCGTTTGGTGACTCATCAGAAATTATGCTGTTGGGGGATTTCAACTTAAACTGGACTGATCCTGGTACTCTCACGGAACGTAACATGTTCAATGGTTCAAATTTTACACAAATTATTAAAGAGCCTACTAGAATCAGTCCAAGTTGCAAATCTCTTCTTGACTGGACATTAGTCACACATCCCAACAGAATAATTAAAGCTGGTGTTCTCTCGGATTGTTTTAGCGACCATTCTATCATATATTGCATTTGGAAAATTTCAACTCCCCATCTTTCTCCAAAATTTATTAGGATCCGTGATATGAAATTATTTAACAGTGATTTATTTATAAATGATGTGAGAAGGATAAATTGGAATAGATTTAGCCTAATTCCTGACGCGGAAGCTGCCTGGAGTTTCTTTTATACAGAATTTGTGCAAGTCATTGATAAGCATACCCCATGGACAACTATTAAGGTCAAAGGTCATCATCTACCTTGGGTAAATGGGGATCTTATCAGTCTGTTTAAGCAGAGGGATAGGGCGTGGAACAAACACAAATATACAAAACTTCTTAGTGATTGGGAAGAATACAAACGGCTACGAAACACGTGCACAACCCAAACAAGAAATGCTAAAGCCAATTACTACAGAAATAGTTTGTCACATGAGTTCAATAATCCTAAACTATTTTGGAAAAAATGAATACCTTACTTGACAAGCCAAACAATACCAGGAGTAACATGACAATTAATAATGCAACTGTTAATGCTCCAGCAGTTATTTCAAATGCATTTAGTTTGCATTTTCCCCAAACACCTCAGGTACAGTCATCGCTCTTTCACCCAGAGCCGACTGTTAATTCTCAGCCCTACGACAGTTCTTTCACATTTCGACAGGTTAGCTCAGCTGATGTCCAGCTGGCCATTAGCAAGCTATCCTCTAGCAGTGGACCGGGCCCTGACGGCATTGAGGGTAAGTTTATCAAACTTTCTTCATATGTCCTATCCTCTCCATTGGCTGAGCTCTTTAATCTGTCATTTCTAACCCATGAAGTGCCTTTGGCATGGAAGTGTACCAGAGTCATTCCATTGCATAAAGGAGGGGACACCCAAAACATGAACAATTATAGACCTATCTCAATAATTAATAGTATTGTGAAAATTTTTGAGAAAATTATCTTCGATCAATTATCTAACTACCTTTCTGATAACAATTTATTATCTCAATGCCAGTCAGGTTTCAGGAAACACTACTCAACTACCACTGCTCTTTTTGAAATTTACAAATGATATTTTCCCTCTAGTTTTGATAACAATATGAGTACTGGTGCCATCTTTTTAGATCTTACAAAAGCGTTTGATTTAGTTGATCATTATCTGCTCCTAGATAAATTATACTCAATTGGCCTTTCCCGTTCATCTCTTCTGTGGTTTAATTCATATTTCCATCACCGCCGCCAGTGTGTGTCCTTCAGGGGCAGTCAGTCGAATTTTACAGGTGTAGATAAAGGCATACCCCAGGGTTCTTCACTTGGGCCTTTGTTATTTTCCATTTTTATTAATGACTTGCCACTCTGCTGTTCAGGATGTGACATTCATCTTTATGCAGATGATACAATTATATATTGCTCCAAATTGAATATTCCTGACATAAATTATTCCTCACAACATGACTTTGATTCTGTACAGCAGTGGCTGTCATTTAATAAACTCCTGCTTAATAAATCAAAATCTTACTGTATGCTTTTCCAGAAGAAAGCTAGAAATAATCTTAATCTGCATTTTCTGGATTCTTCTCCTTTAGAGTCCACTGAAAAATTTAAATATCTCGGTGTTTGGCTAGAAAATGATCTTTCATTCAAAGCTCATATACACGCGCTTAACAACAAACTTAGCTTTCGTCTTAAAACATTATATCAATCGATAGACTGCTTTAACTTTCAGGTTAGGAGAAGAATAGTCTCCCAGTTGCTGTTACCTATACTGGACTATGCAGATATTATATATGCTAACACTTCTGCCACTTGTCTACACTCTCTCGATGTGGTATACAACAGCCTGTGCCGATTTGCCCTTCGCTGCCCCTATAGGACACATCATTGTGTGATGTATGAACAGCTGTCCTGGCTTCCACCCTCAGCCAGAAGGCAATATCATTGGTTTCAGCTTATATTTAAATGCATTTACTTTCAATATCCATATTATTTATCGCAATATTTAGTGCCTTACAGTTCACAATATAATCTTCGTCACAACGAACAGATCTTCTTTACTGTCCCTAGAGTCGAGAGAGAAATTGGGAAATATGCTTTCTGTGTTAAAGCCCCTCGGGACTGGAACAGCCTTCCTGTATCTATCCGCTCGCTTACATCTTTTCCTCTGTTCCGAACTGCTTTATTAACACATCTTCAGAATACTTGTCTATGTTTCTAGCATTTCAGATTTAGCATTGATATGTGTCACGTTGTGTATGTGTGTATATAGGAATGTGTATATAGAAATATACAAATCTAGTGATGTCAACTTTGTCAGTTATATTTGGGATTGTTGTGTTTTATGCAGTATGTTACACCAGTTGTTCTTATACATCTCACACTTAATACCACTCTTAAAATGCTTGACTTTCAGAGCACCATCATGCTGAGTCTAAGATTAAAAAAGGTTTTACTGTTTAGTGGTACACATACCACAGTTCGGGAACCACTGTGATTTATTTTACTCTATCTGTGAAGAGTGGGGATTGTGAGAGCTTGTGTGTGTGTGCGTGCGGGCGAGGGGATGCATGGTGTTCGCATGGTGTGTGTGAATGAGTGTGAGTGCGTGCGATAAGGTTTTTCTTGTATCTTGTATTTTGTATCTACTCTGTTATTTTGCTTTTCTATGTTGTTTGGACATGATCCTGAGGTCCCCCATGAAAACGAGATGTTTCATCTCATGGGGCTGATCCTCTAATAAATGTTCATAAATAAATAAGTAAATACTGACAGAATTTACATTTTAGGGTGAACTATCCCTTTAAATAAAATGATAATAATTGTATAATTGTATTTATTTATTTATTTATTGAAATGTCACATTTTAAACAAAGATCCACAGCTAAAAAAAAAAAAGACAAGGCATGCCTGATTGTGAATATAAACACAAGTAGATCAGATTAAACAAAAATGTATTTACTTTTACTTTTAGGCGCCACTCAAACTGCTTTATTACATTCTACTTCAGCCTCATAAAGAAGACGATGCAGATTAAATTTGATCTCTGATCTCTTTTGTATCGGGAGCCTTTTGATGACCGGAAGAATGCTTTTTAGAAAGAGCTCATCTTCATCATAATGTTGAGCTGAATGTGGAGCAGGGCTAGATGCACTCTCTGCTACTGAGAGCATCCGTTTGTCAAAGTGGAACTGGCTTCCTCTGAGGCTGTGGTTGGGAAGAGGCTGGCTAGTGGCTTTAAACGGGCCGTGCCGGGCTAATAGCCTCGGGCCAGTAGCACCTGGCCTGCGTTTCCACTGTCTGGCCAGAAGCTCCACAGTGCTTCACTAAAACACGCCCGTAACATGCGATGGTGAGGTCCACGACGTGGACCCGAGCTGTTGCACTCCTTGGCCGTGTATCTCTTCGTTTACCTAGGACATAGCACAAACCATTTGTCCAGTGGATTAGCAACTTGTCCACGTTTATCATGTATCAGTGTAAACTTTGTTTTCCTCACCTATACAGGACGCCTTCTGATGAGAGGACGGCGGTCTTTCACCCAGTTCCTGTCGCCATTTCCCGTCTCTACTATGGGGTATTTTTGAGTCTTAATTTGGCCATAACTTTCTACGTGTTTCAGCAAAAAATTTTGGTGACAAATCTTATTTTGACAAATATTTTTGGAAAATGCTTTGAAAATGTTCAAAAACTCAGCCACTACTTTAAACTGCTGTAAAAATTTATCATACATTTTTTTTCATTTTTTTTTTTTTTTCATAAATCTATTAATCAACCTCAGTCTTGATCAAAACTACTAAATGTTTTTACCTCTTTAATTGCCAAGTTCATAAATTATGTCACTGATTTGGGGGGGGAAACACAAAATGACTTTAAAATAAAATATGATTGTGGACTGGATTTTTTTTTACCTTTTATCACAGTCACAGTTTAGTCAAAGATTAGAAACAACATGCATTGTTAGTTTTTGTGCAGCATCAGATTTGAACTTTTTCTCCCTCATTTACTGTTCGTGGCTGTTTTTGCCTGTTGTTCCATTATAACCACATTTTTTGATTGCAATGCCATGACACGGCCATGAATCACTTTGTGTTTTTAAATGGCCCCTTAAAAAAAAAAAAAACTTATTGGGGACAAATGTGGGCAAAATAGTTGTTATTTAATTTTTAAAAATACTTCCCTTGATCTGAGTCGTACAAGACTTGGCTTCTTTTCCTAAGTTTGCCACCTGAACACACAAAACAAAATGACTCGATTCTACAATGTTAAGCGGGAGAAAAAAGAACAAAAAAAACTCCTTAATCTTGCTTTCGTGGACAAAAATGGGCACCCAGGGTTTCTGAGTTTACAAAATTCACACTAATAAACTTCCTCAGTTTATATTCTACAGTATTGGAAATCTAAATTAAACCTTTAATAAATTTGTTTTCCTTCATAATACAACGCATATCTTACATACACACAAATGAAGGGGTGATCTTGACCAACATTCTCAACATGGCAAACACACACACACACACACACACACACACACACATTCAATGAGCCTATAACAGAGCTGGGTTTTTAAAAAAAAATAAAAACTCAATCACACATACAAAAACAAATAATTGAATGAGCGAATGTCTGACCTTTTTTTTTAATAATTTTATGATCAAATCAATCACCCTCCGTGATCACACACACACACACACACACTTCAAAGTCAGATCAAAGTGCTACTGCAAGGTTTGTTGACACTTCTAAACATAATGTTTCTGCAGCATATACTACCTAAATTATTGATTATATAAAAACCTAGTCATTGTTATTGTTGTGTATATTCTTACGCGTTCGGTACCAATTAGTTTGAGTTTTTGAAATTTGAGTTTTTTTGGTTTGAAATAAATGATTTAATACTTTGTCTTTTTCTTATATAGCATGGTCATATTTATCTAAGCATATTTGTATAGTCTCACCTAACAGATTTTTTTTTTTAAATTACAATTTTAACTTGAGATGAAGTAAAAAAAATTAAGAGCTCAAATTCGTTTTAAACAGTGGTTCATATCCATTCAGTACTACAGCCATCTAGTGGTTATTGATATTATTGTTTTTTGTTAATTTTATACCAACATAAGGCACCGGGTGCCGACAAAGTCATTACATCTTTAGCTTTTAGCTCTCTGAACTTACTGGGTTGATTTTTTTTAAACCAAGTTAAAGAAATATTAAATGTAACATAAAAATAAGCATAATTTACATACAAAATATTATACTTTTAGAGGTAAATACATTCATAAAAAAACTCTAAAAAATAAATAAACAACATAAATTGATATTTTTTATTTAATCGAAGATAGTGATATAACATTTATAAAAAAAATATATATATATATTTTTTTTAAATGGATCACACCAAACTGACTTCAAATGGGACTATAGGAACCAGCTCATTTGCTGCATATAGAGCTATAAGGCCAGCTAGTGGCAAGAGTCATGAAATATCATGTTACATTTTTTTTTGTAACATGACCACTAGAGGTCGGCAAAGACACCCAATGTGAGGTTTACTGAGATGCTGTAAAAGATTATGCATGCTATTTATTTCTAATCATGTGTAGAATGTTCTGGTTTATATTAAAATTATTGATAAAATCTAGGAATTTAGAGGTAAATAAACAAAAAAAAAATATCCAAAAACATAGCATTAAAAAATATGATCTAAATTATATAAGCTTACTGGACAAAAAAAATATATATAATTTTAGGGCTTCGGGTAATTTTGACCTGTGAGGGAAGTTTGCAGTTTTTGTTCTCAAATCATCTTCTAGGGTGGAAATGAGCTGCTGATCAATACCAGCAGATGACTATATAAAGCCATCAAAAGTCAATGAATATTCATCAATAACAAAACAAATAATGAGAAATTACATCATCTATGTTCATGATGTGGAAATTTGAGCTGGATCCTGTTCAGCTCTTCTGGATCTGATGTCATAAACCAGTAACCACAGCAGCCACGCCCACTAGTGCAGTGACGACCAATCGGATCACGGCTTCAGCAGCATCACAACTGCGGACAGAGTCTGAGTAAAAGCATGAACATTTTTTTTATTTTTTTTTATGTCCTCATAATGTTGGGAGAAATAATTTTCTTGGGAACATCCTTTAAACATTAGAATAACAACTAACTTCAAATGAAGGTTGTGTGCGCTGTTTTAAAAGAACATCCTTGTAACGTGGGAAAGTTTTGTTACCTGTCCAATAGTTTTATTTACCAATTTTACTCTTAAATTTATGTGTTAAGCGTTAAGGCCATTGCACACCGAGTCCGAAATTCGCATCCGAAATTTTCGCACGTTAAAATTTGTTTTTTTTACCTTACGTTAAGTTAATCACGCTTCCACACTGCCTCCGAAACTTTCGTCCGTCATAAAAAAAAATCGGATCGGGTTTGATTTTCTGTGTTTTTCCATTATGTGGTGATTTCATGAACATTGTTTTAAGTGTTTAATCCCAAAGGCCATTGCACACTGAGTCCGAAATTTTCGTATGCGTTTTTCGCATCCGTAGCAAGCATTTTGAATGGTGTTTTGACAATTCAGAGCCACCGAATCACGAATACGAAAAAACGCATACGAAAATTTCGGACTCAGTGTGCAATGGCCTTTGGGATTAAACACTTAAAACAATGTTCATGAAATCACCACATAATGTCATAAGTATTAGGAAAGTGTCATAAGAAAACATTATTTGAACAAAATTCTTGAATATCATTCAAAATATTGAGGATCACAAACTTTCTGGCTCAAAAAGGGCTGAGGTTTGGATGTTACACAGCAAAATCCCCTGTGTTTCATTAATACCGCTCAGTGTTGATTTGTGATTGCTAAATAACACTGAAGCAGTGTTGGAGTTAATTAAGTGATGATTGAGTATTAGTGATGAAACACTGAAAGTAAGAGGAACAAACATCAGTGTTTCCTGTATTTAGGCTCTCGACCCTTGATTGTGTTTTTCTCTGGCTGCTTTAACAGTGTGTTCAGAAAACATTAATGTGGGATAATGCCATTGTGAAGTGGTTTGATTCACTGATCAGAAGTGTGTTTTGTTATTAATTTGTTTTGTGATTATCAGATACTCTGAAAAATGATGTCAGTATATTGTAGGCAGGACGTTATTAACTACTGTGTTTAGACACTCACAGACATCAACAATCGACATATGAAACACAATAATGGAGACATTCTTCATGCTGCAGTGCATGCTGGATACTACAATGGCCATATTTATTACTTTTTTTATATTAATTAATACTTCAACTTCATGACTAATGGAGATGTTACAGAGACGTGGCTAAAGCCAAACTATTTGGAGAATGACATCAGTCTTTCTGGATACCATTTCCATGACAAACCACAAAGTGTTGACAAGACACAAGTGAAGTCTAGGTAGTCTAGGTATTTAAATATTGGAATTACATTTTGTTGTTGCACAAATATTCTGTGAAAACACTAGTTCAATTGCTGAAAGAGAGAGAAGTTAACAAAAGTCAAGAGCCCAACAAAAGGAAACACTAATCCCTTATCTTATTTTCAACCACACATCTAAACCTGTTTCTGTTCCTCTTTTCTTCAGTGATTCTGCTTGTTCAACAGGTGTTCAGACATTTGAAATAATGTTTCAGGAGCATAATACTAACCTTTCAATGACGTTATATTAACATTAAGGAAATTGGACATTTTCATGTTCTTGGGGTTATAAATTAATGTTCCTAGAATGTTGAGTTGAATGAATTAATGAATGAATGAGGCATTTATATAGTGCTTTCATTCGTACTACTGTACACCCAACGCGCTTTACAATCATATCAGGGGATTTTTCTCCTCAACCACCACCAGTGTGGCTTGTTAATAAAAATGAAGTTGAAAGAAACCTGGACATTTTAATGTTTACATAACCAAAACAGAAGGTTTGAAAAACGTTTTTAGAATAAACACATGTTTTAGCTGGTTAGAGAAGGAAAGACGACAACACTGTTCTCCCTGACTGATGAAGAAACAGTCAGAATGACCATAAGACCATAAAAATGACATGGATATAATACGAAACTTACATCTAAGTTAGGACTTGACATCTACACTCATGATGACATTCTTTAAAAAAAGAAGTGCAATAGTCAGATCTAGAGAGAATTATACCAGTCATGTCAAAAAGAAGTCGAAAGGACATCAGAGCTTTATTTAAAGTGGTGGGTACCAAATGATTAATGACGAAATCTGGTGTGTAACGTTACCCGTCCCCACCGAAATCGACGCCTATGCATAGTTGTTAAGTAGGTAGGAAGTTGATTGATAAAATGGGAAGCTTTTCATTAATTAATTATGTAAGGCTGATATAGGTGGCTGAAGCTGGAAATTAACATTTGACCTCCCCCCTCTTCCTTGAGACAAAAGCCTCACCTTATCCACACCATTCTTTCTCTCAGAGACAACTAAAACTCACACAAGTATATATATGGTTTTTAATGTGAATGATGATCATTACGAAATGTGTTTAGTATCATTTTAAAGGTCTCAGTGCGACTGGTACAATGGTCTCATTCCCAAAGAGTAAAACACAAGGTACTAAGGTTTTAAGAGTTTAGAGATAACTGACACACAAAGAAAGGCAAATGGTCTTTTTCCCCCACCCCAAGAGGTGTAACTTCTTAATGCAAATTAGCAGGTTTTCCATGTGAAAACATTCTGGCTATTTAATGGACTGCAGTGAGAAAATCGAGGCTGATTTCTGTTCACAGAGAGCCCGTGAGGTTGAAAGTCCCAGGACGTTTGCATCTTTTCGATGGTATTGTATTGATTATCTTTGAACTGATTATGAAATTGGCATGATACTTTACCCGACATAATAAATTGTTATATTTGATTATTCTAACTGATTTTGACATTATTTTCATTGAAGTTAAAAGGAATGGTCAAACATTCGCTAACGTTTAATGATGCACAGACATCATTAAAACCTTTCATTTATGGAGTCAGATAACGAATAACGAGTTTAAGACATATGAGAAAATGTACTGCATTTAATCAAAAATCCCTTTAGCCTGGAAAGGACGGAACACGCGCGAGACCTTCGCCGCTGATCGAATGCCGCCATTGGTTCGATTTTGCAGGCCTTACAATTATTTAAGGTAGTGTTTGCCAATTCTGTCTATCTATCGTGCAGGTGCCCAGTAGGTGGCGCTAATGCAAGTGTAAATTTAACATTATTGCTAAAGTGCTAAATGTAGAAGAAAAAGAAGCGGCAAAGGTAAAACTGTTGCACGGGTCACCGTGATTTTGCCAAGTAAGACATGGTCCTGGATCAACATATTTTGTTGATCCTGGATCAACATTCCTGTCCCAAAATGTAGTCCTACCCAATCCCTACCCCTAAACCTAACCCTACCCATAACTTTTCCCTAAAATCATAGGGTAATGATAGGTGAATAACACTGATGTTTAAGTACTTCCCCCTGGTTCTAAGCCTAAACTTGATATAAACTGTAAACTTGTTCATCAAATCTGATTGGTTGTTTGGAAAGTTGATCCAGGATCAACAAAGATGTTGATCCAGGAACATGTGGTACTTGGTGAAATCACGTTCACCCTGTTGCACGTGCAAAATGGCTTCTCCGGTACAAAAAGATTAAGGTTGAGGAAATTAAAGACGATATTTGTGGATGTGTTCACAATGTCAGTCCTGTGAAAAAAAACAGCTAGGAGTGGTAACAGGTTTTTTAATGCCGTTTTTCAAACCAGCCGCGATGACTTTCATCATGTCATTGTTTTTGCGGCAGAGAAACGGACCTCGTTTTTGCAGGCTAACTGTGCGTTCACACCGGACGCGAATAGCGCGTCAAATTCGCGTCTACCGCGTCTAGTTTGACGCTTGACCACTTTGTGTTAATTCGCGTGTCAAGAGTGAAACTGACGCGCGTAAAAACAAAAGTTTGAAGCGAAATTTACGCGCGTCAGATTCGAAATCTGTTGGCCGCCATCTTTTTTATGTTGATCGAGCATTTATCGAGAGAGTCACCGCTCTGTATTTGCTCTGAACGGATCATCGTCGCTGTATTTGGGTCCACCAGACCATTCGGAGGCGAACTCAGTTTGTCGAGTTTCACCATTTCCTCGCTCCAGGAGCAGCGCCTGGATGACGGCCGCTCTCAGCGGTGCTGACGCCTGTCCCGCGCCCAGTCTGATGACCTGTTGTCCCGCATCGGAGCGAGGATCACCCTCGCCCTCACCAACCTAATCTGTTTAATACATATAACAGACCGGACACCGTCGGCTCTAGAATAATTATGTACTATGTTGGTTGTCTTTACATTAGAATAATAATGTTTCATATAATCTAGAAATGGAATAAAGAGCATTCAATACAAAATGATTATGTCTCATATATTTAAATCAAGTTTTTATGTGACAAAATATTTGCTTTGTTGCTGCATTAGAACAGAATAGAATAGACAAGTCATTTTATTCCATTTTGTCATATTAAAATATAATGTATTGCGGCATCCAGCATCCAGATACTTCACCACGTGACAGCAAGCAGGCTCCTGATTGGTTAACGCGGCGCGAATTGACGCAGAAGTTCAGATTTTTCAACTCGGGCGGCAGACGCGAATTCGCGTCAAACGCGTGAATGCACAAATGGCAGTAACTAAATAATTTGCGCGTAACGGGCTTAACACGAATGGCGCGAACTTCACGCGCGAATGAGGCGTATTCGCGTCTACCGCGCCGCGCTCTACGCCTCATTCGCGCCGCAGGAATTTTTTACGCGCGTAACGCGTCTTTGCATTGACTTAACATTGAAATCATTCGCGCCTGACGCGCTATTCGCGTGCGGTGTGAACGCACCATAATAAGAATAAAAGTCCAGTGAAATTGAAAACAATCAAACGCTGCGTCAGTGAGTATCTATTCGGTTATTATGTAAATATTGACTCTTTTATGTAACGTTACTGGTCATTAATACGTATATTGATTTGGTTGTTTTCCTAGGTAGAGATTGGCGGAGAATTTGACATTCAGTGCGTTGGCTCCACCGACATTTCTGGTGATTCATGTCGGTTCTGCACCTAAAATGGTGGATATGTGTGGTGTGTTTGTTGAGATGCACACTTGTCAAATAGCCGATGACACGGATCACATAAAGATTCAGTTGTGGGAGAGGACGCTGGGAGCGTTGATCAGTGGTCGATCGTATGACATCATCAATTTGTCTACCAGGGAGTTTGGTGGTGATCTGTTCCTGACCGCACCTCGAAGTACTGAGATGAACGAGGAGGCAGCTTTGTCTGGTGTGAGTGTGGACGCTTCATTTGCAGCTGATGAAGGTGAAGCCAGAACATTGAGTGGTCATGTCAATGGTGCAGAGGTCCGTGTACGGTGCCTGGCAGGCAGAGGTGGAAGGAAAACGGAAATTTCACCGCTGCGAAAAGTGTGGGATGCTGCAGAGGTTTGGAAGTTTTCAGGCCAGTGCAACTGCTAAAGTCTCCTTGTTGGAAGCTTTTGGAGAAGAATATTTGAAAGTGCCCAGTGCTGAGAAAGAGGGACTCCGTGAGCTACTGTCGGATAGACAGGACGATGAGGAGCATTAGTTTGAGATGGGATTGTGCAGTTTAAAAATGCTGGACAACACTGTGGGTGCAGTGACGAAGGTGGAGAATGCTGATTAGCCTGTGTTTGAAAAGGAACATTGACGAAGGTGAAGCCATTGAAATGGAAGTTTGTTTGCTGAAGGTGGTGATTTGTACGATGAGCCTGTGCCAACTGCAAGCGACAAGTACAATTCACTGAGCAGGTTGATACTGAGTAGGTCACTTACAATTTTTTTTTTTTTTTTGTATTTATATGAGTGAAGTCAACAATATTGTTCTACATATATACATTTTGTGTTATTTATATATATATATATATATATATATATAGTTCTCTTAAAAATTTCAACTGTTACACAAAATATTTTTTATGTTGTGGTTTATAATTTTATTTTATTTGAAGTGGTAATTGTAATGCCTGGATTTCATTTTAATTTTTACTGTTTGCACTTTTGTTTACATTTGTTATGAAATGTCTATAAAGATGTTAATTTTGTTTATGCAAGACAACTGATGTACTTTAAGTTTTAAATAGATATATATATTTTTTTAATTGGAAAGTTTGTTTTTATTGTTGGCTTTGTCATGTTATAAGTGTTTCAATTAAAGAATTCTTTAAATGTTTTGAATTTGTGTTTTACATATATGCGTTATGAAGGGAGTGATCAGCATTAGAGCTGTTTTGGTTTGTTTTTCAGCTGTTACATTTATAGGTTATCCAGTGGTGCAGTTGTTAACATTAAACATATGTGTAACTTTAGAAATCAACAGTCATTCAACATGTTTTTCTTGATATTTGTATATATGACCACCCTTTGTTTTTAAAACAGTTTTTGTCCTCTGTACACTTGCACATAGTTTTCAGGTAGTTTTGTAGAAAGTTTTCTTCCAACATCTTGAATATATTGCCACAGTTCTTCTGGATTAAGTCTGTTTTTTTCTGTTTCTTCATGTAATCATATAAAAACTCAATGATGTTGAGATCAGATCTCCGTGTGGATCAGACGCTGCTGTCAGACTCCTAGTGCAAAATATCACTGGATTATATACAAAAAGAATGTTTGGAAATGTAAACTGATTTTCTTACTGACACTCTACAGCAAAATATATAAATAACTAGCTTATTTATTTTTGTGAAAATATATAAATGAGGCAAAAATGGCTACAAATCATTAAAAAAAAAAATGCAGTTACACCCTTAAGAACAAATTCGCAGTTTTTGGCAATGTGTTATGTAGAGTGTGGTATAGAAATTTTAATTAATTTTGTTCAGTATTAACTTACTAAGCCCATCTATAGGGGATGGTTTGCATATACATACAAATATATAGACATAAATGAAAAAGAGCAAACAATTACACAAGTCAGTGATTTCTAGTTTTCCAGCGACATCTAGTGGTGGAAAATCGAAAATCTTATGTTCTTTACAGCTGCTTTACAGAGGAATTATGAATAGAATTCTCTTTGCATATTTGAATAATTATTTTACTGTTTATCCCTTTAAAGTTGCTTTGAAACAATCCATATTGTATAATATGTTATAAATAATGATGACTTAATTTGAAAAAGTAATTGGTTGGCAAATCCAATATAACTGGATACGTGTTGTGTTTATCGTCCCGCTAATAAGGCATAGGGCCTATTGGTTTTCAAATCAGGTGCTATCAAGGTACCATTTCAATAACCATTAACAGAAGTTACAATAGCACAAGTAAACACCATGTTAAAGGGTTAGTTCGCCCATTTAAAGGTATACTATGCAGAAATTGTGTTTTTGTCAAACAGCGACCCCCAGAGTCGCTGTGCAATACTTGCACTGTCGTAAATACACCCCCCAACCTGTACACCAGTACCTGTTCGGTAGCAGGGATGGAAATTAACGTTTTTGTCCACCGGCCACTGTGACTGGTGGATTTCAAAATCTACCAGCCACTCAATGTTTTTACCAGCCACTTTCTTGTTTCTAACCGACAATGTAACTGCATGTGAAAATTAATAATAAGATCTACAATACTTAAGCAGTTTATTTAATCTCAAGTCTCAATGAAATACTGGCATTTTCTCTTTCTCTCTTATAGCCTACACACACAAACCATGAACTGATATTCATTTCAGTTCCCATGAGGAAAAAACAATGTTACAGACGTGACCACTGTGAAAGCGGCACTAAAAGATGCTTAAAACTTTCACAGAGACAGAAAGCACAAAACCTTTCTTTAAAGTGAATTTCGTTTTGTATTAATTGTATCTTAATTGTAATCAATGTTTCATCAACCAATTGCCTGGATTTAATACATAATAATTAAATATAGCAGACAGTAGATAATCACGAAACGGAGGCGACGGCGCGTGAACTGGAGCAGCAACTGGAGTGAAACTCAGCGTATAAGGTAGCCTTGCCTCACAGACAGACATGTCTGCTTTTAAACAGAACTATTAAAAAAGAAAGAAAACAGACACAGACTCTCTGCTTATGCAATTCGTATGAAATGTGCATTTCTCTCTTGCGCGTTCACTACTGCGATGATCACGATCAGCATCGTTAACTTCATCTTTGCAACTGACACGGACAAAGAAAATACTTGTTTATTAATAAATAATTAAATTATCTCCTTGCTATAGTTTACATATTCATATTCATTACTTTTGCCTGTTAGCCTATTTGTGACAGATTTTAGGAGCTTTCTTGGCAGCGCCACCCTTACATGAACGCGTCACCACAGCATCACCACCAGAATAGCCCTGTTTTTTTGTTTTGTTTTTTTTGTTAAGGATTTGTTTACTGTGTGTGTGATTAATTTAATGGAAAGCACATTCACTGCTAGTTGTCTTGCTAATCAGTGTCTGCTCGTTTATTCAAACTAATTTGTCCTAACAGACGAACGTTGCATGATGTTATTTTTATTTACCCGCCACGGTGGCCGGTAGGTGCGGCGAGTTTACCCGCAACAACACAAAATCACCCGCAGTTGGCTGGTGGCGGGTGCTAATTTCATGTTCGGTAGGATAGTAGCGTTGGTCATGGAACAGGCACAAGACACCGAAGATATTGACCAGGTAATGTTTCACGATTTCATAAAAATATTGGGCTATTGCATATACTGCATAGTCTACTGAAATAATGATGATGTTCAAAATCGGATAATAAGTCTTATAATATAATATAAGTGTTAGACTACTTTATAATAATAAAGTCCCCTATCGCGTTTGGCAGCTTATAACGTTTTTACATGATTGCAGCTAAATCACAAGTAAATAGCCTATAGTCTAGGCCTAATGTATAATTTCATTTATGTTTTTTGATTGTAATGTAAACATTCCAAAATGCCTGATGACATCAATAAAGTTAACTGTACGTCGCATTATTTCATAACATTGGCCGTTATGATGTCATTAGACATGATTATTGCAATTTATCATAATAGTTTGCAAATTGTGCTCTTTTACACTAGATAATTATGTGAGATATTGACAACTGTTCTCATGATAATCGCAGGAATCAACGTCAACAGCGTTGTGCGGCAAGCTAGGCAATAAAACATATATAACGCAAAATATGATAATCGAAATCTAGCTAAACATATGTGGAAATTATTGGACTGGTCTAATTATCACCAATGAATGAATGAACAGCATCATAAAAACAATGGCATACTACAAGCAAGCGCAAGTTGCGCAACAACATACAACATATGACGCAAACAAGTTTACAAGTAAGATATCTACTTACTAGTCCATCAACAAGATCGCCAGGTCAGCATCTCTGTTGCATCCAGTGCTACTTTTTAACTTGCGCCAACAAGTGAAAGCCTTCCTTACTTTCTTCCTACCGCGTTTTCTTTGCTTTTTCCATCATCTGAAATGAGCGCAAGTGTCTTCCTGCTTCATATGTTGTTGTTGTGTGTGACGTCGTTGCCGTAAAGCAAGTCGTGATTCTCGCGAGATTTGTCAGGGGCTCCCCTCTCAGACTTGCATTGCTGGTATTTCCAGCGGTGACCCCCCCAAGCTTTACTACCAGGATGATTCGCCCTATTATGAGTTTGTTTACCACCGAAATTACTTTGAAGCTGTTATATTAAGGTAAAATTCCTGCATAGTATGCCTTTAAGACATGAAGTTGTATGCAATCCTTACCAGCACTATAGTGCACACACACTGACCCACTCTGTAGTCCCTCCCTGGTCAGAGTTCTGGCCGCTGGAAGTTTTTTTTAAGAAAGTACTCCCGGTTAGTTTCCGGGGCCTCAAAACTGTGCGTTTTTACGTGAAAAAATTATTTGTGTTTCAAAGCTTGGTTAATTTACCACACAAAAAACACGCCAGACAAAATTCATACCTCAGTTTTAATCAGCACTATTTTCTTTCCATTTCTATCAATCCGCGCTGCTGTCAACGTCAACCTGAGGAAATATTGGCTTTTCAGTGCCGACACTGCCCCCTAGTGGTTGGGATCATTTCCGTTGTGTTGTGGCTATTTCATTGTGTTGTGGCTTGTTTCCGTTGTGTTGTGGCTTGTGTCCGTTGTGTTGTGAACTTATGTTTGCTTTTTGAATTTCGTTGTGTTGTGCACTACTGGGCCACCGTACAGAACAGTGGATTTGTCTGTACAAATCAACAAAAAAATACAAAAGGCTCTGTCACATGCAATCTTTCCCACACAGCACACAGATCTTAAGCTCCTCCTCTCAGCTAGCCTGGCACAGACTGCACAAATCTACATAACTGATACATTTTTAGTATTATCAGCAAAAATACTTTTAAATAAAAATGTGAAAATGAACTAAATAATTTATAAAATGCTAAATGTAATTGACAACATGAACATTATACACATACTTACAATTCAACAACAAAAAAAGACATACGGCTCTGTCACTCACATGCAGTCTTCCCCACACAGCACACAGATCTCAAGCTCCTGTTAGCAGATAATACAGAAAACTCTGTAGACTAGCACGTGGAAACATGTCTACTTTAAAGCTTGCAAAAAGTCAGTTTACAAGGTAAACAATTAATATTCAATTGACACATTAACTGCATGTTCACAACCTCAAACCTAACATTTATACATGCGTAAAACAAAGTTTGCATCATACAAAAACCGAAATAAGTGTTTAAAACTGACGCGCAAAATGATACATTACCTCCTCTCAGCTAACGTTAGCCTGGCGTGACCTGAGAGAGAGCGTGAAGGATGGCACAAAGCCTGCGACCTCTTAAAGTGACAGTACAGGTATTAACGCCATGGTCTGAATACAACATACATATTGGCAATAAAACACTTCTTAAACATCTAGGGCCTATCTCAATCTGTGTTCTTGTCTAAACTTGTGTTCTTGTGAAACGTCATCTTTTGTGGTCCAAGTACTGTTTTTTTGTGTGTGTGTGTGTGTGAAGCTTTATGTATTTGATATAATTTAATTCCTGTAGAAGTTCTATCTGGTCTGTTCTTTGTCTGCTTGATACATAATCCCCCCCCCAAAAAAAAGCGTGAACGCGCGATGAGGAAGTCAGAGTTATGCTGCGCGCGCGTGTGTGTGTGTGTGTGTTTGTGTTTGTGTGTGTGAGACTGCTGTTCGAGTGTAATTTGTCATCATTCAGGTACAGATCTATGTATGACGCTGTTATGATAGTGTAGATTTGCTGTTTACTGGAAGATTGCCTCGAATGTCGATTTGTATCGATAGGTAGTTGGAGGTTTATGCAGTATTGCGTGAGTGTGGCTGAGTTAACGCACCATGTACAGACGAGCGTGGAAGGAGTGATTTATTAGTGTGTACAGTAAGAAACACGGAAAAAAGTGAATAATATCCACACTTCAGGTGTATTTTGTGAGTGTTATTTCAGGCTAACTGTCCATGTAGTTCTAAGATGTTATGTTTTCTTTCCAGAAGTACCACTGCCGTATTATTGTTTCTGGTGGTTTTGCCTTATTTGCATTGTTCATTATTATTGCACACAATAAGAGGCGACAAATAGTACTTTTATATTTCCCTTATTTTGGGGTGAACAATTTGCTGTGTGATCCAAAGATATACCGGCACTGTATTTTGTTTTATTGTGGGTCTTCTGCCCTACAGGAAAAGAAACAGAAACTCCTAACTAAGGAATAAAATACAAACCCCACTTATATTTGTTGGTCCTTTGTCATTTTCCTGTGGCCACATATGGACTTGTCTAACTCTGGGGGACACGGTGAATAAGCTAAAGTCCCAGAAAGTTGGTGTGTTCCTTTAAGACAAAGTTCTTAAAAAACCTGGCTCTGATCCTGAAGATTTATCTACCTATAGGCCTATTGCAAATCTACCCTTTCTGGATCAGGTCTTTGAACGGGTCGTTGTTGGCCAGCTACAGCAATATCTGTACAAATATTTATGTATTTATGTTGTTTCTACATTATTGTGGAGATTTAATGTGAAAGTATTACAATATCAAAATATATTTAAAACTTTACTGTTTATCGCGATAACCAAAAAATGACCAAAAATTATTTTTTGTATTTTTGGAAAGTGTCTGATAACATACGATTCATTATAGACATTTGTGTTCTTGTCCAACAGCTGTAAGTCAGTAAAGGACAATGGCATCTGTTGAACAGCATGATGACACACTGGATGAGCCGGAAAACAAAAAACCAAAAGGTAATAGTGATAAAAGAAAAAAATATCAGAAATGTTAAAGTTGTGATTTAAGCAATGTAATTAATCTCTCTATCTCGTCGAGTTGTCAGTGGTTCATAAGATCACTTAGAACGTGTGAGTAAATGATATATAATATATATATATATATATATATATATATACACAATTATATAATGTTCACACAGGAATCAGGAAAGATTTCTCGAGGAAAGATAATTTAAATCTACAACGGGTAAAAAATACAGACGGCCCGGCGGCAACAGTTCAAAAGCAGAGGCGAGAATCATTCATAATATTATTTTTCTTCTTTAACGTTCTCTATTCATAGACACTTTCTATGCTTGGTTATGCAGTCCCTTTAGGGATTATGACAGAAAATAGCTCTTTAAGGTAACCATTTCTATGATTTAATGCAGAATAATGATTTTATTAAGAATAAAAAACTTACTATGATCCTCCCTGGATCCATATGGCTCCTCGAAGTGAAATTAATCCAGCACTTCTGAGGTAAATTATCCAGAATTATTCCTAACAACCTCGCAAAACGACATAGACTACCGGTACATTGGTGTTTTATCGAGCTCGTGTGGGCGTTGGCAAGTTTCAGATCATTTGCGTTTGAATAGCGCGCGCTCTCTGTGGGCGTGGTCACATTAAAAGATAATTAGCTGAAATGAGAACGCCTGGCATCTCTCTCTTTTTATATAGATTACATAAACACAGAATATTTGTTTTAGTTTTGAATTAGATAATTTAAAAGTACACACTTAAATGATTATAAAGATATTGATCATGCCTGTGTGACTAGTATTCGCGAGTTTTGTTTACGTTTAGAGACGTGCTCCAGAAAAAAAGTTCACGGAGATGGAGAGGCAGAAAGCACACCCTGTTTATTTTCTTTATTTTACAAAAGCACAATGTTTTATTTCGATTGGAAGTGGACCCATAAAAAAGTAGACATTTAACAGTTTATTTTTTCATATTTCTTAAGTGTGTATGACCAAAAGTGACGGAGTATTTTAAGTCTATTTTGCTGCTATGTGAAAAAAATCGCGCAAAACGCGCTGGCAAAGTGCAAGGTTTTGAAAATGGTGCCTTTACTATCTGCATGTAAACAACATAAACGTGAATTTGTGAAAATGGTACGTCTTTCCATGTCTCTATAGCACACATTGTGTTTATCCTGCAATGTATACGCGAAAAGGAGTGTTTAAGTGCATATGATACGCATGGGTAGGTTTAGTAGTGGTGTGGGGTACGCATGTATTATACGTTTGGTTAGGATTAGTGGTGTATGGCTAGCCGTTTTAACTTTTATTCATTTCCAGGATATGAATTGTTGATATCAACAATTCAATTGTTGATATCAAGAATTACATTTTTTGATATCAACAATTCAATTTTCACTAGTTAAAATTATAATTATTGATATCAAGAATTCAATTGTTGATATCAAGAATTACATTTTTGATATCAAGAATTCAATTGTTGATATCAAGAATTACATTTTTGATATCAGGAATTACATTGTTACTAGTAAAAATGCGAATTCCTGATATCAACAGTTGAATTGCTACTAGTAAAAATGTTTATTCTTGATATCTGAAAATGTATTTCTGATATCAATATTATTTCAGATATCTAAAATGGCTTTCTTACTAGTAACAATCACATTCATGATATCATAAATTAACATTGTCACTAGTGAAAATGTAATTATTGATATCAAAAATGAACATTGTTACTAGTAGCAATTCAATTGTTGATATCAAGAATAGACATTTCAACTAGTGACAATTCAATTCTTGATATCAAAAATAAAGGTTTTTACTAGTAAGAATTGTATTTCTGATAAGTGAAATTTCAACTAGTAAGAATTAAATTCTTGATATCAACAATTGATTTTGAATGGCAGCCTATGGTGACATTTCACTAGTGAAAATACAATTACAGATATCAAGAATTATAGTTTTTACTAGTTGCAATTCAATTGTTGATATCAAGAATGATCATTTTAACTAGTGAAAATATGGCAAGCCGTTTTAACTTTTATTCATTTCCAGGATATGAATCCTTGATATCAACAATTCAATTTTCACTAGTTAAAATGATAATTATTGATATCAGGAATAATATTTCTACTAGTAACAATGGCAATTTTTGATATCAGGAATTACAAATTCACTAGAAACAATGCTAATTCTAGATATCAACATTTACATTTTCACTAGTTAAAATGATCATAGGGTTAGGCTGTCTTTTCTTAACAATCTGCAGACGTCAGTTACAAACGTACAAAGACATACAATATTACCTACTCTGAGAGATTCCTTACATTCAGGCATTTGTTCAAGAATGTTTTTGACAGTCGTACACACCGCGGAAACATTACTGACAGATGCTTTCACCATATTATCCCAATCGGTCGATAATCTTCGCACAGTGTCCATTTGAATCGTTAATTTCGTTGGATGTGTATCGTCATCTATAATCTCATACAACAGTTTTGATATTTCACACTTAATATGCGCTTTAAACCAGGAGGTGCAGGAGTTTCCCATCTTCACACTGAGGTAGATTCTGGGTTTTCAGCATCAGAAAGTTTCCAGTTGTCAACAGCGTTGTATACGAGGTCTTCACAGGTCTCGTCGATTAATTTCTATCTGATATTCCCCAATCGTTCCACGATGTACATTTCATCTTTGAGCTCAAACAAAATCGTTTCGATAGACCCTTGGATTCTTTGCAGATGTGTTGTCACTCCACACAGATTCAAAGTCTGTGCTAAGATGGTTTTCAATTCAGGTTTGAGGATTTTCAGACTGATTTCGTCAAAACATCCATAAAAATAATAAGCGTCTGGCTCGAATAAACACGAATGTCTTGTTTGGGATGGGTGATCCACCGTACACCCCACACAATCTTTCTTCATTTGCTTATCAATCAAATATTCCAAAATAACTGTAGTGACAGCTTTTATAATCCTATGTCCTGTATCTCCAAGGCATCCGTCCAGCTCGTCACAGGTGGTGTCAGGGGTCTGACTGTTCACTGCATCGCTAGGCGTGTCAGTAACGTGACCTGCAACCCCGTAGCTTGTGAGGAATGCCAAATTATGATATCCAAGATCCGTGCAAAATTTATTTAACCAATCGATACTTTTCTGTGGGTATCCATTCATAGCGTCTGACAATCCATTTGTTACGAATCCATCGGCAGATCCAGTAGGGGATAGTGGTGAGTTGATATCCTCTTGAGACATGACGGTTGTTTGAGACAGGCTGACAGTGTGAGCAGGTATTTTATTGTTTGTAGATTGTAGGCGGTGCTATATGCACGCCCCTCCTACTGGGTGTACACCAATCCGGATGAAATAGTTTGACTTTAATATTTCTGTACCTTTCAAACGCATCCAACCATGAAAAGAGCTGATTTATCTTAGAAAAAATTTCTTCCAAGACTGGTAAATCCTTCCACTGAAACATGAATATTAAATCATAGTATTTTAGATGATCAGACTCCGTAATAGGCCATGAACATTCTGGTGTATCCTTCCCAAAATCGCTGCGTAGCACATATATGTAGTCGTCCGGGTATTTATTTGTATGGTCTGCTAGCAACCGGTATCTTGACCCCATGAATCCAGACCATTCGGCTATGAAGAGAGGCTCGTCCCCACCTTCTTTCAAATCCCTCCAGACTTTTGTGTAAAAGAGTATCCAATCCTTCTCCGTGAACAGCAGGCTAGGGTCGTCTGTTGTACTTGATGTAAAACATTCATCATTGTCAACATTAAAAATCCTAACCTCCCTATTACCTTTATCAAAATCGTACGTGCAAGCCCTCCCACCAGACAGGTGAAACGCGTATTTCACCTGTTCAGAAGTTTCATGGAGAAAGCCGGTTAGTGATGGCCCGTGTTTTTGTCGCGGTGCTAGTGTCAAATCTTCCATAATCTCATCAATATCTCTTTCTGGAGTCTTTGGTGAAGCTGAGGCCATGGCTTTTTCTAGGTGAATAAAAAATCACGAATATCTTGTCTCGTTTTGCGCTCCTTTTTAAAACAGTGCGTGTGACTGTCGTCACCCTATGGGAGGGGTTTGGAGGGCGTGCCTGTGTGACGCTTGGGAACACCTGTAGTGTTTTCCCACGCCACGTCATATGTGGGTGTGCCGTGGGAGGAGTTTGTGTGTGGCTGCAGCACAGGTCTCCCCGCGGTCATTTCTGTCAGACCTCTCGAGCGTTCAGAAGTGTTTTCATTGTGCTCCCTAGAGATTACCTTGCATGACTTTGAAGAAAATACACTCTGCTCTCTTTTAAACAACGAACTGATTAACTTATGGTCTTTTTCAACAAAACGGTTTGTAAAACGTACATGTTTTTTAAAAAGATGTTTTATGTAACTGTTTACAAATGGTGTACAGTTTTGATAACTTTTAGAAAATGCAATTTAAACTCTTTAACCCGTTTTTACTTTTACTGAAAAACGTTTTTAAATTACTGGATATTCACTTTTTAAAAATGGATGTGTTTTAACAATACAATGTTTCAATATTGTGTGAATGGTCGAATTTACTTATTTGTAAATAACTGAATACTAACTTTTTAACGTTTTAACATCCTAAAATGTATGTTACAAAACAGGACTGTTTTAGATGTTCAACACCAAGCCTAATTTAAAACACAAATCTGACAAGGTTTCGAAAAACACGGTATGTTTTAACATTTTTAACTTTTATACATTGTCTTTAAAAGTGCTTTCAAATGTATGATTGTTTTTAATTAATAAAAACACTGATCTTACCTCTGACTCTGTCATCCTTCTTAAAAAGCTTGAAAAACACATTGTTTTGAATGTTTTTTTCATCATTTTGAACATTTTCACATTTATCATAAAAAACGCTCTCTGATTCCTTAGGAACAACCCATCACCCGTAAGGGAGGGGTGGAGGGATGGGGATGAAGGAGGGGTAGAAAGGGGGACTGGGCGATGAGGGTGGGGGCAATGGAAAAAACCCGACCAGGTGTTCAAGCCGGACAGGAAGGAGGGTGGGGGCCTTGGGGCTAAAGGGGTGGGGGGCTTGGGTGATGAGGGGTGGGGGCCTTGGGGGGGATGAGGGGTGGGGGCCTTGGGGCTGAAGGGGTGGGGGCCTTGGGGGATGAGGGGTGGGGTTCATGGAACAGGTGTTCAAAAAGGGGGCGTGGCCTATTTTATGGTACATCATAAATCACTCAAAAGTGACAGGACGTGTACCTATAATCTCTCTCTTAGATAAATGAGAAATGTGGTCAATTTCACTTCATAGTCTCCCCACATGGTGATTGAAATGTTTAATTCCTCTTTAGTGCATGTTTCCAAATGTAATGGTTCAAATAAACCAATTAAAGTATTTCTTTCTTTCTTGTTTAAGTGCCTCCTCCCTCTATTCCCTCTCTTGCCCTTCCTAATAGTCCAAAGCTGCAACATCCTCAGCTGTCACTGGAATTTCTTCTGTCTCTTCTCTGCTTCGTCGTATTTCTAGTCACAGATGACTAATTCTGCTTGGAATATTTCTCAAAACCACCTTTACCATCAATCTTGCCAGTGTCCAATTGTCCACTAACACCGGTCTATCTCTTGCCCCTCCAACCTCAAAGATTATGTCACTTTCCCACTTCACTAGCCTTTTGCATGAACCCACCGTCATGTATAAATTTTTCAGAATAGTTACCCCTCCTGATAACCCAGGCCAACGCTCTCGTGTCTTTCTTTTCAGATATGGGATTAATACTGGGTCAATCTTTATTTCTAATGCAATGAACTGTGAATCCAAAAGAGTGTTTTTTGGAAGGTTAATTTTGTTCAAGTGTGGTCTCAGGGTTTCAAGAGTTATCTGTTTTTTAGTCACATTACGCTAACCCACTAAGGGCCATTCTTTCTGAAGCTGATCCAAGTTTGTGATCTTTGTCAATTTTTGTAAAGAGTTCATTTTTCCCTTGGTCTGTTAACTCCTATCTCTGCCCTTCGTAATCCATAAACTCACTTTCTAGCCAGAAGTGATTCTTAATGCCTTTGGTTAGCTTTAATGCCTGTTTAAAATCATCTTCGTCCTTTCTTTCTCTCTGTATTCTCTTCTCCTCTGTCTCACAACAATCTCTCACTCTGGCCCACATGTGTCCTTCCTCTTTTTTTTTTCTTTTCTTTTTTTTTGATCTCAAAGAATAAAAAGGCTCTCCTTCTCTAAAGCTGTCCTTCTGTCACTTCTCTCCCTTCTTATTTCTTTATCTCAACTCAGATACACTTAGTTTGTTAGTATATTCATTCACACACCCGGGATTTCATTCACACACATACACATACATTCACTCACTATTTGATATCTTATACTAAATACAAAAACAATGCTTCTTTACTCAGTTTTTGTTCAGCAAAAACTGTGTTTCTCTGTTTGGATCGCATCGCTTACAGTCTGGCAAATGGCCAAACAGTCGACACAGCCAATTTCTTGGAATATTTCTCGTTCTCTGATATTTATATCTTTGTATTCTTTGTTCACTAATTAGATTTTTATCATCCATTCAATTAAAAATAAAATAAAAATAAATTGTCTGCAGACTTAAATCCTTTAGGCCAATTTATCCACCAAGCTCAGGGCATCATCCATTTAATTCTCAAAGCTTTGTTTCTCCATAATTTTTATATTATTATCTTAATGTTATTGTCCTTATCTTTAATTTTTTCAAAACTTTGTCTCAGTTTTACTAATTTCAGCAACCACTTGTAGCTCAACACAGGGTACATTTATTAACTAATTTAAGTACTCTTTTGAATAGGGGTGTAACGGTTCACAAAATTCACGGTTCGGTTCGATACGATACACTTGTCCCACGGTTCGGTTCGGTACGGTTCGGTACGTTTTCAATGCAGCAAAAAGAAAGAAATGCCAGAGAAATTTCCTTGATATTTTTTTTATTATATTTTTATTAAAACTAACATCATAAAGTATGATTCTTTTTTTTTTACTTTGAGCAATGATGGAGCTATACTTGACTTTTCTTAGGAGCATATAAAACAAAACAGCTCCTTGGACAAAATGAAATGTTATATTGTAGTAGTTATAAACAAAGGTTTATTTTAGTTCAGATTAACATTTGAGGGCAGCAATTGTATTCATAATGTCAAAATAAAACCGACGTAATGTTACTTGAAAGCATCATAGCCTACTATTCCTGCCAAACCTCCATAGTTACAGTAAGTGTTAGGCTACTACAGTAAATCCATGGTGAATGTTGCTGATCTGTGGACACTGAATAGTTCATTCATGGCACAATGTTTCTTCCTGGTTTCCACGTCAGTGCGGTTTGGTCCGTTAATAACGGAGAAATGTGAATGTTTCTCACTAGATCTCGCAGCGATGTTATTACTTCAAGTTCAATAGCGAATTCAAATGCTTTCTTTACTGGATTCTCAGCGCTGTGTAGTAACAGAGATCGGCTCGTGCTGCATTGGTCCAAACTGATAAACAGTTCGTCAACCACATAATTAGTAGTTCAGTTTCGTTCCGCTTACATTACATTTGCCATTTGATGTTGGTCAATGTTGTGGTCGCACCAGCATCTCGAGTGCGCTTGCCGCGCGCGCCTACATTTAAAATAACGAAATTTTGGTCGGCAGGAAAAATGGTCCAACGAACCGTTCGGTTTGAAAATGCGTACCGAAAACCGAACCGAAAGCCTCGTACCGAACGGTTTGATACGAATACGCGTATCGTTACACCCCTACTTTTGAAGATGAGCTCAGAATTTTGTACAAGTGATTTATTAATTGGCTGTACGCCCAGGTTGGCTGTAAGCCCGGACTGGACCTGCAGTCTTATCTAGAAGGCACCTCTTCACTGTGTCTTCTAATTCTCCTGAAACATAATATTATTTTTATACGTTTAACCACTTTATTTTATCTCAGTTATCTATTAATAATCTTTTTATTTAGTTAATGCACTTCTTGCGCATATATATATATATATATATATACACACGTACATACACACACATACATATTTATTTAATTAATGACCTCTATACCCACACTGCACTCCTCACCACTCAGCCTTGGTAAGGATAAACAAACACTCTTCTGCACTTCTTACATTTAAGACAAACAAAACATCCAGAACAAACAAACAAATAATAGACTAACAGCCCCCCAAGTGCACTTCTTGCACTTTTTGCGCACGTCTGCGCTTAAACGCACTTCTTATGTTTAATGTAAATGCACTTCATACATTTACAGCGTGCTTCTCACGCTTTAAGACAAACAAACATAAAAAATGGAGCACTTCTTTGCATTAAAAGCGTACTTTTACGCCAAACGCGTTTTCTTGTGCTGGAATAGTTACACACGCTACAGCGCTCACACACACACACACATGCGCTTTTCACGTTGCAACACACACACACACACGCACACGTGCTTCTCACGTTACAACACTCACACACACAACACACATGCGCTTCTCAGGACCTGAAAGCTCGACTCTCCTCTGTCTTTTTCTCAATTAATTTTAGTCTTTTTAGGTTCTTTTTACGGTGGAGTCTAGTAAAAAAGAATTACCAACCAGGGGTGGGAGCTTACCGGCAGTGATCGCACAAAACAAATAATAAGCAAAAACTGCTTACCTTTATTCTTAGGCCGGCCTTGTTTTGTGAGATCTCTTTGCCAGAGCCTCCACCCCGGCTGCTTGACCCCTTCTCCGCTCCTGGCTGGCTCGCCAATTATGTTGTGGCAAATTCTAAGTCTTCAAAGTCTGATTCGGGTTTCAAAGAAATTCTTGCAGAGTCGAAGTTTCAGGTCTCAGAAGAGTCAACTTTATTGAGCAGTTCAACAAAGTGAGATGGTTGCAAGGCATCTGATTTTACAGTGGTCAGTGCTCAAGTCTTATACTTTCTTCTCGTCTTTTGGTACCCAATTAGCGCTCATCTCGTTATCTTTTCTCTCTTTGCTCCTCCTTATTACTCCGCCTTCGATTAAAACACCTGCATCGTTATCTTGTTTTTAATTGGGGCAAACCATCTCTGCGCATGCGTATCTTTTAAAAATGGCTTCATACATGATTTTTAGGTACTTTTCCATGCCCTTTCACCCAGTTTCTTCTCCAGTCCTTACCTACCCTGCCTTTTCCATGCCCTTTCACCCAGTTTCTTTTCATGTCCTTACATACCCTGCCTTTTGGCCTAGATTTCTGTTCATCTCATATCCTCAGCAGGCTCTCTCTAACATTACAGCATTTAGACCCATGTATGAGACAGATTAATTAATATTACAGCATTTAGACCCAAGTATGAGACAGATGAAATTCTCCAACAATATCTGATATAAAAAATTGGATGACTAGTAATTTCCTACTACTAAATTCTGAAAAAACAGAGATTCTAATTATTGGACAAAAAACTTCCACACGTAATAACCTAGAATACTGTCTAACACTTGATGGCTGCTCTGTCAAGTCCTCGTCGTTGGTTAGGAACCTGGGTGTGCTCTTTGATACCAATCTTTCATTTGAAAGTCACGTGTCTAGTATCTGTAAAACCGCATTTTTCCATCTTAAAAATATATCTAAATTACGCCATATGCTCTCATTAACAAATGCGGAACAATTAGTTAATGCGTTCATGACATGACTAGATTATTGTAATGCTCTACTGGGTGGTTGCCCTGCAGGCTTAATAAACAAACTACAGCTAGTTCAAAACGCAGCAGCTCGAGTTCTTACCAGAACCAGGAAGTATGACCATATTAGCCCGGTTCTGTCAACACTGCATTGGCTCTTATTAAACATCGTATACATTTTAAAATATTGTTGATTACTTACAAAGCACTAAATGGTTTAGCTCCGCAGTACTTGAGCGAGCTCTTAACTTATAGAGCTCTATAACATTATAGTCCTTCACGTCTATTGCGATCTCAAAATTCCGGCCAGTTGATAATACCTAGAATATCAAAATCGACTGCTTGCGGTAGATCCTTTTGACCTGAGGTTCATTCTCATGTTACGCAGCACATTTGAGCTTCCATAAGAATCAATGAGGTTCATTCTCTAAGTTCAATCTGTTCATCACATAAAAGCGATCGAGTCTCTTTAGAAAATATAAAACCACTAAACCACTTTATGAACTTTTTGAAGCAACAAAAACGTAGAAGCAGATACATATCTTTTTCATCACGTTAAGCTTTAGAGCATTTTCCAAACACACACAAAAAGAAAATAGGGCCCCAAATCTGCATAACTTGTCATATTTAATTTTTTTCAAATTCTTGTCACACAGAGGAGCATTACAATTTCTTTTCAGAATGAGGCAAATGACATTTCAAGTCTCTTTGATTAATGTGAAACTTTTTTCACACAAGACACGTGTAAGGGAGCTCTCCAGTGTGAACTCTTACGTGCATCTGAGGTTTCCTTTGAATCTGAAACTCTTTCCACAGTGATTGCACATGAAAGGCTCATCTCTGGTGTGAGTTATGTCTGTTTAAAGATGATTGCTGTCCGTGAAGCAGCTTCCACACTGATGACATGTATAACAGTCCTTTCTTTAGTGAATTCTCATGTGGCAATTAAGGTTTACTTTAAATCTGAAACTCTTTCCACACTGTTGGCAGGTAAAGTCCTTCTCTTCAGAGTGAACTCTCATGTGGCTTTTAAGATTTTATTTTTGAGTAGAACTTTTCCCAAACTTTTCACAGATAAAAGGCTTCTCTCCAGTGTGAGTTCTCATGTGGACTTTAAGGTCTCCATTATAAGTTAAACTCTTTCCACACTGTTTGCAGCTGAAAGGCTTCTCTCCAGTGTTCTTGTGTGGGCTTTAAGTTTTCTTTTAGCATTGAAACCTTTTCCACACTGTTTGCAGGTGAAAGGCTTCTCTCCAGAGTGAGTTCTCGTGTGGGCTTTAAGTTTTCTTTTAGCATTGAAACCTTTTCCACACTGTTTGCAGGTGTAAGGTTTCTCTCCAGTGTGAGTTATCATGTGGACTTTAAGTTTTCCCTTTCCAGAGAAACCTTTTCCACACTGTTGACAGGTGAAAGGCTTCTTTCCAGTGTGAGTTCTCATGTGGACTTTAAGTTTTATTTTACCATTGAAACCTTTTCCACACTGTTGGCAGGTGAAAGGCTTCTCTCCAGTATGAGTTCTCATGTGGGCTTTAAGTTTTGCTTTAGCATTGAAACCTTTTCCACACTGTTGGCAGGTGTAAGGCTTCTCTCCAGTGTGAACTCTCATGTGGACTTTAAGGCTTTTGTTTTGAGTGAAACTCTTTCCACACTGAGAGCAGGTGCAAGTTCTGGTTCTTGTCTTCTGACCTCTTTTTAGTGTGGAAGTCTTTTTAGTCTGTGAGCAACTAAAATATATTTCTTCAATTAGGTCTTCGTGATCTTTCTCTTCCTTTTCATTCAATACTTGACTTTCCATTTTCAACGGCATCAGGGCTAAGGTGAACAGAGACAAATACAAGTTAACTCCAGTTTATTGGCATTACAGACACATATAGCAACATTTATACCAATGGTTCACAAAGTGGTCCCATACTTCCCCCACTTCCCCCAAAACACACTTCCAGAGTGCATCGTAATATTCAATAAGAAGAAAGGATTCTTTAGGACCATATCAGCAAATTACAATGATTCTGATAAAATTTCAGATTTGTTATTATAGCACTAAATTACATTTTAAAATATAGGCCTATTCAAATATAAAACCATCATATTAACATTTAATATTTCACAGTGTTAGTTCACCCAAAAATGAAATTTCTGAAGTATCTAACTTAGTTACTTTTAAAATCAAGTATTCTGTAAAGTTACTAAGTTACTTTTTAAAGGAGTAATCAGAGTCAGTTAGAATAAAATCAAATGTTTACAATTTATTATGTCAGGTAAATGTATCATGCCAATTTCATAATCAGTTCAAAGATAATAGATACAAAACATCAAATGCTCTGGAATAAAGAGAGAAGATGCGAACCTTGACATTATGAAATACATGATGCACATTGTTTTTCTTACGCTTCACGTCATTATATAGACAGAGACTCCTTTCACATAGAAACATTTGCTAACAATGGGAATTTGCATTCAGAGTTTACAGCTTTTGGGAGCAGGAGGCCATTTGCCTGGAGGACCCACCCTCCTCTGTAAGCCAGATCTCTAAAAATTGTATTTGTTCGGTATTGTTCGGTTTCTGCCGAACCTTAGAATTTTTTCCAACCGAACCGAATCCTAGGCTTGCACTACGCGCGCTACGTCAACGTCACGCCGCCGTTGATTACGGGAAGGTGTTTACGTTAGGCTTGTTCGACTTGAACCTGCGCTGCACAGACCGATTTGTCAATGACATCAAAGTACCGCGAGAGCGAATAGAGAGCAAACGCTCCTTATGCTTTTGAATTGCTCTCGCGGTACTTTGATTTCATATCGTTCTGTGCAGCGCCGGTTGAAGTTGAACAAGCCTGTAGTGTAACGCGTTGTATCAGGAAGAAAAATAAAGATAACTCACAGCTAAAGTTATTGCAGAGGCCAAACAGACTCACGGAGGCGATTGGCATCTCACAACTCGCACTTTATTACCCAATCGAACTCGTGTAACTGTCTGTCACACGTTCTACCGTCCACAGCGTTACTTAAATTAAGATAAAAAATTAGCATCAAACAGAAATAACCCGCATACATGGGGTGTTCGAGGCGCACGGCACATACAATACAGACTGCAGACAGTTCAACAGGGCGCACGCAGCTCTTAAAGGGGCCACACCGTATTTCCACTCGTTACAGTTGGTGGACCGTTCGAATGCAGTAGCTGTGAGTGAAAATGGAACTCGTGAGCTGAAAAAGTGTTGTTTGGCAGTACTTTCAGTCAAAAGAAGGCAATTCAAGTCGAGCTACATGTTCAACTTGCAATGCAGATTTGTCCCGTGGTGGCAAGGACTCTAAACAATACACAACATCGGCGCTGTTAAAATGCGTAATGTTGCTTATTCTTTTTTCTTTTTTTTACAGTTAAAATAAAATAAAATGAAAAATCCACGTTGTTTACTTCATTAATGTGTTTCCTGTGTTAATGGACTGAGGATGAGAGTAGGATTCGGTATTCGGTTTCGGATTCGTCAGAATCTTAACCTGTGGATTCGGTATTCGGCCGAACCCCACAAATCTGGATTCGGTGCATCCCTAGTCCTTTGTCCTCTCAGGGAGTGGTCGTTCCTCAACTAGACTGCCCAGCATTTTGTAATTTCTCAAGTCTTACAACTACATGTCCTGCCGTGTTTCCGCTACATTCCTTCTGTGGTGGCGGCCCGCCACACTAAAAATCCTCCCGCCACGGCTGCAGCTTCTCAGTGAGGCAGTGATATTATGCGCACAATTGGGCCGTTACACCTGTGGGTCACGGCTGAGCGAGTCTTCTTTACACTCACTTACAAACGAACATTTTCTCGTCTATCGTGCGTCTACATTACACCCGTACCACTAAAAAGACGGATTATACCCAAGACTTCAGTCATAAATTAGTATTAATATTAATAGCATCACTGGTTGCATCGTTGCTAACTTACTGTCCATCTGTTAAAATGGCGAATATATCAGATGTATATCTACCTTTTGGTGCAGATGAGAACAGATTTGAGATGCTCGCGGTGCAGTCTGAATTAGAAGCTGTTGAGAAACAGATCCGTGACCTTTTAGAGAGACAAGCTGAGCTGAGAGACCGGCGTTTAGCTCTTGAAACATCACGCACCGATGCACACGGATCGGTGATTAACGTTAGTAACCCGCTGACCCTCGCCGCGTCTACTCCGTGCGTTTCTCAGCATTGGTCCCGAGCGTCCAGGTCCCGATCAGCCATGGTTTCATTCACTCCGGCTCCGACACAACACCACGAAGCCTGGGTGGTTCCGCGGAAGCCGCGAGCCAGGACCAGAATATTTTCGCCCCTTCCGGTTTTTGAGATCTCCACTCAGAACCGCTTCTCCTCTCTTCGCGAAACGGAACGCGATGCTGTGATCATCGGCGATTCCACCGTCCGACACGTCCACGCTACGTTAGGTAAAAGTAAGGTGCACAGTCATTGCTTTCCTGGTGCTCGTGTTCTTGATATCGCTGCGCGGGTACCTGAGATCTTGAACGGTGACGAGCGCGTCGGAGCTGTTGTGTTGCACGGGGGAGCTAACGACACTAGGCTGCGACAGACAGAGGTTCTGAAGAAAGACTTCAGGAGCCTGATCGAAACGGTTCGCAGCACATCGCCTGAAACAACGATCATTGTGTCTGGACCGCTTCCCACGTACCGACGAGGGCATGAAAAGTTCAGTAGATTATTCGCGCTAAATGAATGGTTAATGTCATGGTGCAATGAGCAGAAACTGCTCTTTGTAAATAATTGGAATCTGTTCTGGGAGCGACCGAGGCTCTTCCGCGCTGATGGCTTACACCCAAGTAGAATCGGGGCAGATCTTCTGTCGGATAACATCTCTAAGATGTTAAACACCGTTTGACTAGTAACCAAAAATCCAAATCACAGTCTCTGCTGCACCAATTTAATTTATATTAATACTAGTGTAGAACATTGCATAGAAACTGTGTCTATTCCTCGTTTACTGAGATCAAATAATAAATCTACTGCGGGATCTAGAAAAAATCTAATTGTTATTAAAACAAAAAAACACGCTATTAGTGAACAAAAACAATTTCTAAAGCTAGGTCTTCTTAACATTAGATCGCTCACACCTAAGGCGGTTATTGTAAATGAAATGGTCACAGATAATAATTTCGATGTACTGTGCCTTACTGAAACCTGGCTTAAACCAAATGATTATTTCGGTCTAAATGAGTCTACTCCGCCAGGATACTGTTATAAGCATGAGCCCCGTCTAATCGGTCGTGGCGGCGGTGTTGCAACAATCTACAGGGATATCCTTAATGTTACTCAGAAAACTCGTCATAGGTTTAATTCGTTTGAAGTACTTGTGCTAAATGTTATATATAGACCTCCAGGGCCTTACACTGTTTTCCTAAAAGAGTTTGCAGATTTTCTCTCAGATCTATTAGTCAGCGTCGATAAAGCATGAATTGTTGGAGATTTTAACATACACATCGATAATTCAAATGATGCGTTAGGGGCTGCGTTTACAGATTTATTAAACTCCTTCGGGGTCAAGCAAAACGTCACCAGACCAACTCATCGTCTTAATCATACACTCGATTTAATTATATCATATGGAACCGATCCAACCGATATAGATATCATTCCACAAAGTGATGATGTCACTGACCATTACATGGTAACTTGCATATTACGTACGTCTGTAATATGTCATGCTGCGCCATGTTATCGACCAGGCAGAACAATCCTTCCATCCACCATAGATAATTTCTCAAATAGCTTATCTGATCTGTCTCAGCTGCGGCCTGAACCCAAACGAACAGATGAACTAGACGAACTAACTAGCACTATGAGCACCATTCTCTCTAGAACATTGGATATTGTTGCACCCATTAGATTAAAAAAGGTCAGAGAGAAAAGTATAGCACCATGGTACAATAATACTACGCATGCTCTAAAGAGAGAAACCCGTAATTTAGAGCGTAAATGGAAACAAACTAATTTAGTGGTCTTTAGAATCGCGTGGAAAGACAGTATGTCACGTTATAAAAAGGCCCTAAAAGCGGCCAGGGCTGAGCACCTCCGCAAACTAATAGAAAACAACCAAAACAATCCAAGGTTTTTATTTAACACCGTGGCTAGACTAACAAATAAACAGACGTCGTCTGAACAAAATACCTCGTTACAGTTTAGTAGTAATGATTTCATGAACTTCTTCAACGAGAAAATTGAAAGCATCAGAACCACAATTGTAAATGTTCAATCCTTGCTCCCGCCTTATGATTCGGCCACAATTGTCGCTCCGCAAGAGCAATTACAATGCTTTACAACTATAGAACAAAAAGAGTTAAACAAACTTATCACTTCATCTAAAACAACAACATGTTTATTAGATCCTATACCAACTAAACTACTGAAAGAAGTGTTACCTATAGTGGAAGAGCCTCTTCTCAATATTATTAACTCATCTTTATCTTTAGGTCATGTTCCAAGAACGTTCAAGCTGGCAGTTATAAAACCTCTTATTAAGAAACCACAATTAGATCCAAATAACCTAGTAAATTACAGACCCATTTCAAATCTTCCATTTATGTCTAAAATATTAGAAAAAGTTGTGTCCGCTCAACTCGGCTCTTTCTTACAAGAAAACGACATCTATGAAAAGTTTCAGTCTGGATTCAGACCGCATCATAGCACTGAAACTGCGCTGGTTAGAATAACAAATTATTTACTTTTAGCTTCGGACCAAGGCTGTATCTCAATACTAGTTTTACTTGATCTTAGTGCAGCGTTCGATACTATAGATCACACAATACTCCTAGATCGACTACAAAATTATACTGGTATTCAAGGACAAGCATTAAGCTGGTTCAGGTCATACTTATCCGACCGCTACCATTTTGTCTATTTAAATGGAGAAAAATCGATCATAACTTCGGCAAACTATGGAGTGCCACAGGGATCTGTGTTAGGCCCTCTATTATTCTCAATATATATGCTGCCACTTGGTAATATTATAAGGAAACATGGAATTAGTTTCCATTGTTACGCCGATGACACTCAAATATATATTTCATCACGGCCAGATGAACACGCTAAATTATCCAAATTGACAGACTGTGTTAAAGATATAAAAGATTGGATGACGCGTAATTTTCTTTTATTAAATCCAGACAAGACAAGGTAATACTTATCGGTTCTAAAAACCGTCCACAAAACCTCTCACAACACTACTTTAACATAGTAGGATGCCCTGTTACTTTATCCTCTACTGTAAAAGACCTGGGTGTTATATTAGACTGCAACCTGTCTTTTGAAAAGCATATTTCATATGTTACAAAAACAGCCTTTTTCCACCTTAGAAACATTGCTAAACTACGTAATATGCTATCAGTCTCTGATGCAGAAAAGTTAGTTCATGCATTCATGACCTCGAGACTAGATTATTGTAATGCTTTATTAGCTGGTTGTCCTGCATCCTCAATAAACAAGCTACAGTTAGTCCAAAATGCAGCCGCTAGAGTTCTTACTAGATCAAGAAAATATGATCATATAACACCAATTTTATCATCACTTCATTGGTTACCTATAAAGTTCCGTATTAATTACAAGGTATTGCTACTGACCTATAAAGCCCTAAATGGTTTAGCTCCAGTCTATTTAACGGACCTTCTATCGCCCTATAATCCATCGCGCTCTTTAAGATCACTAAATTCGAGGCTTCTGGTCATACCTAGGATATCCAGATCCACCAAAGGAGGGAGAGCATTTTCACATTTAGCTCCGAAGCTCTGGAATAGCCTTCCTGATATTGTTCGTTGCTCAGACTCGCTCTCCCAGTTTAAAACTAGACTAAAGACGCATCTCTTCAGCCAGGCATTCATATAAAATTTTAAAACTTACAGTTACTGTAAATCCGGCCTCTAGTTCATAAAAGCCAGAGGAGAACTGGCCCCCGACTGAGCCTGGGTTCTCCCAAGGTTTTTTTTTCTCCATTGGGTTACTTGATGGAGTTTCAGGACACCACTGGGTCACTTGATGGAGTTTTTCGGTTCCTTGCCACTGTTGCCTTTGGCTTGCTCAGTTGGGGATATTCAAATTAATTAACCAATCATTAATAACATTGATCAGCCCTTCCAAACTTGGATGTCTTTTTTATTTTATTGTTTTCCACTAATAAACAAACATTGTTATGTTGTTTTGATTGATGTTGTGAAGCTGCTTTGATACAATCTGTATTGTGAAAAGCGCTATATAAATATACTTGACTTGACTTGACTTGACTTTCCTTGTGTGCGCTGTTGTTTCATTGTCGCTCTACCAGTGCACGAGGAGAGAGTGACCTACTTATATAAAATATAATATTACTTTGAAAGTACACTTTTTTCCACAATAATGATTTTCATACAGGTTAAATAGACCATATTTAGCCTACTCACAATTCGCTGAGTTATATTATTGGATTAGATTATTTAAAGCTTATTAAGCACACTTTATCGAATTTTTTTTTTCTCTAAAAACAGTCTATATAATGGGGGCGCGCGCGCTCACTCACACTTCACTTCGGAGAACGTGCGGACACGACAAAATGACTGTTGTTTTGCAGACTAAAAAAATCAATTTATTCATTATAAATTACATATATAAATATTCCTATTGTGATATATATATAATAGTATATTATTGAAGGTATTTAAATTATTATAAAAACAATTATTTATTTTTAACATAGGCCTAGGTATAGGTAAGGTAGTTTATACCAAAACGTTGTGATGGGCTTGTTTTTTCATTTTTATTTTTCACATTTATTTCCCTGATTTCATTTTATTATTTATAGGAATTATTTTCCTCCTCGACAACAAAACCGTTTCACCAACCAATATCCAAGATCTCAAACACAATTTCAAAGAAGGAGTTGTATGTACAGTTTTCCCTCACACTCCTTCTCCAGACAGCAAAGTAAAAGAGTCTCCTTTGTTAACCCTCTGGGGTCCGAGGTGTTTTCTGGGTCCTGGAGGTGTTCTGACATGCTCTGACATTTGTGCTTATTTCTGATACCGATAACATGCGCACTGTTGACGTTGAAAGCAGCAGCGCGGATTGATAGAAACGGAAAGAAAATAGTGCCGATTAAAACTGAGGTATGAATTTTGTCCGGCGTGTTTTTTGTGTGGTAAATTAATCAAGCTTTGAAACGCAAATAATTTTTTCACGTAAAAACGCACCGTTTTGTGGCCCCGGAAACTAACCGGGAGTACTTTCTTGAAAAACTTCCAGCGGCCAGAACTCTGACCAGGGAGGGACTACAGAGTGGGTCAGTGTGTATGCACTATAGTGCTGGTAAGGATTGCATACAACTTCATGTCTTAAATGGGTGAACTAACTCATTAATATATAGTTTTTTCACACCTGAGAAAGACAAAGGCCCTCCCCTATTGGCCCTATAAGGTGCTGTCAGGTGCTGTCATTGTGAGAAGCCTTGCAAAAAGAATGAGGAGAGACTTAAAAAAGAATGGCTTTTAGATTGTTTGGATTTATTTACAGCACAACCAAGTTATTTACAACACAACCAAAAAGATACACAACCAAATACAAAAAGCACACTAGTAAACACAATGATTTAAAGACAGAGACTTGGACAGTCCCACACCTTTGTGCCATTCCTAAAACATAGTAGGTTACATACCTGTCATCTCCAAGGTGTTTTTATTTTTCACTTTACCATGTTCATGTACAGAGACTGTGAATGTCAGCAGGACTCAGTGACATCTGCTCCCTGTAAAAACTCTTCTTTTTTTTTAAACAAACAAAAAAAACATGTGAACATGCTGATATCAAGAGAAACTATTTTAGATTTTTCTTGTTAAAATTATGAAATTTACTAAATACATACACTATATATGAACTCCCAAGTGTGTTGTGCCTTGTAGGCATATATATGTAGGGCTGCATGAAATAATAACAATAGCCTATAGCAGGCGGCCTATACATCGTTAAAAAGTTCAGAAATACTACATTAGAGAAAACTATATGGAGTATCATGTTACTTCAAACGTTTCCATTCGTTACGACGTAATGAAATGAGATTGCTGGAGTAAAAACATAAAGCCTAATGTTTGGTTTGTTTTGCTTTTCAAACCCACAGCGCGAGTGACTCAAACTCAGCGCGTGCAAACATTTACTGAATGCGATCGAGCTGGACCAAACTATGAAACGTTATTCTTACATAATTATACATATCTACGTGTGAGCAGATATCCACAAACACAATAAACACAGGTCTAAACATTATAATATTCACAATCATATGAGCCTTCTATCATACGAGCATAAGATAATGTTTTTATGTATATACATCCAATCACATTTCATAACACACATTTAGTCTGGCACCAGTTTAACTGCTACAAGTTTATGCAACAATAACACGCAGCTAACATGCAACTAACAATAACATGTCTTACCTTAAAAATCGTGTTCTTCTAACTCTTCTGAGGTAAATCCAAGATAAACAGCACAGTATTCCACACACGAAAAGCAGCGCAGGACTGAAGACTGAAGTCGCGGATTATCTGTTTTGAGAGTGTAAAGACTTTGGGCGGATCTAATCCGTGGGGAATTTGCATATCATAATTAATAATTAATAATTAATAATTATTCATACATGTTTGGATTAGATCAGTCTTACATGTTAATAAATCTCCCTCTAAGGGAGGATGTCCTTTTACCTGCATATTTAACTGTGTATCCTTGCATTTTAACTACAAGTTGATTACAGTTAATTACACTGATCACGTCTTACAAAACAGGCTAAATTAATTAGCTCAATTGCCAGAATAATATTGTGGGGATCCACAATATCATCTTACTTTATAGGATTTCAGGAAACGCAATTCTCTGGCCAGAAGAATTGGGTTTGCTGCCCTATAAACACATACTCTTTAAAGTATCTTTAATTGATAAAGCGAGTAGGACCTGTTTGCACTTAAGGGACTTGAAAATGAGCAAAGTAAATGAATCAATCAAATGAATATAATGGATTTAATAAAGGCATGTCTACTTATATATTTACTACAGTTGCCATGGAATATATATATACATATATATTTTCAAACATAATAGACATACAAAACACAATAAGACATCAATGAACGAGGAAGTGTGTGTGATATAGAGATATGGATAAATTACACGCGTGAGAGCTAGTAAGAGAGAGAGAGATAGGGTTACTTTCACCTAGACAGTCAACTTTCCTGAAACAACACGAAAACACATCTTAAGGCTTCTTAGAAGCTCTGTAAAAAAGATATACTTGCAAAGCTGTAATCTTGGTCACTCTGTATCGCGTCATTCCTGCACGGCCCTGTCGGGCCGCGTGCGTGAGCGGAGTCCTTTGTGTGGGAGGAGGCGTCACGTGGTGCTGCTTGGCGCGCGTGTTGAACGGAGAAGTCTTTGGGGGTAACATTACCAACGGAGAATAGTTCGGCTAAGTTCGTTTCACTTCGTGGAAGTGAACAGAGTCGAATACGGAAAACAAAACTTTGACTAACAAAGAAAAGAAAAATAAAGGTTCCCAAAGGGGAAATCACGCAGTTACATCTTTGTATGGCTGGTGAAGAAGCGCGTCACATGGTCACGTGCGCGTGCTTCTGGTTCAGAGAGAGCGCGCGTTGGTTTAAAGGTCCCTTGTAGCCGGCTTTGCTGAAGAGATATGTCCCGCGGTGTTCTTCTCACTCGTGGAATTAAAACACGGGGACCTATCTTAAGACTGAAAAACACAAACTAACTAGAACACATAAAAGAAAGGCGAAAGACTCGCCTCGAGACGAGACGTTACATTCTGAAACCAGGACGAGCACGGAAGAGCGCAGTAAGATCTGACTGCGGAGGGAGGTTCAGTTCTTCTTTAAAGGAACCTTCTGAGGTGCGAACTGGCCAATGGCATTCAACGAAACTTTGGCGGCAACCTCGGCTTTGTCTTGTCCGCGTTCGATTTATGGCCGCATTCACAGGTTTTACAAGCAGTCAGAATTTGGTCAGAATCATTCCAAAGATGATTAAACATAGTAAAATACATTTTACGGCTTGTTCAATTACATAGATGACCTCGTTAGATCACAAAGGTTCGGAAAATAGGAAGAAAGACGTATAAGGAGAGTTATATTGCAGAGTTACATTAAAAGCATAATTAAATGCCCTTGTAGTTCGTTTAGAACTACCATACACTCCCAGATCCCTTCATAGGGCCTGGACAAATCGACAAACATAACATATCAAATATATCTCCGTAAAGTCTTTAAATGAGTGAATTAAAGCTTTGTGTATGTGCGTTTTCAGAGGGGACTTCTTTGACCGCATGGCATTCCTTTCTCTGCAGAAAGGAGGGGGTTAGTTTGATAAGGTCTGCTTGAAGCTCGAGCCACAGTCATGAAGTGTTCTGGTGAATCTCGCAGGACATTTGAAAATGTCAGTTCATTGGGTGTTTAAGAGAGAGAACCCTCAAGATTTCTTATAACACCCCTGTGTCACAAAGTTAGCGAGATGTAATGTAAATCAACAAATGGGGAACGAGGATTGGAGTTTATCGAGACTAAACATGCTACACAGTGATTTCTGTTTCTCATAGTATGCAAGTCATGTCTCAAACATTAACCCATTAGAGTTTACAAGGCCACACAGACCAAACAACATAAAGGAAAAATCATGAGATGGAACATTGGATGCATGTATCACATGGTTATATATATATATATATATACATAGAATATATAGGTTTAAACCAGGGTTCGTTTATTCTTCTCAGCAAGAATAAGGAGGAATCACACTCTCTGGGACATTCCAAGGGGTAATAAAGCTCAGTCTTGTAACAGGACACCCCGTTCTTGGTGTGTGTGTGGGAGAGAGTGTGTGTGTGTGTGTGTGTGTGTGTTTTTCCAAGTTCCAGGCCTTTTGGGGCTAAAGGCTTTGGGATTTTAGCATGGGGGTATTTAGTTATTCAGATTCACCTTCGCCCAGTCCTTACAAGAGCAACAGTTTGCGTTCCTCCACGTGGCTCATTAGTATGTGACCAGCTGTTGCGCGTGGGCGTGGTCACATTAACTTTAATGAGCTCAGGCGTGAGAAACTGTACATGTCCTTGTTTTTATACGAATTGCTTAAACAGAGAATATTTGTTTTTTATATGATTTACATCATTTAAAAATAGAGACTAAAAGCGTTGTAAAGACATACGTTTCAGGTCTGTGTGACAAACAATGACTGAGTTACAGATAATGTTCTGTCGCATTTCAGAATGAGCTTCACATTGAGAGAGTCGGCAGAACGCGCATCATGTTTATTTTCTTTATTTTACGAAAAACACAACATTTTGTTTTTATTATGAGTGTACACAAATAAAAGAAGACATTTAACAGTTTTGAATGATGTATAAATCAACAGAGTATTTTGGGTCTCTTTTGCACTGATAAGAAAAAAAGTGAGGCAATCGCGCCGGCGTGATAGCCGACCCCAGGGGGTTAAAGGATTAGTTCACTTTAAAAAAAACTTTTGCTGATAATTTACTCAGTACATGGAAATATACTCCGCTGTATTTCGAGACACAGAGCCAGAAGTGCATTCACAAAACCTTAAACAAATGCCAAAGCAGGAGACGGTGAACATTACAACACAAACTGCTGCCACTTTCGGAGCTCACTGGACTGACACGTGATATGCCGACATAATATTTTTCTTTTGTATCTATTTTTCGTAGCTACAGTACATATTTTACATTTTAAATGTCCTCAGGAAACGATTAAAGAAAGAGAAGGGACGATCTACCTGGATCTTCCTACTATTAGTATTATTTGAAGTTAACATTATAAAATACGTAGACCTAAGATACGTTGGCTCTCAGTCTCCACAGAACAACATATTCATTTTATTTTGAGGAATACAATTTATGAGGAAAAAACAATATTACGGACGTGACAGTTCTCCGTTACGGACGTGAGCGCTCTGAAAGCGGCAGTAAAAGATGCTTTTAAACTTTCACAGAGACATCAAACAGAAAGCACAAAATCTTTAAAGTGAATTTCGTTTTGTATTAATTGTTTCTTAATTTTAATCAATGTGTCATCAACCAATTGCCTGAATTTAATAAATAATAAGTAAATAGCACACGATATAATCACGAAACGGAGGCGCTGGAACTGGAGCTGTACCCACAAATTCATAAACCGTGCCCACGCTCTCGCTATCCGTTCCCAATCCTTTAAATACAAATACATTATTTGAAATATTAAATATTATAAGGTCTGTGTAAATTTTGCATCCATTTGTTTTTCCTTTTTTAACCCGTTATTGAAAAACGAAAAATTAACGGTTGTTGTATTTTTAAAACGCAAAGTTGAACACTAAAATTTGAATTTGAACTGTAGGCTACACCAAATGCTGCACAGAAAAACAAACAAAAAAATTGACAGATTTTTGTTTATGACTTTTTGCCCCTTTATTAAGCATTTAAAATATTCACAAATTAATAAAGGAAAAAAATCGATTTGACTGCTTTTCTAAATTAGAACCTGGAAATTATATTTTCCCCGCAGTGCTGAATGAGAAGAGCCTCTGGAACAACAGAGAGATGATTTATAGGCTAATGATAATACATGTGTCTGAAAAAATAACGAGGCATTTTAATTGTTCGTTTAAAAGTGAAACACAATATAGCCTAAAGCTTAAAATGTCCCGTTCATTTATGAGACGCGCTCCAGTTCACGGAGATCATGAAAGCGCGCCTGATTGTTTTATTTTATTTTACAAAAGCACAATGATTTCTTGTAATTGTGGGTTTGGACAAATAAAAGTAGTTGCGAATTATGTGTTATTCTTTTCTGTATCACCAGAAATGATAGAGTATTTTAAGTTGTTTGCACTGTAGGAAAATGCAAGTGTTTGCACCCGCGTCTCCGTGCCATGCAGTGCGCTCTCCACACTCCACACACACACATGCGTCAAAGTCTTGTGTTTATTTGTGATAATCTTAGCCCTGTATTATTATTGTCTAACCTGTATTATGACTGACATTTGACATTGCTTTGTTCCTTTTTTGGACAAAAGCGCCTTCTAAATATAGCCTAAATGTAATAATAGCCTAATAATGATAGGCTATTTATTATTATAATTTGCGTTTAATGAAGGCTATTTATTATTATAATTTGCGTTTGAGTTCACTGAAGACAGTAGCCTAATATGTTTATCATAAAATAATTGATGTATGTTTTATTTTTATATAACCTAACCTTGTGTTTGTGTTTATATTTCTTTTTTATATGTGGTTTTGCTTTTTTTTTATTATACTGAGCTTTTTCCTCCCAAAAAAATGTACTTTAAAGATAGGCTACAAGTAGCCTACATGTCATCTGAACACACACACACATATAGCCTAAATGTCATCTGAACACACACACATATATATATGTATGTTTTCTTTTATTTTCTTATTTCATTACATTATTTACGTAAATGAACGCCCAATAATTGAACAGTTGAAAGTGTAATCCGGCCATTCAGGAGTCAGGACGCAGCCTCTGAATTGGGACAGTAAACCAGCTCTGCATGGTCTTGGCTAAGCCTAAAATACATGACCCACGGCGTTGGGGGTGAAACATCCTTACCATGTCAAGTCAAGTCAAGTCACCTTTATTTATATAGCGCTTTTTACAATACAAATTGTTTCAAAGCAGCTTTACAGAGATAACAGGAAAACAATGTTGTAATAGTATTGTTAAATTCAAAATTAAATGTTAAATGTCCCCAACTAAGCAAGCCAAAAGCCAATGGCGACAAAGGCGAAGAGAGGCGAAAAAGGCAACAGTGGCAAGGAACCAAAACTCCATCAGGTGACAGAATGGAGAAAAAAACCTTGGGAGAACCCAGGCTCAGTCAGGGGGCCAGTCCTCCTTTGGCCAACGAACGAACAGTGTATGATTATGAGTTAGGCAGCATAATGTCAGGAGTCAGATGTGATCAGAACTTTCACGATATTTATCCAGTTCATCTGGTTGGGTTGGGTCATCCGGCCGGTGAGGAGATGACTGTGTTGAGGTGTCCATGGGCCTTCACAGTGTTGATGGGCCTGGCTCATCAGGGATGCATTGTCATCGTGTCCATGTGATGGTCCTTCCTCAGATCTGGATATGGCCTGGATCCGGCGGTTCGCGGTAAACCTCGGGATAAACAGAGACTAATATTAGCGTAGACGCCATCCTTCTTATGATGTACAAAGTACATCAGGAATTATGGGAAGTGTTCCCGGTTCCGGCTGATCTAAACTATGCAGCCTAACATTGAAATCTACAATGTGCTATGTGTATGCTAAGCCAAAGAGATGTGTTTTTAGTCTAGATTTAAACTGACAGACTGTATCTGCTTCCCGGACTGTGTTAGGAAGATTGTTCCAAAGTTTTGGTGCTAAATAGGAAAAGGATCTACCGCCAGCAGTCGATTTTGATATTCTAGGTATTATCAACTGGCCAGAATTTTGAGATCGCAATAGACGTGAAGGACTATAATGCGTTAAGAGCTCGCTCAAGTACTGGGGAGCTAAACCATTTAGTGCTTTGTAAGTAATCAGCAATATTTTAAAATTTATACGATGTTTAATAGGCAGCCAATGCAGTGTTGACAGAACCGGGCTAATATGGTCATACTTCCTGGTTCTGGTAAGAACTCTAGCGGCTGCGTTTTGAACTAGCTGTAGTTTGTTTATTAAGCGTGCAGGGCAACCACCCAGTAGAGCATTACAATAATCTAGCCTTGATGTCATGAATGCATGAACTAATTGTTCCGCATTTGTCAGTGAGAGCATATGACGTAATTTAGATATATTTTTAAGATGGAAAAATGCGGTTTTACAGATACTAGACACGTGACTTTCAAATGAAAGATTGGTATCAAAGAGCACACCCAGGTTCCTAACTGACGACGAAGACTTAACAGAGCAGCCATCGATTGTTAGACAGTATTCTGGGTTATTACGTGTGGCAGTTTTTTGTCCAATGATTAGAATCTCTGTTTTTTCAGAATTTAGTAATAGGAAATTACTGATCATCCAATTTTTTATATCAGCTATGCATTCCGTTAATTTTGAGAATTGGTAAGTTTCGTTAGGTTTTGAAGAAATATACAGCTGAGTATCATCAGCATAACAGTGGAAGCTAATTCCATATTTCCTAATGATATATCCTAATGGTAGCATGTACAGAGTGAACAGCAGCGGTCCTAGTACTGAGCCTTGTGGTACGCCATACTGAACTTGTGATCGATAAGACATCTCTTCATTTACTGCTACAAACTGAAAACGGTCAGATAAGTATGATGTAAACCATGCTAGTGCAATTCCACTAATGCCAACATAGTTTTCTAGTCTATTTAAAAGAATGTTGTGGTCGATAGTATCAAATGCAGCACTAAGATCAAGTAACACTAATAGAGAGATACAACCACGATCGGATGATAAGAGCAAATCATTTGTGACTTTAATGAGAGCAGTCTCAGTACTATGGTACGGTCTAAATCCGGACTGAAAATCCTCGCAGATATTATTTCTTTCTAAAAAGGAACACAGTTGTGATGAAACTGCTTTTTCTAGTATCTTTGACAGAAAAGGCAGATTCGAGATTGGCCTATAATTGACTAATTCTGTCGGATCAAGTTGCGTTTTTTTAACAAGCGGTTTAATCATAGCCAACTTAAAGGTTTTTGGTACGTATCCTAGAGACAAAGATGAATTAATGATATTTAGAAGAGGATCTATGACCTCTGGAAGCATCTCTTTCAGTAGCTTAGTCGGTATAGGGTCTAGCATACAAGTTGTCGATTTAGATGAATTAACAAGTTTGCAAAATTCTTCCTCTCCTATAGCAACAAATGAATCAAAATGTTCCTCACGGAGACTACAATGCACTCCCTGATGCGCTACTGTAGTAGACGGTTGCATAGTTATAATTTTGTCCCTGATATTATAGATCTTATAAGTGAAGAAGTTCATAAAGTCATTACTGCTGTGTTTCTTGGAAACTTCTGGGCTTGAAGCTTTCTTTTTCGTTAGTTTAGCCACTTGTTCAAATAAATACCTAGGATTATGTTTATTTTCTTCTAATAGGATTGAAAAATAATCCGTTCTAGCATCTTTTAATGCCTCTCTGTAAACAATCGAGCTCTCCTTCCATGAAATCCGAAATACCTCTAGTTTTGTTTTCTTCCAGTTTCGCTCCATTTTTCTGGCTGCTCTCTTAAGGGCCCGGGTGTGCTCGTTGTACCACAGCGTTGGGCTATTTTCTTTAATCTTCTTTAAGCGCAACGGAGCAACTGTGTCTAAAGTGCTGGAAAAGAGAGATTCAAACGTTTCTGTTGCAATATCAAGTTCTTCTAAGCTATCCGGGATGCTGAAATTATGAAACTGATTAGGAAGATTATTAATAAAGCCATCTTTAGTGGCAGAAGTGATAGGTCTAACATATTTATAACACGGAGTCGGCTTTGCAGCCTTGGCTAAATGTAATTTACACGAGACTAGATAATGATCTGAGATGTCGTCGCTCTGCTGCAGAATTTCAACGGCATCAACATCTATTCCATGAGATAATATTAGATCTAGAGTATGGTTACGACAATGAGTAGGTTCTGACACGTGTTGTCTCACTCCAATTGAGTTTATAATGTATTTAAATGCCAATCCCAATGCATCTTTTTCATTATCTACATGTATATTAAAATCACCAACAATTAGGACTTTATCGGCAGCCAATACTAATTCTGATATAAAGTCAGCAAATTCTTTGATAAAATCTTTATGGTGCCCTGGTGGCCTGTAAACAGTAGCCAGCAGAATTCTCAAACGTGATTTATTGTTTACACTATATATTTTTACATTAAGCACCAACACTTCAAAAGAAGTATATTTAAAACTAGATTTCTTAGTGGTTTTGAAAATATTACTATAAATTACAGCAACACCTCCCCCTTTGCCTTTCGGACGAGGCTCATGTTTATAACAGTAATCTTGCGGAGTGGACTCATTTAAAATAATGTAATCGTTTGGTTTTAGCCAGGTTTCTGTCAAACACAGCACATCTAGGTTATAGTCTGTAATCTTATCATTAACTATGAGCGCTTTTGAATTAAGGGATCGAATATTCAACAACCCAAGCTTTATCGTTTGCTCATCTGTATTATATCTGTTTTTTATTTGTTGAACATCAATTAAACTTTTAACCTGTTAAGCTGCAACCCCACTTTTGAAAAATCCCCAGAAATGGCATACCCAAACTGAAACAGATACAGTTCATAAACCATTTGTTCTAAAAGCACAAGTATGATCTCATTTGAAAGCTGACACCTGGCAGTTTATTGTAAATGTAGAATTAATTATTGTCATAATGAAAAAAAATAGTTATAAATAGCTTCAAAGTTTTGTCAAGTTATTAGAAATTTATTTTTATGAAATATTTTCATGAAAATAAAATTGAAGTTGGCATTGTATCAATCTAGAAATGCACTGCAGCTAAAGCCACATATCTGACCATGTTATATTTAAAATCTGAAGATGACAAGTCTAAAACTCTTTATTTAGTTAAATGTTTTTCAAGATCATGTCATACAACTTTATTTTGATTAGACTCTAAAATGCAAACTGATGTTTATTGGCATGTTCTAAGCATCTATTCAGTCTATTGTCTCTGTTTATTTATGTGGTGTAAACGATCTCCATTCAGTGTCAGTCTCCCCTGCACACATTCACACCTCTCCGGCCTGGTTATGGCTCTAAATATGCTTTTCTTTTGTCTGCATTATAATTACTAACGACTGGCTATTCACACTCTTTCAATCCCTAATCTCTTTTAGGGAAAGTTCTCACCTTACATTTTAAACTATATAAAATGACCTTCTTGAAAAAAGAAACATTTCAGCAAGCAGTCCTATTTAAAAATATTCATAAAAATAACAGCTAGGTAGCAGGTGCACCAAGCTAGCTAGCATATTAGCTTAGCACACCACCAATACAGACAATTTATGAGATTAAAACCATGTTTGTGCTCTAAAACTTACTTTATAGCACAAGTCGAGTGTTTTAAATAACATGTTGTGCTCTGATTTGGCTTCAGATAAAAAATCAGATAGAAAATATATTATTGAATAGTATTCTGCACAATGAAAAAGTCTATATCGATTAGCATTACATTATCAATATAATCTATTATTATGAAAATACCTGACGTGGCTCGAAGAACATTGGTAAATCAAATATCATTGCAATCATGTTTATTGTCTTCAAAACATCTTTATATGCATGTTACAGCGATCTCTGTTAGCTTTGTTGTGTTAGGGAGTTCCTGGAATGTCACATGATTATGGCACTTCTTCGTGTGTTCCATATATGGACTATTATACTGTGCACAGAGCGCCGGCGCCCTCAGGCTGCCAGTATGAACTGATAACACAGTACATCAGAGTCTCCAGCGCTCATAATGATTACATCGACGCATTTGGGTATATATTCAATAAATATGATTCCTGTCTTTATAAATCTGATCTAAACCTATGAGAATCTATCAATATTTCTCCAAATCTGCACATTTTTGAGCTAAAAGCCCTGATGGACGTTGTTTTGTCAAGCTCTGTCATGACGATCTCACTGGAGTTTTTTTCTGAATGAGAGCGGCTGACGCTCATAATTCATATTAAAGGTATCGACTCATTTTTGGATTACATAACTCCAGACACAAATTAAGACATAACTGTCACTATAAGTTTATCAGAATACAATAGTGGTCAAATACTGAACCTTGAGACTTATATATTTTAATGATGTATAGTTTGTCAAGGTAATAACATTAAATCTGATAGTAACTTTGAACTATTTAAAAAAAAAAACGCTTCAGTGCGCCGGCGCTCTGGCGAGGGTTAACAGGTTAACCTTAGAAAGGTTTGGCAGTTTTTTGGATTTCCAAATTCGGGGAACAGACACCGTCTCTATATGATGATATCTAGGTGAAAGAGCCTCTATGTGATGGGATTTATCTGACCTTGGTGACGTGAGGCCGCTAGCAGACGGTCGGTTTAGCCAGTCTGTCTGCTTCCTGACCTGAGCCCCAGGTTGTCATGTTTTATCTCTAAGACTATGAGCCAAATTACTAGAGAGAAGAGCAGTACCATCCCAGGAGGGATGAATACCATCTCTTTTCAACAGGTCAGGTTTGCCCCAAAAACTTTTCCAATTGTCTATGAATTCTATATTATTTTGCGGACACCAATTAGACAACCAGCCATTGAGTGAACACAATCTACTAACTATCTCATCACTCCTTCGAACAGGAAGGGGGCCAGAGCAAATTACAGTGCCTGACATCGTACTTGCGAGTTCAAACACCTCTTTAATATAAATCTTGGTGATCTCCGACTGGCGAAGTCGAACATCATTTGTGCCGACGTGAATAACAATCTTAGAGAATTTACGATTAGCATTAGCCAGCACTTTTAAATTTGCTTTGATGTCAGGCGCTCTGGCTCCCGGCAAACATGTGACTATGGTGGCTGGTGTCTCTATTTTCACGTTCCGTGTAATAGAATCGCCAATTACCAGGGCACAATCAACATAATTCTCAGTGGGTGTTTCACTGAGTGGGGCAAATCGATTTGTTATGGTGATCGGAACAGAAGAGTGGTTTTTTGATCCGCGACTAGAGCGATCTCTCACAGTTACCCATCTGCCTGGCTGCACAGGCAATAACTCAGCCGGAACCGAATCATGTAAATGGTTCACTATGCTAGGCGCATCCAAAGTAGTATCTAAGGCTCGAGCACACTTACTATCCTCAATTAAAGTTTGGATGCGTGTCTCTAATTCTGAAATCTTCTCCGTCAGCCTGACTGTCTCCTTGCATTTATCACATATAAACCCTATATTGCAGACGGGGAAGGCTATGGTAAACATGTGGCATGAGGTGCAGGTGACAATAACAGGACAACCCACTGAGCAAGCGACGTCTGTGGACATACAAAACAGGTTGATATCCCGTCCGTCCGTCCAGGCCGTGATCTGAACGTCCATTGACAGCCAGAATTAGTCGATTAATGACACTGAGAAATTATGTCTAATCTGGCCATAATCTAAACGTCCACTGACAGCCTGAACTAGTTGAGAAAAGACGTTCATACTGACTATAATCTGGACGTCCGTTGACATCCAAAAACAGTCCATAAATGACGTGAATAAAGATGTCCAATCTGGCCATAATCTAAACGCCCACTGACAGCCAGAACTAGTTGAGAAAAGACGTTCATACTGACTATAATCTGGACGTCTATTGACATCCAAAAACAGTCCATAAATGACGTGAATAAAGATGTCCAATCTGGCCATTATCTAAACGTCCACTGACAGCCAGAACTAGTTGAGAAAAGACGTTCATACTGACTATAATCTGGACGTCCGTTGACATCCAGAAACAGTCCATAAATGACGTGAATAAAGATGTCCAATCTGGCCATAATCTAAACGTCCACTGACAGCCAGAACTAGTTGAGAAAAGACGTTCATACTGACGATAATCTGGACGTCCGTTGACATACAGAAACAGTCCATAAATGACGTGAATAAAGATGTCCAATCTGGCCATAATTTAAACGTCCACTGACAGCCTGAACTAGTTGAGAAAAGACGTTCATACTGACTATAATCTGGACGTCCGTTGACATACAGAAATTGTCCATAAATTACGTGAATAAAGATGTCCAATCTGGCCATAATCTAAACGTCCACTGACAGCCAGAACTAGTTGAGAAAAGACGTTCATACTGACTATAATCTGGACGTCCGTTGACATCCAGAAACAGTCCATAAATGACGTGAATAAAGATGTCCAATCTGGCCATAATCGAAACGTCCACTGACAGCCAGAACTAGTTGAGAAAAGACGTTCATACTGACTATAATCTGGACGTCCGTTGACATCCAGAAACAGTCCATAAATGACGTGAATAAAGATGTCCAATCTGGCCATAATCTAAACGCCCACTGACAGCCAGAACTAGTTGAGAAAAGACGTTCATACTGACTATAATCTGGACGTCTGTTGACATCCAGAAACAGTCCATAACTGACGTGAATAAAGATGTCCAATCTGGCCATAATCTAAACGTCCACTGACAGCCAGAACTAGTTGAGAAAAGACGTTCATACTGACTATAATCTGGACGTCCGTTGACATCCAGAAACAGTCCATAAATGACGTGAATAAAGATGTCCAATCTGGCCATAATCTAAACGTCCACTGACAGCCAGAACTAGTTGAGAAAAGACGTTCATACTGACGATAATCTGGACGTCCGTTGACATACAGAAACAGTCCATAAATGACGTGAATAAAGATGTCCAATCTGGCCATAATTTAAACGTCCACTGACAGCCTGAACTAGTTGAGAAAAGACGTTCATACTGACTATAATCTGGACGTCCGTTGACATACAGAAACAGTCCATAAATGACGTGAATAAAGATGTCCAATCTGGCCATAATCTAAACGTCCACTGACAGCCAGAACTAGTTGAGAAAAGACGTTCATACTGACTATAATCTGGACGTCCGTTGACATCCAGAAACAGTCCATAAATGACGTGAATAAAGATGTCCAATCTGGCCATAATCGAAACGTCCACTGACAGCCAGAACTAGTTGAGAAAAGACGTTCATACTGACTATAATCTGGACGTCTGTTGACATCCAGAAACAGTCCATAACTGACGTGAATAAAGATGTCCAATCTGGCCATAATCTAAACGTCCACTGACAGCCAGAACTAGTTGAGAAAAGACGTTCATACTGACTATAATCTGGACGTCCGTTGACATACAGAAACAGTCCATAAATGACGTGAATAAAGATGTCCAATTTGGCCATAATTTAAACGTCCACTGACAGCCTGAACTAGTTGAGAAAAGACGTTCATACTGACTATAATCTGGACGTCTGTTGACATCCAGAAACAGTCCATAAATTACGTGAATAAAGATGTCCAATCTGGCCATAATCTAAACGTCCACTGACAGCCAGAACTAGTTCAGAACAGATGTTCATACTGCACTGTAAAAAAAAATCCTAATTTTACAGTAAATAACTTCCTATTTTCATCATTGTGGTGGCGTTCATGTGTGTTCAATTAGGGACAATCCATACAAACAATCATTGCTAAAATACAGACTGTCACAGTGAGAAGATCTTTGTCCTTTATCAATGCTATACCTAACCACTGCAGTCAACACTTTGGAGTATCCATGCTGTTAAATAAAAGTCTGTAGACAAGGGTTAAGGTTAGGGTTAACCCCTTAATTTCTAACCCAGACCCGGTTTCACAGACAGGGTTTAGATATAAAGCCAGGATTAGGCCTTAAATTTGGGCATTCAATTATAGCTTTTAAAAATGTACCTTAGAAAAGAAAAACATTACTGGTGTGCATCTTGAGACAAAACAATGGCACTGACATGTCAGTACAAGTTGCTTTCAGGTAATATACAGCTCATACGTGCATTTTAGTCTGGACTACAGGCTTAAGCCTTGCCTGTGAAACCCGGGGTATTATGTTGTAACTTAATTATGCCAATGTTAGCAAAGTGTTGCGTTGGACAGAGGGATTAACCCTAAACCAACAGGTTGTGTAACAGTACCACACAGGGTGAAAAAGTATGTTGACATTTATTAGGCATTAGAGTGTTTCTAAAGGAAAGGTCAAGAATTTGTGAAAGTGGAAAAGGGTCATTAGGGGTCACATGAAGTAACTCTAATGTCACCACTATGATACCAATCCATTAGTTTTTCACATAGGTCTACATACAGAATTATATGAATACATGTTTGCTCTGTTTAATATACTGTTTGCTCTATTAAATTGCTGTTTATCAGAACAGTGATAAATAAATGTTATTATATATGTTATACAAGTTACTGTAAGTTTAATCTTTCATTTTTTATCTTACATTTTTAATCATGCACTACAATGAAAACACATTTAACCAATTGATTAAATATAACAGCCAGCCTACAAATACAAAAGAAACAGCACGTGTATATTTTTTCCTATTCTTTCTTTTAAAACATTTCATATTGTCCTGTAATTGCAATGTTTTCACACTATTGGCTGTCTCTACGAGTTGTTTTGAGCATGATTGGTTATTCTGACTGTCATCCAGGAATCTGGCCAATGACAACTATGCGCGCCTTTACGAGTCAAGTTTGAATATACGTCAGTTGAAGTGAGTGGGTGTGTGTGCTGCTGCTTGGGACCTACTTCGGTTTTGTGGCTTTGTTACATTGTTTAAAACATGGATTATTTTACATCGGACTGCTAAATGTTTATTTTGAGCGAGTTGGGATGTAAATGAAGAACAAACAAGGAATATGGACAACGGACATATTGCAATCTACGGAAGGTAACGTAAATAACTTTTTATTTTATACAAATTCTAATACATCAAAATATAGTGTATTAAATTGAGAATCTAAACGCGATTAGAGCAATATTTATATTAGTACGGTATTCCAATGTATTAGGCTAATTATGTGCTGAGCTAGCATGTGTATTGTCAGCTAACAACTAGTTTATGATAAAAAATAAAATAAAACTCAGCATTGGAGCTTTACAATGAGTGAACTGAGAACATTGTCTCTTTAGACAGAGGAACACTCCTTGACTCTAGAAGAATCTGCAAACTAACTTTAGGCTTTTATTGTTGATCGCGGGATTTAACGTTAGGTCTAACGTTATCGATCAGTCAAAATAACGAGTGATTGTATGTTTTGGAGCTGGTGAGTCAATTTTGCAAGCTTTTGCAAATGTCTCTGTTAGTAGCCTAAGTAAAAACAAATAGCTAATATTGCTGTGTGTGTTTCCTTCATGATCCAGGCATTTTGGGAGTAAATATTATCCAGCCACACGATCTTCAGATGGTGAGTATTGTCATAAAATACACGTGAAATAGAGGCAGACGTACACTGGTTCAAACCCTCCAGACAATGTTTTATCTTCTATCTTCTTGAGTTTACAGGCCTAGCTGACCCAAAAATAAATGTCTAACTTACTTTTGTGAAACACAAGAATGTTGGGAATAAAACAACTGTATGTTCCATTGCATGAGAAAAACAAAAACAAATAAGGCATTTCTCATGATATCTTAATTATTGTTCTACATAAGAAACTCATACAGTTTCAACATGAGGGTGAGTAGGCTATGAGAGAACTCTTCTTTTGTTTTGGATGAGCTGTTCTTTTAATGACATTTGCTAAATTAACCATGGTTTTTATTATAGTAAAGGTGTAGAAACCATGTTTTTTATGGTGGATTGATTACAATAATTTATTACCATTTGGTTAGTGTCGCAAAACATTGTTAATTTTAGTAAGGGTTCTCCAGATTTATATAACACTTAAGGAACACATTCAAAATGGTCCTATGTCACTCAGATCAATAATCTATTAACACACTTTTGAACTTTTTTTTTTTAGATCAAGCTTTGGAACAATGTTTACGGAGCAGAACAGGCACCAACAGAGAAACAAGTCCATCACTAGTAAGTATCCACTGCAGTATCTAAAACCGTAGTCAATTTTAAAGGCACAGTGCACTCCAAAATAAAAAAAATCAATTTTTTTCCCCGTGCCATTCCAGATGTATATATGACTGACTTTCCACAAAGATTTTTTGACAAATTATCCATTATTGTAAGCCAATATAATGCAAGTGCATGCACCAGAAACTTCATACAGTACAGCCTGCTGTGTTGTTCACACAAGATGTTTTCTGCATTTATCATGTGAGCTTTACAATGCTCTTGGACTTTTTGACCTTCAGCATTTTGGTGTCTATTCACTTGCAGTATTTGACACACGAACACAAGAGATGGATAATTTTTCTAAAAGTCTAGTTTATTTTTTCTAAAATGTGTCCATCTGAAGAAAGAAAATCACATACCTTTTCGGACGGCATAAGGTAGAGAAAATAAAGGGGGTATCAGTTTACTCTCCTTTAGCTACTATTTATAAACCTTACATGTGATTTAATAAATTTACAATTAAAGGGGTGTTCCAAGCAAACAGCTGTGTGTTTATATTAGGAGTGTACGATTCAGAAAATGTCACGATTCCGATTTTTAGGCTCACGATTCGATTCAATAGCGATTTTCGATGCAAAAACGATTCACAGTATGTAAATGTAGTTACTTTTCCTATGTAGGTATTAGGGATGTGCATCTCCATAACTGAGGCCGATGCGATATGCATCTCGATGCATAGCCAACGATACGATACATTAAAGATAGGCTACATATAAGCAGCTACCAATGCAATGCAATGCAATGCGATTCACTATTATTACGATGCGGTGCGATTCGATTTCAATTCAACGCGATGCGATTCAATGTAATACGATGCAATGGAGAAAAATATGATGCTATGCAATTCAATATGGTATAGATAGTTAACTTTTATTTATTTTGTTCAAACATAGAGCAAATCATAAAGTAGCTTTAAGTGCCATCTGACTTTTAACGCATGGCTCTTTCACATACAAAAGATTTGGTTTTCACAAAAAAAAAAAATCGCGTTGCGACGTTCGTCTGTTATAGGACAACTTAGTTTGAATAAACGAGCAGACACTGCTACTTGCTCTACGTTTATTTAAAATTAACAGCCAGACAACTAGCAGTGACTGAGCTTTCCATTAACCCTCTGGGCGCCACGGTCGAGTTTACTCGACAAGATGCGGCACTAGGGTTGGGTACCGAAACTCGGTTCCAATAGGGAACCGGTTCCGACGTAAACGGTAGTAACCAGACCGAATAAGAACGACAATTTCGGTGCCTGATTTCGGTGCCTGTAAAACATCTCGCGGCACGAATGATCCAATACATATAAATAAAACATCTCTAGTTAACCAGCAGAGCATTCATTTCGTTCGTTTGTTAAATAAGAGGCGATCTAGCACTGAAATGTGTTTTTTAAATCAAGTGATCAAAGTGCTCTTTGCCTCTGCGATCAGTGGCGCGGATGGCTCGCGCACCCAGCATTGTCTTCACTCGGACGCGCGCTTCAATCGAGACTCTCTATTCGTTCCAGTGAACTCACAAAATATAATTCACAAAAACGTGTCCCTGCTTGATATACAACCACTGATGAGCATAATTGGTTTTGATGAGAACAAAAAAAGAAAAGAAAAAAACTGTACGAATAATGCGGATTACAACTCAGATCCTCTGACACGCTTGACGAAAGTTCAAGTTCAGCAGCTGCCAGTGTCTCTATAGCACGCAGTGTGTTTATCGTGCAATTTATATGCGAAAATTAGATTTTATGTGCATATGATAGGCTACGAGGTTTTCGCGTGCATTTGATGCGCACTTCATTGCGTGTAATACACACGCATCCCACACCACTAATTCTACCCAAAGCCAAATGTATTATACACACGCACCCCACACCACTACTAAACATATAACCAACCCATGCGTATCCTATGCACGTAAAATCTAATTTTCGCGTATAAATTACACGATAAACACACTGCGTGCTTAAGAGACGATCTAGTAGTGTGATCGGGTTGCGACATCACAGACGATGATAACAGCAGCCGTTCCTCTTCGGACAAGTCTATTAGGCCTATTTTAATGCCAACTGCAAACCTTGCATATCAAGTAGGCTAGCAAACACAGTTGCCATTAAACAGCGAGTGTGACAACGTGTGCAAAATGTTTTAACAAAGTTCCAACACTTCTTTATACGAGGCTATAGGCTACTGTGTGTGTTAAATATTTCTGCTCAGTGTCAGATATTTCTCTGCTTGAAGTAGTCATAATATGTGAAGACAAAATGTTGATCTTAACTTAAGTATTTTACATCAGTAGCCTATTAAACGGCGCAATTTTTCATTTAATCAGAAAATCTTTAAATAGCCTATTTAAGTTAATATTGTGTCCAGTTTGGCCCTGTAAATAAAAGGGTATTATTTTTTGACAAAGTGTGTGCGGTTTCGTTTTCTTAAGTATCGGAACAAGAACCGTTTAAGCACCGGAACCGTTTAAAAAATACCGAGTAGGTACTGGTATCGGATAAAACCCAACCGATACCCAACCCTATGCGGCACTGAATAAAACGGCCGATTTTGTCAAATAGGGTGTCATATATCTTTCGTCCTCCCCTCCACTAGATGGTAGACATGTCATATTTAATCCCCAAATCAAAAAAACGTCATAATTCTATAGAAAATCTTCGAGTTAGAGCGCATTGAAATCAGCGCGAACAAAAGCGGAGCTAGTGTGCGAGAGTGAGCCATTTTATCAGAGCAATATTGTCAATGTCAGCGAGTATTTGCATTAGATTTATTATTATTATTATTATTATTATTATTATTATTATTATCATCATCATCTAATGGCATCAATAAAGCTTACCCACAATGAAGTATTGGGTCTTCTATTCGCGGACCCTGATTCTGAAGGGGAATATCTGCCTTCAGAAGATTATGGTGATTCTGAAAGTGAAAGTATAGCCCTACACCAAGCACAAACGGTAAATCCTTTGCCCAATGTAGATGGTCCTTTGCCCAATGTCAGTGGTGGGAACAATGTTTCCCAGGGTCGGAGTGTTCATCGCGAAGTTAGCAGGCGTGTTAGTGTTGTGGGAACGAGGCGCGCGCTAGCCATATGTAACTTTGTCTTCTGACCGTGTCTCTCCGCAATCGCGGCGACAGTATTGTGGTGGAGACTTTGTCTAATGCCACTGGGTATGTTAGACGAGGTCGAAGTATTCATAGGACAGTTAGGGGGAACGTGCACTCGTGGAGGGGGAATCGCAATGACAATGACAATAGTCCGAGCTGTGCACACTCGGCGCGCGCGCGAGGCAGATCTGGCCGCGCTGCTCGTAGAGTGAGCTTTTGAACTAAACAGGTCTTGTCTACCTGTGTATGTGTGTTATATGAATAATATATATGTGCCCTATACATGGAATCAGAGTGCCTACTGTATGTTGTAAATGGAAAATCTCTACAGCAAAAGGCCAACCGCTACATGCATTCGGTTTGTTTCAACCATTTTTAGTAATGATTTACACAGTTTGTTTACTACTTACTATTTACCTGAGCATTCAGTATTGTGCAATATAGCATACAGAAGGTGAGGGACATTTTGGGGGGAAAGAAGTGCTGCATTTTATCATTTAAACATGTGACTTTTCATGAAAATTCTATAATTCAAGAGGACCGCCACCATATGACGTCATAATATGCAAATTAGATAGGAAAATTAAATCCCTACATACACTTTGGGTCATCCTTAATATTTCTCTAATTTACAGAAAGTCTCTATCTTTTATCACTTTTAAGATATAGCCTTTTGAAATTAAGATGTCAAAATCGAACGTTTTAGGGAAAAATCTCTGGCGCCTAAAGGGTTAAATGAATCACACACAGTAAACAAATCCTTAACAAAAAAAAAAAACAGGCCTATTCTGGTGGGTGCGGTGATGCGGTGGTGACGCGTGTAACATGTAAGGGCGGCGCTGCCAATAAGCACCTAAAATCTGTCACAAAGAACCGGCAAAAGTAATGATTATGAATATGTAAAATATAGCAATGAGATATTTTAATTGTTTATTAATAAACAAGTGTTTTCTTTGCCAGTGTCGGCTGCAAAGATGAAGTTGACGATGCTGACTCGCGATCTTCGCAGTAGTCAACACGCCAGAGAGAAATGCACAATTCATACGGATTATCTGCTTATTACATAAGCAGAGAGCAGTCTGTAGTCTTGTTTTCTTACATTTGAATTGTTCTGTTTAAAAGTAGACATGTCTGTGAGGCAAGGAGGCTACCTTATACGCTGAGTTTCGGTTCATTTATGAGACGAGCTCCAGTTCACGCGCCGGCGCCTCCGTGTTTATCGTCTGTTATATTTAAGATATTTTAATAACACGGTTTTGGCGGTAATAGAGTTCTAATGACGGTGTTCAACTATAACCGTCGGTCTCACGGTTATATAATAACGGTCACACCCCTAGTTTTAACAAACAATAATAAAAATAAAATAACCTTTCACAAACATATATTTATTTACATTTGAATACAGTTATTAAAGACCTATGTTAGGGGTGTAACGGTTCACAAAATTCACGGGTCGTTTCAATACGATACACTTGTGTCACGGTTCGGTACGTTTTTGATACAGCAAAAAGAAAGAAAAGCCAGAGAAATTTCCTTGATTTAATTTTTTGAATTAAAACTAACATCATAAAGTATGTGTGTGTGGAATGCTTTATATCAGGCTTGATGTAATTTTACTTGATTTGTGATTTAATAACTATCTTATTTTATTGATTCGAGTACTCAAATTTTCTATGCATCTCTGCTGCAAGCTAAACCACAACAGTGGCGTTTGCATTTATTTATTTTACATGTTTATTTTTTTGCTTTGATTGTAGCTGCTGTCATGAAATGGGACCCAGCTGCAACAGAGGCCCAAATAAAGTCTGCAGCCGATCATCTGAAACATGCCCCGGGAGAGTCGGGGCGTGCTGCTATAAATGAAGCTTGTGAAGCTTATAGCAGCCACATTTTGTTAATTGATATGTTATACTGTTTTAACAACATTTTATAGATTGTTTAAAGGGAAATTGTGTTAATTTATAACTTTACTGTTCTGGCTTTAAGTTTTATTGTGTTTATTTATACTTTAATGTTCTGGCTGTTAAGTTTTGGTCCAGCAGAAAAAAATTGTAATAAAATATTTATTTTGAGATTTAAATAGTTGATTTCTTGGAGTGATCAGTTTGGTTTACAGGCAAATGGTAAGCAGTTTATTACAATTATATTGATAAGATATACAAATGCAAGACTTGTATATACACTACACAGTTGCCGTATTCAATTGAGTATTCAATATTATTAATATTCTTTAAAATCTTATTTAGGTCTGTGTGTCTGCAGTTTCATGACACGACAACTATTAACAATAAGTAACTGGGTTTTTCTCAGTGAGAACTAACTCACTGCCACTGTTTTGTACAACTTTTATTCTGGCTGCCTTTAGATGTCTAACAATTACGTCTGTAGCACGTCTTTGATTGACGTCTAAACAATGTCCTGAAAATACGTATAAAAAACTTTCATTCTGGCTCCTGTGAGGACGTCTTCTGGATGTCTAACAATTACGTCTGTAGCACGTCTTTAATTTACGCCTATACAATGTCCAGAAAAGACGTATAAAAACCTTTCATTCTGGCTCCTGTGAGGACGTCTTTTGGATGTCTAACAATTACGTCTGTAGCACGTCTTTAATTTACGTCTATACAATGTCCAGAAAAGATGTATAAAAAACTTTCATTCTGGCTCCTGTGAGGACGTCTTCTGGATGTCTAACAATTACGTCTGTAGCACGTCTTTAATTTACGTCTATACAATGTCCAGAAAAGACGTATAAAAAACTTTCATTCTGGCTCCTGTGAGGACGTCTTCTGGATGTCTAACAATTACGTCTGTAGCACGTCTTTAATTTACGTCTATACAATGTCCAGAAAAGACGTATAAAAAACTTTCATTCTGGCTCCTGTGAGGACGTCTTCTGGATGTCTAACAATTACGTCTGTAGCACGTCTTTAATTTACGTCTATACAATGTCCAGAAAAGACGTATAAAAAACTTTCATTCTGGCTCCTGTGAGGACGTCTTCTGGATGTCTAACAATTACGTCTGTAGCACGTCTTTAATTTACGTCTATACAATGTCCAGAAAAGACGTATAAAAAACTTTCATTCTGGCTCCTGTGAGGACGTCTTCTGGATGTCTAACAATTACGTCTGTAGCACGTCTTTAATTTACGTCTATACAATGTCCAGAAAAGACGTATAAAAAACTTTCATTCTGGCTCCTGTGAGGACGTCTTCTGGATGTCTAACAATTACGTCTTTTAGACGTGTTCTAGACGACTTTTTGCTCGCTGGGAAGACATTACTCACCGTGTTTGTTGACTGATTCTTACTCACCTAGGCTTTTTATGAACTCAGAGGCGCGGGCGTGCACGAGAAAAATAAATAAATAAATAACTGAGCGCACGGGCGGCGCGTTAACAGGCTAACGAGATACAAGCGTGTTGTGTTAACAATAACGGAAGCTAGCGATGTTAGGTTAGTCTGAGATGTTAGGTAAACTGTTTTAGTAGTATAAACACTAGAAATGATCGTAAATGTATGGTTCAAAACAGAGAGAAATACGAGGCTTTAGATGGAGCTTACAGCCCCGGAGCAAACACACTCACACACAGCAGGCAGCGAGGCAGACAGGAGTGTGTCCTCCAGTATATAAAACATAAAAATGACAATAGCCAATTCTGGCTCCATATAGCTGTTTACCCCATTATAACAAATGAATTATCAGGATGGCAGCTCATCTGTACTCTCGCACCATTTCTTGGCGCCAGGAGCGGTAATCGGGAACACCTGGATGCGCAATTAGGAAATCCTACGAAGGCTACATGGAGTGTCCTTCGAAGGACGAATAGGCTGCATCCTTCGAAGTCTGTGGCCTTCACATTGGGACACAGCTTCTGTGTTAGAGGAGCTATCCCTGGTCCTGAACAGCACTGGGTGTGACGGATGGCGCTCTCTGTGTTAGAGGAGCTATCCCTGGGCCTGAACATCACACACCTGTGTTAGAGGAGCTATCCCTGGGCCTGAACACCACTGGGTGTGATGGATGGCTACAACCACAACAACAACAATATAATAAGACACACACACACACACACACACTGCATAGCAAAGCAACAAATATTAAGACATTTTAAGTTTGGGTACCATAAATATTTTAAGTTTTGGTTCCATAAATGAAAACTTCAGTCAAGAACATGCGTCAACGACGACGATCAATTGAACTAGTGTGCAAACTGGAGTATACTAAAATGCACTTATAATGAAAAACTTCAGTCAAGAACATGCGTCAATGACGACGAACAATTTAACTAGTGTGGTAAAGTATCAGGGTGTTCAGTGTTATTGATGCTTATTAACACTAGATTTGGAAAGTTTGGTTTAAAATTTTTTTCTTCTGCTCCACAAACAGCTCACTTCTCCTTCTCTTCAAACTGATCTTAATTCTCTCTCCTAGATATGCCTGAAGATCCTTGTTCCCCCGAGGGCTCCAGCCAGGACTCCAGAAGTCCATGTCTTTTACCAGTTCCTTTTATTACGTCTGCCTTGTATGAGAGGCCCTTGGTGTCTGAATAAAAAAAAAAAAAAAAATAGGTTAACACTCATGGCAAGCCAAATTATACAAATATTTATAAATTAAGCCTCAACGCACAAGGAAAACGAAAATGTAAACATACCAGTGATTTTCAACCTCTCCATTTGTAGAGGATTCTCCTTCTAGTGTGCTTCAGTCTCGTGTAGGGCCTTAGTTTGGCAGCTAGTTCGGGTTCCCGATCGTCTGGAGACTGGGCCAGCTTGCGCTTATGCAAAGCGGGCTGTCTCTGAAGTCCTGAGGAACCGGATTGCACGAGAAGTAAACTCTTCAGGTCCACGGAGACCTCAATGTCGCGTCCCACATCTGGCACCTGGGTGGATGAAAGTGCTTCAGCTCGTTCTGAGGTCTGGTCAGGGATGGATTCAACGGACCTCTTGTGGTCAACACCGCACGCTGCCCAGGGCTGATCGGAGATGAAGAAGCCACACTCTGAAGGTCCAGGAAGGTCTCCAAGTCTTGTCCCACATCTGACACCTGGGTGGATGAAAGTGCTTCAGATCTCCTTAAAAGGTCATAAGCATGGCGTGTCGTTAGCACATGAGGAGGTGTGCTCGCTTCAAAAGTAGAAGCAGACACCGTACCGCAGACCTCCGCTTCTATTACATTGATCCTCAAAGCCAGCCCGTCGAGTTTCCTCTCCACAGCGTCCATCCTCTTGGTCACAGATTCCCCCATGGCCTTCACCATTTCTTCAACACCAGTTTTAGCAGAATTAAAGTTTTCTTCCTGCAGCTGGAGGTCATATTTTACATGTGCCTCTAGCCTCTCTCTGTGGAAATTCAGCTCCTCCGTCAAGATGAACTCCTTGAAAGTTTTTAAATCCTTCTGCACCTTGGTCTGAGAAGACAACAGAGATTCTCTTATGGCCTTCAGCGGCTGGAGGAAAAACTGCCTCATAGTGTCGAGCCTTAAGCACAGCTCCTCCTCCATGCTGAGGACATCTTCTCCTCCTCCTCATGCTGAGGACATCTTCTCCTCCTCATGCTGAGGACATCCTCTCCCTCCTCCTCATGCTGAAGACATCCTCTCCCTCCTCCTCATGCTGAGGACATCTTCTTCTCCTCCATGCTGAGGATATCTTCTCCTCATGCTGAAGACATCCTCTCCTCCTCCTCATGCTGAGGACATCTTCTTCTCCTCCATGCTGAGGACATCTTCTTCTCCTCCTCCATGCTGAGGACATCTTCTCCTCCTCCATGCTGAGGACATCTTCTCCTCCTCCATGCTGAGGACATCTTCTCCTCCTCCTCATGATGAGGACATCCTCTCCCTCCTCCTCATGCTGAAGACATCTTCTTCTCCTCCATGCTGAGGATATCTTCTCCTCATGCTGAAGACATCCTCTCCTCCTCCTCATGCTGAGGACATCTTCTTCTCCTCCATGCTGAGGACTTCTTCTTCTCCTCCTCATGCTGAGGACATCTTCTTCTCCTCCTCCATGCTGAGGACTTCTTCTTCTCCTCGTCATGCTGAGGACATCTTCTCCTCCTCCTCATGCTGAGGACATCTTCTCCGTCATCTCAACGTCGTCCTGCACGTTTTCAAATGGCCGCTCACCCTCCGATAGATCTCCTTAAAAGGTCATAAGCATGGCGCGTCGTTAGCACATGAGGAGGTGTGCTCGCTTCAAAAGTAGAAGCAGCCACCGCACCGCAGACCTCCGCTTCTATTACATTGATCCTCAAAGCCAGCCCGTCGAGTTTCCTCTCCACAGCGTCCATCCTCTTGGTCACAGATTCCCCCATGGCCTTCACCATTTCTTCAACACCAGTTTTAGCAGAATTAAAGTTTTCCTCCTGCAGCTGGAGGTCATATTTTACATGTGCCTCTAGCCTCTCTCTGTGGAAACTCCTTGAAAGTTTTTAAATCCTTCTGCACCTTGGTCTGAGAAGACAACAGAGATTCTCTTATGGCCTTCAGCGGCTGGAGGAAAAACTGCCTCATAGTGTCGAGCCTTAAGCACAGCTCCTCCTCCATGCTGAGGACATCTTCTCCTCCTCATGCTGAGGACATCCTCTCCCTCCTCCTCATGCTGAAGACATCCTCTCCCTCCTCCTCATGCTGAGGACATCCTCTCCTCTTCCTCATGCTGAGGACATCCTCTCCCTCCTCCTCATGCTGAAGACATCCTCTCCCTCCTCCTCATGCTGAGGACATCCTCTCCTCTTCCTCATGCTGAGGACATCCTCTCCCTCCTCCTCATGCTGAGGACATCTTCTTCTCCTCCATGCTGAGGATATCTTCACCCTCATGCTGAGGACATCTTCTCCTCCATGCTGAGGATATCTTCTTCTCCTCCTCCATGCTGAGGACTTCTTCTTCTCCTCTTCCTCATGCTGAGGACATCTTCTTCTCCTCCTCATGCTGAGGACATCTTCTTCTCCTCCTCATGCTGAGGACTTCTTCTTCTCCTCCTCATGCTGAGGACATCTTCTTCTCCTCCTCCATGCTGAGGACATCTTCTTCTTCTCCTCCTCCTCCTCATGATGAGGACATCTTCTCCTCCTCATGCTGAAGACATGTTCTCCTCCATGCTGAGGACATCTTCTCCTCCTCCTCATGCTGAAGACATCTTCTCCTCCTCATGCTGAGGACATCTTCTCCTCCTCATGCTGAGGACATCTTCTCCTCCTCATGCTGAGGACATCTCCTCCTCCTCCATGCTGAGGACATCTTCTCCTCCTCATGCTGAGGACATCTTCTCCTCCTCCATGCTGAGGACATCTTCTCCTCCTCCATGCTGAGGAGGACATCTTCTCCTCCTCATGCTGAGGACATCTTCTCCTCCTCATGCTGAGGACATCTTCTCCTCCTCATGCTGAGGACATCTTCTCCTCCTCATGCTGAGGACATCTTCTCCTCCATACTGAGGACATGTTCTCCTCCTCCATGCTGAGGACATGTTCTCCTCCTCCATGCTGAGGACATCTTCTCCTCCTCATGCTGAGGACATCTTCTCCTCCTCATGCTGAGGACATCTTCTCCTCCATGCTGAGGACATCTTCTCCTCCTCCTCATGATGAGGACATCTTCTCCTCCTCATGCTGAGGACATCTTCTCCTCCTAATGCTGAAGACATCATCTCCTCCATGCTGAGGACATCATCTTCTCCTCCTCATGCTGAGGACATCTTCTCCTCCTAATGCTGAAGACATCATCTCCTCCATGCTGAGGACATCATCTTCTCCTCCTCATGCTGAGGACATCATCTCCTCCATGCTGAAGACATCTTCTCCTCCTCATGCTGAAGACATCTTCTCCTCCTCATGCTGAGGACATCTTCTCCTCCTCATGCTGAGGACATCTTCTCCTCCTCATGCTGAGGACATCTTCTCCTCCTCCATGCTGAAGACATCTTCTCCTCCTCATGCTGAGGACATCTTCTCCTCCTCCATGCTGAGGACATCTTCTCCTCCTCATGCTGAGGACATCTTCTCCTCCATGCTGAGGACATGTTCTCCTCCTCCTCCATGCTGAGGACATCTTCTCCTCCTCCATGCTGAGGACATCTTCTCCTCCTCATGCTGAGGACATCTTCTCCTCCTCATGCTGAGGACATCTTCTCCTCCATGCTGAGGACATCTTCTCCACCTCCATGCTGAGGACATCTTCTCCTCCTCATGCTGAGGAAATCTTCTCCTATATATGCTGAAGACATCTTCTCCTCCTCATGCTGAGGACATCTTCTCCTCCTCATGCTGAGGACATCTTCTCCTCCTCCATGCTGAGGACATATTCTCCTCCATGCTGAGGACATCTTCTCCTCCTCCATGCTGAGGACATCTTCTCCTCCTCATGCTGAGGACATCTTCTCCTCCTCCATGCTGAGGACATCTTCTCCTCCTCATGCTGAAGACATCTTCTCCTCCTCATGCTGAGGACATCTTCTCCTCCATGCTGAGGACATCTTCTCCTCCTCATGCTGAGGACATATTCTCCTCCATGCTGAGGACATCTTCTCCTCCTCCATGCTGAGGACATCTTCTCCTCCTCATGCTGAGGACATCTTCTCCTCCTCCATGCTGAGGACATCTTCTCCTCCTCATGCTGAAGACATCTTCTCCTCCTCATGCTGAGGACGACATCTCCTCCTCATGCTGAGGACATCTCCTCATGCTGAGGACATCTTCTCCTCATGCTGAGGACATCTTCTCCTCCTCCTCCATGCTGAGGACATCTTCTCCTCCTCCTCCATGCTGAGGACATCTTCTCCTCCTCCTCCATGCTGAGGACATCTTCTCCTCCTCCATGCTGAGGACATCTTCTCCTCATGCTGAGGACATCTTCTCCTCTATATGCTAAAGACATCTTCTCCTCTATATGCTGAAGACATCTTCTCCTCCATGCTGAGGACATCTTCTCCTCCTCATGCGGAGGACATCTTCTCCTCCATGCTGAGGACATCTTCTCCTCCTCATGCTGAGGACATCTTCTCCTCCTCATGCTGAAGACATGTTCTCCTCATGCTGAGGACATCTTCTCCTCCTCCATGCTGAGGACATCTTCTCCTCCTCCATGCTGAGGACATCTTCTCCTCCTCATGCTGAGGACATCTTCTCCTCCTCATGCTGAGGACATCTTCTCCTCCTCATGCTGAGGACATCTTCTCCTCCTCCATGCTGAGGACATTTTCTCCTCCTCATGCTGAGGAAATCTTCTCCTATATATGCTGAAGACATCTTCTCCTCCTCATGCTAAGGACATCTTCTCCTCCTCATGCTGAGGACATCTTCTCCTCCTCCATGTTGAGGACATCTTCTCCTCATGCTGAGGACATCTTCTCCTCCTCCATGCTGAGGACATCTTCTCCTCCTCATGCTGAAGACATCTTCTCCTCCATGCTGAGGACATCTTCTCCTCCTCCATGCTGAGGACATCTTCTCCTCCTCATGCTGAGGACATCTTCTCCTCCTCATGCTGAAGACATCTTCTCCTCCATGCTGAGGACATCTTCTCCTCCTCCATGCTGAGGACATCTTCTCCTCCTCATGCTGAAGACATCTTCTCCTCCTCATGCTGAGGACATCTTCTCCTCCTCATGCTGAAGACATCTTCTCCTCCTCATGCTGAGGACATCTTCTCCTCCTCCATGCTGAGGACATCTTCTCCTCCTCATGCTGAGGACATCTTCTCCTCCTCCATGCTGAGGACATCTTCTCCTCCTCATGCTGAAGACATCTTCTCCTCCTCATGCTGAGGACATCTTCTCCTCCTCATGCTGAGGACATCTTCTCCTCCTCATGCTGAGGACATCTTCTCCTCCTCCTCCATGCTGAGGACATCTTCTCCTCCTCCTCCATGCTGAGGACATCTTCTCCTCCTCCTCCATGCTGAGGACATCTTCTCCTCCATGCTGAGGACATCTTCTCCTCCTCCATGCTGAGGACATCTTCTCCTCCTCATGCTGAGGACATCTTCTCCTCTATATGCTAAAGACATCTTCTCCTCTATATGCTGAAGACATCATCTCCTCTATATGCTGAATACATCTTCTCCTCCATGCTGAGGACATCTTCTCCTCCTCATGCTGAAGACATCTTCTCCTCCATGCTGAGGACATCTTCTCCTCTATATGCTGAAGACATCTTCTCCTCCATGCTGAGGACATCTTCTCCTCCTCATGCGGAGGACATCTTCTCCTCCATGCTGAGGACATCTTCTCCTCCTCATGCTGAGGACATCTTCTCCTCCTCATGCTGAAGACATGTTCTCCTCCATGCTGAGGACATCTTCTCCTCTATATGCTGAAGACATCTTCTCCTCTATATGCTGAGGACATCTTCTCCTCTATATGCTGAAGACATCTTCTTCTCCTTCATGCTGAGGACATCTTCTCCTCCTCATGCTGAAGACATGTTCTCCTCCATGCTGAGGACATCTTCTCCTCCTAATGCTGAAGACATCTTCTCTATATGCTGAAGACATCTTCTTCTCCTCCATGCTGAGGACATCTTCTCCTCCTCATGCTGAGGACATCTTCTCCTCCTCATGCTGAAGACATGTTCTCCTCCATGCTGAGGACATCTTCTCCTCTATATGCTGAGGACATCTTCTCCTCTATATGCTGAAGACATCTCCTCCTCATGCTGAAGACATCTTCTCCTCCTCATGCTGAAGACATGTTCTCCTCCATGCTGAAGACATGTTCTCCTCCATGCTGAGGACATCTTCTCCTCCATGCTGAGGACATCTTCTCCTCCATGCTGAGGACATCTTCTCCTCCTAATGCTGAAGACATCTTCTCCTCCTCCATGCTGAGGACATCTTCTCCTCCTCATGCTGAGGACATCTTCTCCTCCTCATGCTGAAGACATCTCCTCCATGCTGAGGACATCTTCTCCTCCTCATGCTGAAGACATCTTCTCCTCCTCATGCTGAGGACATCTTCTCCTCATGCTGAGGACATCTTCTCCTCCTCCTCCATGCTGAGGACATCTTCTCCTCCTCCTCCATGCTGAGGACATCTTCTCCTCCTCCTCCATGCTGAGGACATCTTCTCCTCCTCCATGCTGAGGACATCTTCTCCTCCTCATGCTGAGGACATCTTCTCCTCTATATGCTAAAGACATCTTCTCCTCTATATGCTGAAGACATCTTCTCCTCTATATGCTGAATACATCTTCTCCTCCATGCTGAGGACATCTTCTCCTCATGCGGAGGACATCTTCTCCTCCATGCTGAGGACATCTTCTCCTCCTCATGCTGAAGACATGTTCTCCTCCATGCTGAGGACATCTTCTCCTCTATATGCTGAAGACATCTTCTCCTCCATGCTGAGGACATCTTCTCCTCCTCATGCGGAGGACATCTTCTCCTCCATGCTGAGGACATCTTCTCCTCCTCATGCTGAGGACATCTTCTCCTCCTCATGCTGAAGACATGTTCTCCTCCATGCTGAGGACATCTTCTCCTCTATATGCTGAAGACATCTTCTCCTCTATATGCTGAGGACATCTTCTCCTCTATATGCTGAAGACATCTTCTTCTCCTTCATGCTGAGGACATCTTCTCCTCCTCATGCTGAAGACATGTTCTCCTCCATGCTGAGGACATCTTCTCCTCCTAATGCTGAGGACATCTTCTCCTCCTCATGCTGAAGACATGTTCTCCTCCATGCTGAGGACATCTTCTCCTCTATATGCTGAGGACATCTTCTCCTCTATATGCTGAAGACATCTTCTCCTCCTCCATGCTGAGGACATCTTCTCCTCCTCATGCTGAGGACATCTTCTCCTCCTCATGCTGAAGACATGTTCTCCTCCATGCTGAGGACATCTTCTCCTCTATATGCTGAGGACATCTTCTCCTCTATATGCTGAAGACATCTTCTCCTCCTCATGCTGAAGACATCTTCTCCTCCTCATGCTGAAGACATGTTCTCCTCCATGCTGAAGACATGTTCTCCTCCATGCTGAGGACATCTTCTCCTCCATGCTGAGGACATCTTCTCCTCCATGCTGAGGACATCTTCTCCTCCTAATGCTGAAGACATCTTCTCCTCCTCCATGCTGAGGACATCTTCTCCTCCTCATGCTGAAGACATCTCCTCCATGCTGAGGACATCTTCTCCTCCTCATGCTGAAGACATGTTCTCCTCCATGCTGAGGACATCTTCTCCGTCATCTCGACGTCGTCCTGCACGTTTTTAAATGGCCGCTCACCCTCCGATATTTTCGTCTGAAAAACAGAGACATGCTAATTTTTTTTTTGAACGCTAAACAAATAAAAATAAAAACGTACGCGCTCGATTGAGGTTGATAAACTATGACAGGAAACGCGTTCCATGAATAAATCCATCAAAGTTCAACAAAGAAAAAGGAAAAAAAATAATGTGACAGCAACATCTCTTTCTTCTTTTACGACCTCAAGCAGGATACGTCTCAGGATGTCAAATGGAATCTTAAAAAAAAAAAGAGAAGAGTTTAATAATATTCTATATAAAATAATAGTCAGATAATAATATACATGTAACATTTTAAAAATGAAAAACATTTGGAATCTCTCACCTCAGTTATGTTCACGTCTAGTGGAATCTGCAACATCTCCTCATCATCACAAAAATCACGTCATCATCCGTCACAAAAATCACATCATCATCCGTCACAAAAAATCACGTCATCATCTGTCACAAAAATCACGTCATCGTCTGAAACCACCTCGTGACCCTCCATTTCAAATTATCCTTATTCGAAGAAATTACATTCACACAAAAACATTAATTGTGAAATATTTATTGTAAATGGAAAGAGAACATTTTACAATGCTAATGTATTTATTCAATTTGCTACAAATGCCTTTTCATATATGTTTAAGATGCCGTGGAAGTCCACTGCAGAAATGTCTCAGACTTACAGGGACAGACTAAAAGAGGACCCTGTCAAATATGAGACTAATGATTTATTAAATGGAATTGTCTGCTTCAGAAGGTTTCAAATAAATATCTTCTGTTTTTCTACATGGATGTCCAAGTCATTTCCACCACGCCATAACTTTTTTTTAAAGTATGTACAAAATTCTAATCACTCATTAAAAACTTCTGCATAGTTTATGGGATAATGTTACACTTAATGTAATAACACAAGTAGTTATTTTCCTGAAAACTACTGAACACCTGTGACAGTGGAATTTATAGTTGTAGAGAATAGCCACACATGTGTATCAGTAAATTTGAAGTCACAGAGAGAAATAATTTAAGAGTTGCAAACTTGTAGACTTTTTTTTTCTCTTCCACAACCACAACACAACAGTTACACCTTCTCAAATTCTTCATTGCAAGTGCACAAATCCTATTCTACAAATCACAAATTAAGAAACTCATACGCTCTCATTTTTGCTACAGTTGCTGCAGTGAATATGGTGCAAAACACATTTACACACCTGCATCAAGAAATGTGAAGTCACGGAGAAATTTTGCTCATCTGCAATCAGTATGTGAATTCATCCAATGAGAGTTGCACACTTATAGAATATTTTCTCGCTCAAACACAAGTGTATGACTACAGCTGCTTGAATCTGCTGCGACGAATCTCAAAAACTGTTTTTCCACTTTCAAGTGACAAGTTTCGCACGCTCTCCCTTTTGCACCAAATGCACCACAAAATTGTGGAGCAAAAGTCACTTGTGCATCTGTAGAGGCAGTGGGCGGAGCCAACATGAATATTCATGAGTTTCCCGGGCATGCGTGTGGAACTGCTCATTCTTGTTCACGCGATCGTTTCTCAGCAGGTTAAATGGATTATTTCAAAAAAGGTAAATATAGTTTCAGCGCGAACTTAAACTACGATTGTGTATGGTTTCGTTAAGTTCACAATGTTTTTATTAATTCGTCACTGACTGAATGATTGCTGGCATTCACTTTGTGTAGGTCTATATAAAGTAGGCTACAGCAAACTTCAACTCGAATATAAATTGCACATTGCGAAGCTTTAAAACTGTGGCTTTTACTAATTGTTATCATTTGTTGATTGCAATAAATTAAATAAACCCTAATAAATGTATCTGTTGGCTAACACTTTTAATATATATATATATATATATATATATATATATATCCTGGTGTGATTGTTCTTAAATTCTTGTTGTTTAAAAGGGGGCGTGGCTAGGTCGAGTTTTGGAACAACACCCAGTTTCTACGTAGCAAATACATCAAATTCTAACTGGCCCGTTTAGCTAGTCTAGTTAGTCTAGTTTTGTGGGGGGTGGAGAAATGGCGGCAGTGAGCGATTTCACATTTTCACAGCTTTAATTTAGACCCTCAAGCCTATATGACGCACAGAATCCCATAAAAACCCATTTTCACCATATGGGCCCTTTAAATAATGTTTAAATAAATTGTATTATTATTATTATTGTTGTTGTTAATATTATGAGAAGTACATTCTATTGTAGGCCTAAAATAGTAATATATTTGTCATAATTTCTTCTAGTTAAACCAAACTTTTATTTTGACGGGTTGTAGTGAAGTCCTGTTTTGACAATGTTTTTTCTCAAATAATATGCTGAAAAAACTCATTAAGCGTTCTGTCAGAGCAGCTCTGGAAATGTTCATGTGTTCATGTCCTCATATTGTTAGTGAGACGGTGAAAACACCATGAGCGTCAAGCGTACTTGAGTATGTAGTAAGTAGACAAAACAGCACAGCTCATTCACACAGATTTTATATTTACATAGCAGTCTTTTGTGCTTAAATATACTTTCGATCCATCCATCAACCAGTTTGTGTATTTTACCTGACATCTGCATTATACTGTAATTTCAATTTTATCTATATCCAAAGTATTCCCATACTGGTCAGGGCTTCACGTGTGTGTGTGTAGAATTTGACAGCCTTTCTCTTCAGCTGGGTCTGCATCACTGCCGTCTGTCTTGTCTACTGTATCACCCTCTCCATATTTTCTTGTGATTTTACCGCGTCTGTCAATGCTGTAGTTTCCGGAGCGCGATGTTTTCTATTTTAAAAAAATATATTTTTTACACTCAGAAACGGATATGATTTAAAATGTAGCGAATTACAATACTTCAAACAAAACATACTTATGTAAAATTACAGATTTTAAAAGTACACAAATAAACGACTCAATTACAGTAACGTGAGTAAATGTAATTCTTTACTTTCCACCTCTGCTGATATGTTTCATTTTACTTTGTGTTTCAATTAGTTGGTCACACACTATTACACGTGTTATTGCACTACAATTAAGGTTAAACGGGCACTAACCTTTCCATTTTTCGTTCAATTCAGTCCGGACCCCATCAAGCAGATGGAAATGGTAATAAAGCACAAATAATTCTGCCAATCTTGAAAGAATCTGTATTTGTTGTTGATATGTTTTTTTAAATGAAAATGAGGCACAGTAAAGATTTAAAGTCTTTTAAATCAATCACTTTCATCAATAACTTTTGTTGTTTGTTGCTGTTGTAATTTTCCCTCCAGGTTCGGGACTTTTTTCGACTTTGAAAGCCCAACATTCTGACAAAGCAGAGTCGAACTCACAACAAGATTAAGAGCCAGATGTGCCTAGAAAAACGAAAAGAAAATCTACAACAGATGCAATGTGTGGATTCAAGGCCAAGGTTTTCATCATTCAGCGCACTGCTCGTTCTGTGTGATGGGGCTGTGCGCCTCGCGTTTCGAACCTGAAAAACACGTTAGGTGTGATCGGGGCCTAAATCTACCAGACATTCAATTTGATGCACATGTGCAAACAGACAGTGCGATCTGTAGGTTTTCGTAGGGCTGCAGCTGTCCCTACGGATTTTGATTAGCCACTGAGCCAGGGGTGAAAACTTATCTCTGAATTATAGCGTGATGAATTACTACAAAGAGGTACACAACAATGTAATGCTGACTTGTTCACCCGTTGGAAGGCCAATCGCCTTTCTTTAATCTTGAATTCAATCCACTCATTTGTAGAGATTTTAAGGATGAACCAAACACAAATTAATCAAATTAATCTCTCATGGGATTCATTCAAATGTGATTCAGCATTCCGGATCTGAGCACCACATTCCAAAGTCACAAGACGGCTCCAAATTGTCTAGAAAACCCCCCAGAGAAGACTTTTATGGCCCCGCAGGCCCCAGAGATAAGCCTAAATAGGAAGAACGTTGTCAATGTTTTACATTTTGGCAAGACAGATCTGTTCAGAAATGGTCAAACAAGAGGCCCTAACCAGAGGTCATCTGACCCCTGCGACTAACAGACTACGTCTTTCATAGGACCAAGGTCCCATGAGAGATGAACAACACAGCCTTCAGCAGGAACTCTGCCTGACCTCAGACCGGAATGGCTTAAACCCCATAAACTTTACATACACACTTTACATATCAAAATCCATAGAACAATGCCCGATGGACTTATAATCAAATGTCATGCAATTACATAATTCTATGTTGTTTTATATGTTTGTGCCTATTATGCTTAGATCACATATAAATCATGTTATTGCTATAACTACTAGATGTGTGAATGAAAGAGTATCGTGCTTCCAATCAAAAGAATCGTATGCCCTTAATTCAAAAGATGGCTTGATTGAAATCTGTGTAAAATGTTTTGTATGATTATAATAATCTATAATGTTTAAACTGTGGTCTCTTGTTCTCTGCTAAGTGCTGGAACCCAAGCAGATCCCAGATAACGATAAGTAGGAACTCGATCCACCCCCTAAAATAATGCCATTGTCTCATTGGTCAGAATTCTCCAAAAGAGGTTGGGCCAACTTTTAAGTTAAAGACCCGAACAAAGGAATTAGAAGCAGTTCAAAAACTTCCATCAAGGGAGTTCGGTTTTGAGTTCGGTTCGGTGTTGAATTAAGTTGGTGCCTCTCTCTATCAACAGCAAGAGAGTGTTCCCGTTCATGCTTCTCTCTGAAAACAACAAAGAGCGTATTCGCACGCTTACATCGACCAGACCAAATTAGACCAGCAGACAAATAACCCATCAAGATCGGGGTTAAAACAGCTCATTCAAGCCATCTAACTCGTCTTACTTTCATTTCTTCCTTTATTTTCTTTTTCGTTAAAAGTCTCGGTTCTAAGTTAAGCTTTGCTGCAAAGTTTCGTTTAAACGTTTCGACTGCAAAGCCCTTCCAACTTCAAAGACTTTCATCCATCCGCCAACACACCACGTGATTGGCGGCCCAAGATCTAGCAGGCACGAGGAGACAGCCAGCCAAACAACGGACCCGGGGAAACCCCCTCACACAAGGGAGTCCCAAAGCAACACGGACAAGCAAGTACTTCCAGACTCTTAACTGAACTGGTGCAATGATATAAAACTAAATAACCCGCCAAAGAAACGATAGAAGGGTTAAATTAATGATTGATGGTTCGTTCAGGTCATGTCTTATAAGTGCATATAGAAACTTGGGATTTCACTATCTCACTCTTAAAACTCATTCTTTCCTCACTCTATTTCTTGCTGCAACTTGTATGAATGTGCGTGTGTTTGTGTTAGATATTAGTTTTATGTTTTAGTATAATCAATAAAGTCTTGTTTATATTTGAAAAGATATTTGCCTTGTGTTGTGCTTGCACATTTAATGTCTTGTACTGTCGATCTAAAGTTACCTTGCTAATACATAGTGTTTCACTATAGATTGGATATTTATATCTGTGCCAAGGTTATAATTACGGCCCGTTCAAATGAACTCTAAACGAGTCATTTGCTCGGTTCCATAGTGATTCGGTCAAGATTCATTGCAAATCGATGAATCATTCCTTTTGAGCTAAATTGGCCTTCCGGCCCCCCTTAAATACATTTTATGTATATTATTATTGATGTACATTCGTTACACATTATTACTTACTAGTTAGATCTTAGTGTCGATGTCACTATTAATATAATCACTAGTGCTTACCTATGGCTAGGTGAAGCCTGTGACCAAAGCACTGGAGTCTTGTCCAATTGTTCAGTTCGATAGCCTTCTTGATGTTGGCTCCACTGTCTGTAGTGGTGGGCACTAGCTTCTGCTCTGAAAGTCCCCAGGAATCAAGTGCCTCTTGCAGGCCTGCTGCAAGTAACTCTCCAGTATGGTCATGAGGAAAGTAGCTTGTCTGCAAACAATGACTTTGCAACACCCATTCGTCACTTATAAAGTGAACTGTAAGGCTAAGGTAAGGCTCCATAGTGCGACTAGACCACAAATCAGTCGTTGCTTCGAAGTGGAGCACGGTCGCTGGGTCTGTTTCGAGCTTAGCTCTGTGCTTTTGGTACAAGTTGGGGATAGTTGGGATTTATTTATTATGAAAGTTGCCTTTGCATGCTGTTCACTTTGTTGTGAACAGCTTGTGAACAACTTGGCTAAAGTACTTTCTGCTCGGCCGTTCATATCTGGGATCCAGCGTCTTGATCATCTGCTTGAAGCCTTCTTTTTCGACTGTATAGCCTTCTTTTTCGACTGTATTAATCGGGACCATGTCTTTGGCTATGTGGTTAGTAATAGAGTTTGTAATCTCAATCCACCGTTTGCTTTTTCTGTCGTAGGAAGTCCCTCTAGCAAACGCGTCTTTAATTGAGATTTGGCTCGACTTTTCTTTTGCTCTCCCCGTGCTGATGTGGAGGGCGCTGAGTCCGCTGACTTTAATTTTATACATTCTTGATATTCGAAGACGTGCTTGTGGCTAAGGTGCTGGAGCAAATTGCTTGTGTTGCCGCCTTTGGCAAAAATTTAAGCCCGACAGCATTTGCATAAAATGGGTGTTTGGTCGACGTCAGATTTTTTGAAACCAAAAAACCTTCAAACAACAGACCCGGCTCCTCTTTTTGGCACAAGTTCTTCTTCTGTGTCATGTTCTTCTGCCACGTAGAGCACTGTTGTTTACCTCCGCCTCGCAGTCGCTGCTTAGAAGTGCAACATTGTAAAGGGTCCGTCTGAAACAGTGTCGCGCTGCGTAACGTTCATTCCAAACGTTGTGTAATTAAATACATCGGTATGGCGGTTTATTAAAAATTTATATCATAACAAAAATATACACCGGTTTTCGGTATGAACCGGTTTACTGCCCAGCACTAACGCATAGGTGTCAAATGGTTGATTTAAATGGAGTGTGTTCAGACTCTTTGATGATTTCTTGTGGAGTTAGGGTTAGTCAAAAAACAAGAAAAGGTTAAGAACACCAACTGGGCCTCTTCAGTAAAAAAGAACCGAAATTTCAGCAAAATTGTCGGTAAGTTTTCATAATTCTGATTTAACAAGAGGTGGGCCTAACAGATAATTATATAATCATCACAGTTGTGAATTGTTCTGCATCAATCAGGTAGTATAGTGAGACAGCGCAACATGTTTGTCACGGTGTTCTCACTGAGTGAACCCTTTTCTGCACGCGTTCGAAACCTGTAGAAAGATGTTTTTTTCTTTTCTTTTTATTTTTTTATTTAAGATCATAGCAATACTTTGTCATCTTTACAAGAATACGAAAGGCATGTAACGAGCAAGTCTGCGTTTATTACACAGCTTAAAATCGCGTCAGTTTGTGCTTTCAGAATCGACGAATCTGCTCCTATGATCTGCTCACATCTGCAGCGGATGACTTGAACAGGAAGTTGGTCACCAGTTAACACGGTCACCATTTAAACCGTAACACCGGCGTGTGCATAAAGAGCCCAACCATCAGCAGTCGGATCAGCCTTCCTCCAAGTGTCGAAAGTATTGAGACGAATTTATCCAGTATGGATTCACATGCTTCATCATCAACAAAGTTCAACATCCCCAGTGTGTAGTGTGTACTGAGGTGCTTGCACATGAAAGCCTAAAGCCTGTAAAAATGCTACGACTCTTGAAAACCAAGCACCCCTCTCTTGCGGCTAAACCAGTAGATTTTTTCCGACGAAAGGAGGGAGAGTTACAACGACAAAAGAAAGTTCTAACTAAACAAACAACAATCCCTGCCAAAGCTCAACAGGCATCATATAAGGTGGCATATTTAATTGCACAGGCAAAAAAGCCACACACGATCGGGGAAACCCTTATCAAACCCGCTGCTATGGCAATAAGTCTGGCTATGCATGGGGATAAACTGGCCCGTGAGCTAGAAGCAGTGCCTCTGTCTAACGGGACTATTGCCCGGCACATCTCCGACATGGCCCAGGACTTAAAGTGTCAGCTGGTGGACAGAGTGAAGAAAGGGAAATATGCTTTACAATTAGATTAATCCACAGATGTATCAAACTCTCCCCTGCTGCTTGTATTCGTCAGATACAGTTTTGACGGAAAACTTAACGAGGACATTCTGTTTTGCTCCGCGCTTGAGGGAACGTGCACAGGTGAGGATATTTTCACAAAACTTGACAACAAACTAAAAGAAGAGGGACTGTCTTGGGGTGAGTGCATCGGTGTGTGTACAGATGGTGCTGGAGCGATGCTGGGGAAAAAGAAAGGTCTTAAAGCAAGAGTCTTGCAAGTGACGCCTCACGTACATTTCACGCATTGTATTATACACAGACCCCAAACTTAAACGTGTTCTTGAGACTGCGTAGATAAAAATGGTCAACTACATAAAAGCGCGTCCACTCAATGTCAGGCTGTGTGCCACTCTCTGTCACGAACTGGGATTGGAGCACGAGTGCTTGCTGTTCCACACAGAAGTCAGGTGGCTTTCGCGAGGGAATGTGCTCAGCCGTCTGTTTGAGCTGCGGGACGAAGTGCACTTATTTCTGATGGAGCATGGGTCCCAGCTCACTGACCACCTCACTGATCCTGACTGGTTAACAAGGCTAGCGTATTTGTCTTGCATATTTGAAAAACTGAATGGCCTTAATATGTCATTGCAAGGTGAAAGCATAAGCATCATGTCAATGAATGATAAAATCAACGCATTCACGAGAAAACTTGAGCGCTGGACTGAGCGAGTTGAAATGGGTAGGATTGACAAGTTTTCTGAGCTGGACGAATTCATTGAGGAAAATGAACTGAGAGTTAACATAGTGATGAAGTCTATCACTACCCACCTTCAAGCCCTACTGGAACACTTCAACAAGTATTTCCCAGAGGAAACAGCTCCAGAACAATATGACTGGATAAGATCACCATTCACTGTAATAAGGGCAAATCATCTGACATCCGAGCTGGAGGATGCATTGGTTGAACTGTCAAGCGACCGAACCTTAGCGTTTAATTCCAAGACTTACATTTATTCATTTAGCTGACGCTTTTATCCAAAGCGACTTACAATTGCTATACATGTCAGAGGTCGCACGCCTCTGGACAATATGACTGGATAAGATCACCATTCACTGTAACAAGGGCAAATCATCTGACATCCGAGCTGGAGGACGCATTGGTTGAACTGTCAACAGGCCCGTCGGAACAGGACAGGCAAACCAAGCAATTGCTTGGGGCCCCGAGCTGGACTGGGGCCCCAAGACAACGACTGTTTAAGAATAAAATGCAACGACAAACTGTGAGCGCCCCTTTGATGGTCAATCCAGTAAAGTGCAATGACACTGTTATCGGAATCCCCCTCGAGGGGGCCCCTCTCAGTAGTCGCTGACAGCAGCCAGCCAACCACGCGATCTCTGCTGCCGGCAAAATACAAACCTCCTCGGCAGTCATCATGAAGCGGAATTATGCTTTAGGAAGCCAGAAAAGAAAGAAGAGAAAGGAAGAGGAGGATAAGAAAAATACCAGATAGTGGTAAAGTGATAAATTACACTGCATAAAAATAGCTCTACTTCTCTTGTACAAATGGTGTAATTTTGCAGCAGGTAACGTTAGGCTAGCAAAAATATGTTTATGTTAGCTAACTTACCTGCCTGACGGCAAATGCTGCTTGTAACGAACAGTTAGTGCACATTTTTTTTCGAACGGACGGAATATGGTTAACGTTACATACTGTAATATGTTTTTTTTAACGGTTTAAGGAAGACGCAGATCCGTTTATCTTATTTAATGACATGACATTATATTTGTAATAGGTTTTGATGAAAGTGGCATAGCATGCTATACTTACTTTTCCACCGTGATAATCTATTTACCAATGGGGGTTAGGAAAACCACACAATAAATTCCGTGCATCAAACATTAGCTTGGGATGTTTTTAAGCATTGGTAACTTAGTGAAAGCAGCATCCCTTCCCTTCTAATATCAAAATGCTAACATATCTTTAAGTTTTCGGTAAAACTTTATAATAACCATCATTAATAGATGGTAAATTTTTAGTTATTTAATATTTAGTTGATTGTCATTTAACTGTTAGCAAACAGTCTTTTTACTTAATAAATAATTTGTAACCTTACCCATCTATAAACATTATTTAACCTGAAAAAGGCAGAGGAACATTATTTTTTCATAGCTTATGTCCCTGTAATTTTTTTTTAATGCACAGTATATGCAACAGCAGTATTTGCACTGTAAACCTTTTTTATTCATGGGGGGGGGGCTATTTTGCTTGGGGCCCCCAAATTCCTTCAAACGGCCCTGACTGTCAAGCGACTGGAGCAACTAGGGGTTAAGTGTCTTGCTCAGGGACACATTGGTGTCTCACAGTGGATTCGAACCCGGGTCTCACACACCATAGGCATGTGTCTTATCCACTGTGCCATCGCCACATCACTGCCATCACTCGCCACTTACGTACATTAAAAATATATACAGATCACGACTGATTGTAGAGGATGAACTCCGAGTGGCGGTCTCCAAAATTAAACCAAGAATGGACTTGCTGTGCTCCAAGCATTGTGCCCATTCATCTCATTAGGTGATGTTACTATTTAAATAAAAGTAATGAGTAAATAACAATCAAACAACTATAATATTGTTTTATAGTAGTGTTCTTTTTTGTTGTAAACATGCTCGTGTTTAGATAGGCCTTTTTGTGTTTGTGCGCAACTGCATTGTGCCCAACCATCTCATTAGGTGATGTTACTATTTAAATGGAAGTAATAAGTAAATAACTGTAAAACAATATTATAGGCATAGTTGTTTAATTGTTGTGTTCATTTTTTGTTGCAGCGACTTAAGTGCGTACTTGTTACACGTTAATGTTTTTCCCTTTTTTTGGAAACGCACAGAGATACATTTGTTTTGGTAAACGCTTTAACAAAAGTTTATTATTTAACAAAAATAAACACACCTGTTTTTCCGAAACACATTTGTTTCTTTGCTAGATTTTCTCATGTCTGCTCAGCCTAGTTAATGTTAGTCACTCCCTGTATATAATATGTTTGTTTTTTTCCTCACACAAATGTATGACTTTTGGAAGTGCAATTTGATTACCATATGCTTAATAAAGTTGAATTAGCTAACCTTCTATGTAATTTTTACTCTTCAAAGTGTACACTTGGAGGTGTTGATTATAATTAATTTAACGTTACTGTTAGGCCCATAAATAATAAGGATAAACAATATTTAAAAAGTATATAATTATCTAAATATGACTAATTAAAAATGAACCACAAAACATAACATGCTAAATGGGGGATATCTAGTTATCATATTAAAACATTTAATTGTCAGAACGTTGTCTTTCAGTTGCTGAATGTCAACGTTGCTACAGCAGCTGTCACGTCTTACAATTCTACGTTGTTACAATGTTGCGAGCACGTCGTAGACAGTGACGTTGCCGTAGCAGAAGTGCAACATGACACAAACGTTGCCACAACGTAAATGTGTTTGCTGGGGTTGTAACCGAATCTCATTAGGTGATGTTAATATTTAATATAAAATAATATAATGTTGTGTGCACAGTTTCACGCAATGTTTGTATACTTTAACCACCTCCGAGGATAGTAGGGGTCGCGAGTCACTCGCACCTTTATTTTGGGGGTCGTGGGCTGAAAAGTTTGGGAACCCCTGTGTTAATGGATTGTTGGCTGATTTGTTTTTGGTGCTAATTGGCGAAGACTTCATCACATAAGCCTTATAACATAGACAGTATTTATTTATATTTGAAACCTGGTAAGATACATCACATTTGTTGAAAATAAATTGGCTAATAGATATAATTTATTGATCCCAGGGTGTAAATTGCTCACAATTAAGAAAAGAAATAGAAGCATGTGAAATCTTAAACATTTATATTACTTGTACATATTAGTTCTGTTTGGTTACCAATATTCTTCAGAATATCTTTAGTGTTCATCAGTAGAAAGAGGCTCATGCATGTTTGAAACAACAGGAGGGTGAGTAAATGAAGACAGAATTTTCGATTTTGGGTGAACTATCCCTTTAAGATAGGCCGTTTCTGTAATGGGCCCCTGTGAAGCATGGGGGCACCCTAGCGATACATTCAATTACATCCAAAATAAAACAAGTTTATGTTGTTTAACAGATATTCATTACAATTGCATTGATCAAGAACCACATCTGTACACTTTTCCCCAATCAAATGTTACAAACCTACTAATTAATAATGAGTTTGAAATACTTAAAAGTTCTTTCCAATCATTTGTAAAATGAAGATCAAGATACTTGACTTTATTCATGATTGAGAATATCACAAATGCTCTGTATTTGCATAATATAGACGTAAACAAGAAGCTTTTGAAAATATCTTATCATTAAGTTGGCTTGTGAGAGCCAACTTACTGATATTGTACTTAAACTTATTATTAAGTTGGCTTGGAGAGCCAACTTACTGAAATCCTATTTAAACTTATTAAGTTGGCTTGGAGAGCCAACTTACTGAAATCCTATTTAAACTTATTATTATTATTATTCTTCTTAGAAAACTGTTGACTTTAATGCGGCCTAGACCGTTAACTCCACATACTCCAAACTCGGCTCAGACCTTTGACCTATTCTGAAGTTAGTTGCTTTGTCTTTTCAAACTGATCGGACTTACGGTTTTCCTAAAAATGACGATCAAAACTCGGAAAAACTCCCATTGACTTAACATTGCGGAATTTTCAGATTTTCAAACTCCCCAACTGTCAAAAATTCAAATCAAAATCCCTTGAAACCCTAGACTAAATCAAACTGCCATTCTATATACTAAATGAGCCATTGAGACTCATTTAAACTAATAAACTTTGAATTAACACACTTATAAACTAATTAACTCATAAATGAATAAACTTTGAACTCTTAGACT
>JAULUF010000056.1:520000-525000 GCA_031834385.1 Semotilus atromaculatus | reverse complement strand
TTTCTTTCTAACTAATCTATCTTTCTTTCTTTCTTTCTAACTAATCTATCTTTCTTTCTTTCTTACTAATTTATTTTCTTTCTTTCTAAATAATCTATCTTTCTTTCTTTCTTACTAATCTTTTTTTCTTTCTAACTAATCTATCTTTCTTTCTTTCTTTCTAACTAATCTATCTTTCTTTCTTTCTAACTAATCTATCTTTCTTTCTTTCTTACTAATCTTTTTTTCTTTCTTTATTTCTAACTAATCTATCTTTCTTTCTTTCTTACTAATTTTTTTCTTTCTTTCTTTCTTACTAATCTATCTTTCTTTCATTCTTTCTAACTAATCTATCTTTCTTTCTTACTAATCTTTTTTTCTTTCTTACTAATCTTTTTTTCTTTCTTACTAATCTTTTTTTCTTTCTTTATAACTAATCTATCTTTCTTTCTGTCTTACTAATCTTTTTTTCTTTCTTTCTTTCTAACTAATCTATCTTTCTTTCTTTCTTACTAATCAATCTTTCTTTCTTACTAATCTATCTTTCTTTCTTTCTTACTAATCTATCTTTCTTTCCTTCTTTCTTTCTAACTAATCTATCTTTCTTTCTTTCTTTCTAACTAATCTATCTTTCTTTCTTTCTTTCTAACTAATCTATCTTTCTTTCTTTCTTACTAATCTTTTTTTCTTTTTTTCTTTCTAACTAATCTATCTTTCTTTCTTTCTTTCTTTCTAACTAATCTATCTTTCTTTCTTTCTTACTAATCTTTTTTTCTTTCTAACTAATCTATCTTTCTTTCTTTCTAACTAATCTATCTTTCTTTCTTTCTTACTAATCTTTTTTTCTTTCTTTCTTTCTAACTAATCTATCTTTCTTTCTTTCTTACTAAACTATAAACTAATTAAACTTTAAACTTCTTCAAACTTATCGGTCCAAACTTTCACAAGCCAACTTAAAGTTTGTCTCGACGAACTTTTTCTAGTTAAGTTGGCTTGTGAGAGCCAACTTACTGATATTGTACTTAAACTTATTATTATTATTATTATTCTTCTTAGAAAACTGTTGACTCTATCTCCTCCTAGAGCTTTAACTCTACAAACTCCAAACTCAGACTAGACCTTTGACCTATTCTGAAGTTAGTTGCTCTGTCTTTTCAAACTGATCGGACTTACGGTTTTCCTAAAAATGACGATCAAAACTCGGAAAAACTCCCATTGACTTAACATTGCGGAATTTTCAGATTTTCAAACTCCCCAACTGTCAAAAATTCAAATCAAAATCCCTTGAAACCCTAGACTAAATCAAACTGCCATTCTATATACTATATGAGCCATTGAGACTCATTGAAACTCGTCTATCTATCAACTTCAAACTATTTTAAACTTCAAACTAAATTAAACTTCAAACTAATTTAAACTTTAATCTTCAAACTAATTTAAACTTTAAACTAATTTAAACTTTAAACTAATTTAAACTTCAAATGACTAAATTTACTTCATTAAAACTTATAAACTCTAAACTCATATAAACTCTGAGTGTGTAAGTGAGTGAGTGTGTGAGTCTGTGTGTGTGACTGTGTGTGTGTGAGAGAAAGAGTGTGTGTGTGTGTGTATATGTGTGTATATGTGTGTGTGACTTAGTGAGCGTGTCTGTGCGTGTGTGTGAAAGAGAAAGTGTGTGTGTAAACGAGTTAGTGTGTGTGTGTATACCAAAATACCTTAGAACACCATAGCAACACCATAGCAACCAACCAAAATACCATAGAACACCCTAGCAACACCATAGCAACCACGCAAAATACCTTAGAACACCCTAGCAACACCATAGCAACCACCCAAAATACCTCAGAACACCCTAGCAACACCATAGCAACCACCCAAAATACCTCAGAACACCCTAGCAACACCCTAGCAACCACCCAAAATACCTTAGAACCCCCTAGCAACACCCTAGCAACCACCCAAAATACCTTAGAACACCCTAGCAACACCATAGCAACCACCCAAAATACCTTAGAACATCCTAGCAACACCATAGCAACCACCCAAAATACCTTAGAACACCCTAGCAACACCCTAGCAACCACCCAAAATACCTTAGAACACCCTAGCAACACCATAGCAACCACCCAAAATACCTCAGAACACCCTAGCAACACCCTAGCAACCACCCAAAATACCTTAGAACCCCCTAGCAACACCCTAGCAACCAACCAAAATACCTTAGAACAGCCTAGCAACACCCTAGCAACCAACCAAAATACCTTAGAACAGCCTAGCAACACCCTAGCAACCACCCAAAATACCTTAGAACAGCCTAGCAACACCCTAGCAACCAACCAAAATACCTTAGAACAGCCTAGCAACACCCTAGCAACCACCCAAAATACCTTAGAACACCCTAGCAACACCATAGCAACCACCCAAAATACCTCAGAACACCCTAGCAACCACCCAAAATACATTAGAACACCCTAGCAACACCATAGCAACCACCCAAAATACCTTAGAACACCCTAGCAACACCCTAGCAACCACCCAAAATACCTCAGAACACCCTAGCAACACCCTAGCAACCACCCAAAATACCTTAAAACACCCTAGCAACACCCTAGCAACCAACCAAAATACCTTAGAACAGCCTAGCAACACCCTAGCAACCAACCAAAATACCTTAGAACAGCCTAGCAACCACCCAAAATACCTTAGAACACCCTAGCAACACCCTAGCAACCACCCAAAAATAAATTAGAACACCCTAGCACCACCCAAAACACCCTAGCAGCCACCCACAATACCTTAGAATACCCTAGCAACCACCCAGAAACCCTTAGCAACCCACTAGAAACACCCTAGCAACTTTAAATTACTTTAAACTTTAAACTAAGTTAAACTTTAAACTAAGTTAAACTTTAAACTAGAAACTACTTTAAACTATTTTAAACTTTAAACTACTTTAAACTAGAAACTACTTTAAACTTTAAACTACTTTAAATTTTAAACTAAGTTAAACTTTAAACTACTTTAAACTAGAAACTACTTTAAACTTTAAACTACTTTAAATTTTAAACTAAGTTAAACTTTAAACTACTTTAAACTAAGTTAAACTTTAAACTAATTTAAACTAAAAACTAATTTAAACTATAAACTACTTTCAACTTTAAACTACTTTCAACTTCAAACTAATTTAAACTTCTTCAAACTTTCTGGTCCAAACTTTCACAAGCCAACTTAAAGTTTGTCTCGACGAACTTTTTCTAGTTATTATTATTATTCTTCTTAGAAAACTGTTGACTTTAATGCGGCCTAGACCGTTAACTCCACATACTCCAAACTCGGCTCAGACCTTTGACCTATTCTGAAGTTAGTTGCTTTGTCTTTTCAAACTGATCGGACTTACGGTTTTCCTAAAAATGACGATCAAAACTCGGAAAAACTCCCATTGACTTAACATTGCGGAATTTTCAGATTTTCAAACTCCCCAACTGTCAAAAATTCAAATCAAAATCCCTTGAAACCCTAGACTAAATCAAACTGCCATTCTATATACTAAATGAGCCATTGAGACTCATTGAAACTCGTCTATCTATCAACTTCAAACTATTTTAAACTTCAAACTAAATTAAACTTCAAACTAATTTAAACTTTAATCTTCAAACTAATTTAAACTTTAAACTAATTTAAACTTTAAACTAATTTAAACTTTAAACTAATTTAATCTTCAAATGACTAAATTTACTTCATTAAAACTTATAAACTCTAAACTCATATAAACTCTGAGTGTGTAAGTGAGTGAGTGTGTGAGCGAGTGAGTCTGTGTGTGTGACTGTGTGTGTGTGTGTGTGTGAGAGAAAGAGTGTGTGTGTGAGTGAGTGTGTGTGCGTGAGTGTGTATGTGTGTGTGAGTTAGTGAGCGTGTCTGTGTGTGTGTGTGAAAGAGAAAGTGTGTGTGTAAACGAGTTAGTGTGTGTGCGTGTATACCAAAATACCTTAGAACACCCTAGCAACACCATAGCAACCACCCAAAATACCTTAGAACACCCTAGCAACACCCTAGCAACCACCCAAAATACCTTAGAACACCCTAGCAACACCATAGCAACCACCCAAAATACCTCAGAACACCCTAGCAACACCCTAGCAACCACTCAAAATACCTTAGAACCCCCTAGCAACACCCTAGCAACCAACCAAAATACCTTAGAACAGCCTAGCAACACCCTAGCAACCACCCAAAATACCTTAGAACACCCTAGCAACACCATAGCAACCACCCAAAATACCTCAGAACACCCTAGCAACCACCCAAAATACATTAGAACACCCTAGCAACACCATAGCAACCAGCCAAAATACCTTAGAACACCCTAGCAACACCCTAGCAACCACCCAAAATACATTAGAACACCCTAGCAACACCATAGCAACCAGCCAAAATACCTTAGAACACCCTAGCAACACCCTAGCAACCACCCAAAATACCTTAGAACACCCTAGCAACACCATAGCAACCACCCAAAATACCTCAGAACACCCTAGCAACACCCTAGCAACCACCCAAAATACCTTAGAACACCCTAGCAACACCATAGCAACCACCCAAAATACCTCAGAACACCCTAGCAACACCCTAGCAACCACCCAAAATACCTTAGAACACCCTAGCAACACCATAGCAACCACCCAAAATACCTTAGAACACCCTAGCAACCACCCAGAACACCCTAGCAACCAACCAAAATACCTTAGAACACCCTAGCAACCACCCAGAACACCCTAGCAACCACCCAAAATACCTTAGAACACCCTAGCAACACCCTAGCAACCACCCAAAATACCTCAGAACACCCTAGCAACACCCTAGCAACCACCCAAAATACCTCAGAACACCCTAGCAACAACCCAAAATACCTCAGAACACCCTAGCAACACCCTAGCAACCACCAAAAATACCTTAGAACACCTTAGTAACCACCCAAAATACCTTAGAACACCTTAGCAACCACCCAAAATACCTTAGAA
>JAULUF010000056.1:507500-510000 GCA_031834385.1 Semotilus atromaculatus | reverse complement strand
TTTAAACTATTTTACACTTTAAACTAAGTTAAACTTTAAACTAGTAACTAAATTAAACTAGAAACTACTTTAAACTACTTTAAACTTTAAACTACTTTAAACTAGAAACTACTTTAAACTACTTTAAACTAAGTTAAACTTTAAACTACTTTAAACTAAGTTAAACTTTAAACTAAAAACTACCTTAAAATATTTTAAACTTTAAACTACTTTAAACTTTAAACTAAGTTAAACTTTAAACTACTTTAAACTAGAAACTACTTTAAATATTTTAAACTTTAAACTAATTTAAACTTTAAACTACTTTAAACTAGAAACTACTTTAAACTATTTTACACTTTAAACTAGAAACTACTTTAAACTATTTTACACTTTAAACTAAGTTAAACTTTAAACTAGTAACTAAATTAAACTAGAAACTACTTTAAACTACTTTAAACTTTAAACTACTTTAAACTAGAAACTACTTTAAACTACTTTAAACTAAGTTAAACTTTAAACTACTTTAAACTAAGTTAAACTTTAAACTAAAAACTACCTTAAAATATTTTAAACTTTAAACTACTTTAAACTTTAAACTAAGTTAAACTTTAAACTACTTTAAACTAGAAACTACTTTAAATATTTTAAACTTTAAACTACTTTAAATTTTAAATTAAGTTAAACTTTAAACTACTTTAAACTAGAAACTACTTTAAACTTTAAACTACTTTAAATTTTAAACTAAGTTAAACTTTAAACTACTTTAAACTAAGTTAAACTTTAAACTAATTTAAACTAAAAACTAATTTAAACTATAAACTACTTTCAACTTCAAACTACTTTCAACTTCAAACTACTTTAAACTTCTTCAAACTTTCTGGTCCAAACTTTCACAAGCCAACTTAAAGTTTGTCTCGACGAACTTTTTCTAGTTATTATTATTATTCTTCTTAGAAAACTGTTGACTTTAATGCGGCCTAGACCGTTAACTCCACATACTCCAAACTCGGCTCAGACCTTTGACCTATTCTGAAGTTAGTTGCTCTGTCTTTTCAAACTGATCGGACTTACGGTTTTCCTAAAAATGACGATCAAAACTCGGAAAAACTCCCATTGACTTAACATTGCGGAATTTTCAGATTTTCAAACTCCCCAACTGTCAAAAATTCAAATCAAAATCCCTTGAAACCCTAGACTAAATCAAACTGCCATTCTATATACTTAATGAGCCATTGAGACTCATTTAAACTAATAAACTTTGAATTAACACACTTATAAACTAATTAACTCATAAATTAATAAACTTTGAACTCTTAGACTCATTTAAACTATAAACTGAACTCTTAAGACTCATTTAAACTTATAAACTCTAAACTCGTACACTTATAAACTCATCAATTTATACACTTGTAAACTCTAAACACTGTAAACTTGAGTGTGTGTGTGTGTGTGTGTCTGTGTGTGTATGTGTGTGTGTGAGAGAATTAGTGTGTGTGTGAGTTAGTGAGCATGTCTGTGCGTGTGTGAGTTAGTGAGTGTGTGTGAGTCTGTGTGTGTGTGTGTGTGTGTGTGTGTGTGAGCAAGTGAGTGTGTGTATTTGTGAGTGTGTGTGTGTGTGAGCGAGTTAGTGTGTGTGTGTGAATGTGTGCATTTGTGAGTGTATGTAATTGAGTGTGTGTGTGTGAGCGAGTTTGTGTGTGGGTGTGTGAGTGTGTGCATTTGTGAGTATGTGCATGAGTGTGTGTGTGTGTGTGAGTGAGTTAGTGAGCATGTCGGTGCGTGTGTGTGAGTTAGTGAGCATGTCTGTGCATGTGTGTGTGTGTGTGTGTGTGTGTGTGTGTGTGTTAGTGAGCGTGTCTGTGTGTCTGTGTGTGTGCTTGAGTGTGTGTGTTAGTGAGCGTGTATGTGCGTGTGTGTGTGTGTAAGAGAAAGAGTGTGTGTGAACGAGTTAGTGTGTGTGTGTGTGTGTGTGTGTGTTAGTGAGCGTGTCTGTGCGTGTGTGTGTGTGTGTGTGAAAGAGAGAGTGTGTGTGTGAACGAGTTAGTGTGTGTGTGTGTGTGTGTGAGTATGTGCGTGTGTGTGTGTGTGTGTGTGTTAGTGAACGTGTATGTGTGTGTATGAAAGAGAAAGTGTGTGTGTGTGTGGACGAGTTAGTGATCGTGTCTGTGTGTGTGAGTTAGTGAGCGTGTATGTGCGTGTGTGTGTGAGAGAAAGAGTGTGTGTGTATGTGCGTGAGTGAGTGTGTGTGTGTGTGTGTGCGTGTGTGTTAGTGAGCGTGTGTGTGTGTGTGTGAATGAGTGTGTTAGTGAGCGTGTATGTGCGTGTGTGTGTGTGTGTGTCAGTGTGTGTGTGTGTGTGTATGTGCTTGAGTGTGTGTGTGCGCTAGTGAGCGTGTCTTTGTGTGTGTGTGTAAGAGAAAGAGTGTGTGTGTGTGTGAACGTAAGAGAAAGAGTGTGTGTGTGTGTGAACGAGTTAGTGTGTGTTAGTGAGCGTGTCTGTGCGTGCGTGTGTGTGTGTG